>CM076575.1:996885842-997440842 GCA_034641835.2 Pinus albicaulis | reverse complement strand
TTGTAGTAATGTATCTGGTTTTACTCACCCCTATTAGGTGTCCTCTCACCTTGACATAGGTTGTTGCAATGTCTGTTATTTTCATTGCAACTTGACTTCTGAGGGTCTTTAGTTTGGTTTTATTGGTACCCAAATTATTCAATGTTCAAGCTAATGTCTTTCACTTCTCCATAATTTCCTAAAACCCTAATGGACCTGTTATAAGAGAAGTCATAAAAGTTCTAATAAAAAAAATAGTAAAATTGTATAGAAGAACATTGTGGTCGATAGCAAAGAGAAATTTCATATTTTTTTTTATTCAAGAGAAGATATATATAGGGTGATAGATATATATAATGGAGTTCAAAAAACCTTGAGTAAGGATTATCTTACAAAAAACCTGATTGGATAAAACATACAAGAGTCTGAAACAACTAAAGAATGAAATTAGATATTAAGAGGGAAAGTAAGTAAACTATTCAGACTCACGGACGGGAAGCCAATGCTTGCCCATTTTCTATCATGGATATTTGGCTGTAATAACCTACGGCCCTACTCCAAGGATATAGTAAAAGTGGGAACCTGATAACAATATAACAACAAAAATTAGTAACAACCAAAAATTTAATTAACAAAAAAATATTGGATGAAAAGAAGTAACTACTACAAGCAATAAAAAAAATTTGTGAATCTGTGAGGCCTCCCATTAAGTGTTTGGGTTGTGGTGAGAATCACCTATGGAGGTATTGTCCACAAAATCACATGAAGAAGAAAATAACGTTAAATCAAATTTAGGAAGCATCAACAATAAATGATGTAGCGTGGAATATGCCAAGGATCAATGTTGCATTAGATGGAAGAGAGGTATATCATCGGTAAACTGTGGTATAAGTATATGGTAAGATATTTAAAAATGATTTATTTATGCTTATAAATCCAAGATCTACCTTAATCATGTCTCGCCTATTGTAGTTGAAAAATATAAAATTAAGAAAGAAAAAAAACATAAGCCTTGGTTGGTATAGTTAGCTACTGGAACTTAAAGAAAAGTGTAAAAAATTAGTTAAATTTGTACTCTAAATCTTAACGGAATGAAAATTTTTCTTAATCTAAATATATTACCCTTACGATCATATGATCTCCTCATAAGAATGGACTGGTTAGAATAACAAAAAATGACGTGGAACTGTCTATAAAAGTCCTTTACCTGTGTGGCTAATGAAACCATAGTTTGCATGGTTCAAGGTATACCATGAAGGATTTATATTAGGAAAAATTTTGTTTTGCAAGTGAAAAAATATGCTAGGAAGGCTTACCAATTATTCATTGTTCAAGTGTAAGAAATACCTGAAAATGATAAAAAAATGATTATTAGTTGAATAACTTATTTTAGAAGAGTTTAAAGATGTATTTACAGAGGAAATACCAAGACTTCCTCCAAGAAGGGACATTGATTTCATAATTTATCTTGTACCATGTGTTGTTCTAGTTTTGAAGGCTCCATATAGGATGACTGTAATTTAAATAATGGAACTAAAAATTCAACTACAAGAGTTACTAAACAAAATATACATTAGTCCAAGTGTGTCTCCATGGGGAGCACTTGTATTTTTTATGAAAAATAAAAATGGAATGTTGAGGTTATGTATATATTATAGATAGTTGAAGAAAATGATAAAATGACCGTAAAAAACAAATACCCCCTACCAAGAATAAATGATCTATTTGATCAAGTTAGGGGGGAGTCTATATTTTTAATGATATCACAAATCATAATCAAGTACACAGATATATAAAACACAATTGTCCACAGCCTCTATGGACATTATAAATTTGTAGTACTTCCATTTAGGTTGGGAAATGCACTTGCCACATTCATGAGTCTTATGAACAATGTGTTAAGGCCCTTTTTAGAAAAAATTGTCATTGTTTTCATAGAAAATATTCTGGTATACTCAAAATGTAAATAAGAACATGATCAACATCCGAGGATGGTTCTCCAAACTTAAAAAGATACTAAACTTTATACTAAAATTATCAAATTTCCAAGCTACTAGAAGAAACTACATTACTTGGGACATGTAATATGAGAAGAGGGTATTACAGTAGACCCTGAAAAGGTAAAATAAATTTTGGAGTGGCCAACACCAAAGAATGTTGAAGAAGTCCGATATTTTAAGGGCATCAAAGGCTATTATAGGAGATTCATAGAAGGATTCATATGAGGATTTAATGGAAATTTCTTAGGACATATTTCTTAAAATTAACAACATTATTGACATTTAATTGTTTCTAGTTCTATATCACTTTATGGAAATTTAATACTGATATGAATTATTAGTAGATATATATGATATATTCATAGTTATGGTTTGAACTATGAATAGTCAAGGTTATGTAAGTCATTTGGTAAAGGTTGAAGTTCTTCATTAAAAAATGAAATAATGTTGCTATGAGAGAATCACCTATTCATGATGGGAGGACTCTAATAAAAATAATTTGATCAAATCAAGAAATATAAGTTCCATTTTGATTATATTTCTTAGATCCATCTTAATTCAAGCTCTACGAAGCTTAGAGAAGGATGAAAACACTCAAGATACAAATTTATTTTGATTTTGAGTAGCACACTAATAAAATGTGATATATATATATATATATATATATATATATATATATATATATATATATATATATATATATATATATATATATATATATATATATATATATATATATATATATATATGTATGTATGTATGTATGTATATGTATATAATTGAAATTAAAATATTTTACTCATAATTCACATTCTATAAGTTAAAATGTTAATATATACCCCAATCCCAATCATATTTGGATGTGGAAAAAATATATCTATAGGACTCTCTTTCTCAATATTTAGTTATTTATTTTTGTTATAAATATTTTTAGTATATATATATATATATATATATATATAAATTTTGTTGTAATATTTAAAATGTTAGATGTCAACTTCATATTAAAAAATTAATGAATTACAAATCTCTCTAAACAAACACCTGTTACTAAAATAATCATTCTCACTTTTTTTTAATATAATTTTTTGATATATATATATGACATTCAAATATTATATTTATAGTTCACAAATTGTACACATTAAAATATTCATACATGCTTTAATGATAGTTAGAAGTAGAAAAAATATATCCATGGGAGATAGCTTTGTTATAAATATTTTTTAATATTTTATATGTCACTCCATTAAAAAAAAATGAATGAATTATTTATGATTCACATTCTACACATTAAAATTCTAATACATCCTTGCAATTATATTTGGAAGTAGAAAATATATATCCATAGGACTCTTTCTATATAAATATTGTTTAAAATCATAGCTATATATATATATATATATATAGTTGATTATGATGGACATTCTATATATGAAAATGTTAATATATGTCATCAATCATATTTGTTCTTGTTAAAAACATATATTCATAGGACTCTATATATATAATTATTATATATATATATATATATATATATATTAAAATGTTATAAGGCAGCTTTATATTAAAAAATGAATTGATTAAAAATTTAATTGAAAAATATATTAATAGAATAATAACTATCTTTGTTTATATACATATAAAATCTATATTAAACATCTTTTTACTAATAATCTAAAGGGTTATATATCAATTTTGTATTTTTTTTTTTTCTGTACCAATAAATAGTAGGGGTGAGCTTTAATAATGGGTACTATACCAAGAAAGCGAACACCCGAGGCTATATCAATTACATATTAAGACTACAATAAGTTAGACACATCCTTTACAATCAAAAGTGAGAATATAAGTTTTTTTTTCATTTAAATCACTTCATTTTTATTTATATAAACTTGATGTAAAACTATGTTATTTAATATGGACATTGAAATATTGTATTTATGGCCAAGTTACTTTTTTTCTATTATTATATTTTATTTTAACTATTATATGCCAATTAGACATAGAATAAATAAAATATCATATAATATCAATTATATTATTTTTATATGGCACTTGGTTTTTTTTTGTTGATAAACATTATTCATTATATTTTCATGAAGAGAAAGAATATATAACATGTCTCAACAATCCCTTCCTCATTTCGACCTGACTTGCTGGAATAGGGGGGCAGAGGATGTCTAGGATGGAAATTTACAATATTGATTTCCACCTGTCATCCGAGCCATTTAGTACTTTTGAGAAAACAAAAAAGAAACAGAGGCCAGCAATAACATTTCATGGAGGGGGTGAGGAGGGAGTTTAGGGGGGCTACAATGTAGCCATCATGATTATGCATGCAAAAATATATATGCTCCACCCAAGCTTTGAGATTGCGGAGGTGGTCATTTTTTCTATGATGGTTCCGATGGAGAGAGCCCAATAGTTCCTCTATCTCGTTATGGTTGTATAGAATTTCATTTATGTAAGAAACAATATTTTTGTGGTATTCATACAAGTGTTCATGAAGAATGTTGAGATTGAGATGGATGTGTCGAAGCTGCGTAGCTGAGGATTCCATGGTTGCGGGAGCCTAAATTATTCTTGGGGAACGAACTGGGGAACCTCCACCTCACCCTATTGTGTCGTGCTAGTTGAAGTCTCTAAAGATGAGCTATTGTGAGGAACGAGATAACCAACAATCCCCAAATTTCCATCCCCATGACACGGCCTCCTACAATGATGAGTCATCGATTTGGTAGCTAGGGTACTAATCAAACCAAAATGAAGGCCCTCAGAATTAAAGATGCAGTGAAGATTAAAGACATTGCAACAACACATGTTAGGGGGGGAGGACCCATGACAGGGCTGAGTAAAAGTAGATACGTTACTACAAGGGGATACCCAAAAATTCGCAAGGAGAGGTTGGATTTGAGCATCCACAGACCCACATACATCACCAACAACCTCCATATCAGGCTAAAAAGGGAACCCAGAGACGCCAGAGTCAAAGAGTTAGAGAATAAAAATGATACTTGAAGGAAAATCAAAGACTCACAACCCTTTGACTAAGTAACACTGAAATAGAGAATGAAATTGAAAACAAATGTGGGGAAAGCTTCCGAGTGTGAGTTGAAGGGACCTAGAAGGTAAAACCAACTTGATAACCCCACCAATAACAACATACACTATTAAAAACCCAGTACTTGAGATAGAGTCACCGCCACCCAGGGGACCCCAAAAACCACATACAACACCGAAGATACTCCTAGGAGTTTTATTTAAGACAAAGATCAAAATTCCTAATTCAAAACTGCTGAGATAGATTACCTTGAATTAGTAGAGTCCGGAGGTGCGACTGAAAGAGAATCTCCTACCTTTGATAGTGCCAACACCTAATTTTCCTCTTAGATGAGAGCTAGGATCCTAGGTTCTCCTTTGAAAGCCACACCCCTGCCTGACTAGAGTGGACATGACTTCCAAAGTGATGCTCCTCCAAATAAAAAACACCAACGAGCTACTACGGTTGCCATCACCCACTCCTTCAGCTTTCCATTTACTAGCATACATCGCCCAAATTCTCAACTGAACCAAGAAATCCACTACGCTGCTTATCATACCCAAAAATTCATCTACAATGATCACCTGCGAACATTACAAGGTAATGAACACTCACGTTAGATTTCGTATGTGCATCATGTGGTGGAGGGGGAAAGCCCCAAGGCCTGACTTGTCATTGTTTGGTCACCCCCATTGGGGGTATATGGAACCTGTTAACTCCATATAAGTAGAAAATACCTATATCTTTAATATTTAAAATTAAATGCAATTATTATTTTTAATTTCAATTAATTTATCTCTATTTAAAGTGGATATAAAATTAAGATGGAAAATAAAGTATTTTATTTATTGCTAACATTGATATTGTTTTGTTATTACTATTTTTTTTTAATTTTTTATTGTAAGTATTATATTATTACTTTTAAATCTAAATTTGCTTGACAACATCTCCCTCATACTCTTGTGTAGAGTGTCTATTAGGATATTCACAAAAATAATTATATTAAAATATATAAATATAAAAAAAAATTAATTGAATTAACATTTAGATATATTTTATTTCCAAAGCATTACATATTTATTAAGCATTCAATCTATATCTATTATTTTTATTCCTTACGTGAATGATGCCAACATCAAGTAGTCAGTACCTGTATAAGGAAATGATTATGAATATTAGAGGGAAAGAGAAAAATGTTATATATATATCTTATTAAAAAAAAATTGAAATGATTTTTTTTTTTTTTAAATATATAATAAATAAAAATATGTGTATAAGTGTTTAAATTATAAAACTTGTTGGAGATAAGTCGGTTCTAGGTCTCCCAGATGGGATGTTTTATGAACAAAAGAGTGGGAGTAGGCTACGAACATTCTACCTAGCGAAGACATCGAGCAACATGGAAACACAACCCTACAAAGATTGTTAATGGGATGAATAAAATCAAGGTGTTTGCAAATGAAATAATTTACCATAGTAATTAATCTCTTGCACACTCCATACAACAGTTCAATCTACCTCGATTCCCATTCACCTCTCGAGTGTATGCTAGATATTCTCCCATGATAAATAATAATCTGATCCAATTTTGAGAGTGGTGCTTCATATTTTAGTTCAAAATATTCATACTTCTACAAACATAGATTAATAGAGCTCTATGCTTTATATATAGGCTTCGAATCTCGTAACACCTAATTTGGATTATTTTTAAACCCATATTCTTGAGACTTGATCTGGCACCACCGTGGCACAAACCTGCAATTTTTAGTATGTCTGTGCAATTTTAGTAAGGAAAGTCTTCACATGCCAATTGAGACTATAACCTTGAAGGAAATTTCCACAAGACTTCTCGAGAGTTTATTTTTCCCTCTTATCACTTTTTCCTTGTAGTTTTTAAGGAAATTTTCTTTTTTTGAGTTTTTTTTTCACTTCTTTTATGGTCACGAAACATCTCATTGTTGGAATATGCCTTTTGTATATTCATAATCATATTTCCTTTATTCGAGAGTTTCATCTCAGGTCTCATTATTATCTCTTATTTCATGTCTCTCTTTTGTCTCTTCTCTACATTATATCTTGGTTTACCTCACTTGTCCTTGTACTTTCCTTGTGCTTTCTCCTAGCTGGCTCCTCAACGGTCTTTCTCCTTGGGCCTCACACCTCCCATCTATGTTCTTCTCCAGTTTTGACTCTTCCTCCTTTCTGTTTCTTTGGATGGCTACCCTCCCTCCTTCTTTATCAATATTATGTCTTTCCCTCCTCTCTTGGTCATATTTGTTTCTTTGACACTCTCCCCTAATTCTCCTCCGTCTGGCTCTTTTCCAACCCTTTGATGTCCATCTTTCAAATCTGTGTCTGCTTGTCCTTCTTGTTGAAACCATCTTGCTAAATTAGTGAGCTCATGTTTTCATGGGAGAGAAATATTATTGGGAATGGGTTAATCAAGGTAATACATGCAAACAAAATCATTTGGAGGAAAAAAATACTTGGTTCTAAGAGCTTAACTCAGGCCCCATACAGGATAAACCCACCCATGTTAGGAAAGACAAAACCTCTTGTACGAATCAAATATCATACACATATGTTCTTGTTGAACTTGTAGATTTTATTTTATACATTGGACACATGTGGAGGCTTCAAATAATACATGCACACAATGGATTTATATTGGTATATGAAATTCCTTCTTGATAGGGTCCCTTTGGACATGATTGAGCATCAGGAAAATCTTATCCTTTCCAAGGAACACCCTCATTTCCACATGAAGGACTTGGATTAGAGGTTGGAGCACATTGAGTAACATCTTGGCATCCCATCCTTGTCTAGAGTCACCCTAGGAGATAAGAAGTATCAAATCCAAGTTGCAACTATGGATTCATACCCCTCTACTTAGTATTTTCCTATGTTCTTGGTTTCATGATTTCTTGTCTTTTATATTTATTTCCAAGACTACAAAGGATCATTATTTAGTTTTTTATGGTTAATTTTGGACTCTACTTGATATCTTACAACTCTGTATAGAGAGTAAAATTTGGATTATTTCTTGGTTTCCTAGTGATCGACTAGCCTAAATTTTTTAATATTTTCCTATAAATTCTTGTTTAAAAGAATATACACTGTTTATGAAAAAAAAGAAGGTTTTATATCAGTGGAAATTTTGAAGTTAAAAATGAGCCTCAAAGAAATAAATTCAATAAAAAAATCAACTTTAAAATATCTAATGAAATTCAAGATGTTGATGTCATCCTCAACTATAATTTTTTTTTAGGAAAAAGATGAAAACAATTTTTTTTAATTGTAGTTTTAGCTTATCTCCTTATAATTTTACTAAAATTTCAAGTGTAGATACCTATTAGATGCACAATTAAATTCCACATCGAAAGAATACGAACTTTGCATACTTTTGAGTAGACCCACATTGAAAAAAAATAAAAAAAGTGGAAACAAAAACATTGGATGTTTCCAATTTTTAGATGCAATTTCAATTTTTTTTTGGTGTGGGTCAACATGTATATTCCAGGATTTTTAAAAATTTTGCTCATTGTAAGTCAAATATATGTGTTTTTCCAATGTATTTTTAATTTTTTTTGGCATGGGTCAAAGAAACATGCTTTTGTTATGTATTTTCATTTTTTTCAGTGGTCTATTTGAAAGTATGTAAAGTGGTTACTTGTTGGTTGTGGAATTTAATTCCAAATTCAATGGGTGTCAACATTTGAAATTTGAGAAAACCTCTAAGGAGATAATCTAAAAGAGGAAATAATATAACCTCGAATTTTTTCAAGAAGGAATTTAAAAATAAATACTTAATTGAAAGATACTTCGATGAAAAGGCTAGATAATTTCATGAATTGAAATTAGGACAACTCACGATGAATTAGTTTTCCAATAAATTCATCAGTTTGTTAAAATATGTTCGTTACCTGAAGGAAGAAAAAGAAAAATCCAAGTTTTTTCAGTTGTTTACCTTTCTCGTACAAGAGAAAGAATCAAATTCGACCAACCAAGAACAATGGATGAGGCTGTTATAAAATAAAAATTGTGCTTCAACAATAGTAGAAAAAAAGGAGAAAGATATAAAGGATAGGTGTCCAGGAAACCAGAAAAAATCAGAAATAAGAAAAATGGATTTAAAAAGCCCACTTTCATAAAAATCATGCAAGATGGAAATTACAACAAAATTTTTAATTAACAAAAAAATATTGGACAAAAATAAGGAACTACTACAAGTAATAAAAAAAATTAGTGAATCTGTGAGGCCTCCCATTAAGTGTTGGGGTTGTAGTGAGAATCACCCGTAGAGGGATTGTTCACAAAAGAAAATAGCGTTAAATCAAATTCAGGAAGCATAAATAGTAAATGATGTAGCCTGGAATATACCAAGGATCAAGTTGCATTAGATGGAAGGGAGGTATATCATCAGTCAACTATGGTAGAAGTATATGGAAAGATATTTAAAAATGATGTCTTTGTGCTTATAAATCTAGGATCCACCTTAATGTATGTCTCTCCTATTGTAGTTGAAAAATATAAACTTCAGAAACAAAAACAACATAATCCTTAGTTGGTACAGTTAGCTACTGAAACTAAAATAAAAGTATAAAAAATTAGTAAAATTTGTACTCTAAATATTAACGAAATGCAAATTGTTCTTAATCTAAATATATTACCCTTAGGATCATATGATATCCTCATAGGAATGGACCAGTTAGAATAACATAAAATGATGTTGATTTGTCTAGAAAATTCCTTTACCAATGTGGCTGATGAAGGTAGAGCTTGCATGGTTCAAGGTATACCACGAAGGATTTCTATTGGGAAATTTTTTGATGTGGAAGTGAAGAAATATGCTAGGAAGGCTTACCAATTATTCATTTTTCAAGTGTAAGAACTACCTAAAAATGATAAAAAAACCATTATTAGTTGAATACCTTATTTTATAAGAATTTAAAGATGTATTTACAAAGGAAATACCAAGAATTCCTCTAGGAAGGGACATTGATTTCACAATTGATCTTGTACCATGTGTTGTTCTAGTTTCCAAGGCCCCATGTAGGATGACTGTAATTGAACTAATGGAACTAAAAGTTCAACTACAAGAGTTATTAGACAAAACATACATTAGTCCAAGTGTGTCTCCATGGGGAGCACTTGTATTTTTTATAAAAAAAGAAAAATGGAACATTGAGGTTATGTATAGATTATAGATAGTTGAAGAAAATGACCATAAGAAACAAATACCCCTTACCAAGAATAAACGACCTGTTTGATCAAGTTAGGGGAGAATCTATATTTTTAAAGATATCAAAAATCAGAATCGAGTACACAGATATATAAAACACAACTTTGGGTTGGGCAATGCACTTTCCACATTCATGAGTCTTATGAACAATGTGTTAAGGCCCTTTTTAGAAAAAATGGCATTGTATTCATAGACAATATTCTGGTATGCTCAAAATTTAGAGAAGAAAATGATCAACATCTGAAGATGGTTCTCCAAACTTAAAAAGATACTGAACTTTATACTAAAGTTAGAAAATTTCCAAGCTACTAGAAGAAAATACATTACTTGGGACATGTAATATTAGAAGAGGGTATTACTATAGACCTTGAAAAGTTAAAATAAATTTTGGTGTGGCTGAGACCAAAAAATGTGGAAGAGGTTTGATCTTTTATGGGCATCAAAGGCTATTATAGGATATTCATAGAAGGATTTTATAAGATTTCGTATCCAATTAATAATCTACAAAATAAAGGAATCAATTTTGCATGGAGTCCTAAATGTTAATCTAGTTTTGACAATATTAAACAACTTCTAACAAAAAATCCTATTTTAAAACTAGCGGATCCCTATAAGGAATTATTAGTGTGCACTGATGAAAGAAGGGAAGGATTGGGAGGATTTTTAATGCAAGATGACCATGTTATATATTATGAATCGAGAAAATGAAAACAACATGAAATTATGCTACACATGACCTAGAATCTGCTATAAGGAATCTCTATTTTAAAACTAGACAATCTCTTACATTTTGAGCTTATCCTCCTTGATATGTGGATCTCAAGCCTAGATTGGTAAATCCTAAACTATCATGTTTACCCTATAAATTTACTTCCTCCCATAGAGTTTGGGTTGGCTTTTGGAGATTTCTAGTGCCCTCATGTTTGTTTCTTTGACCATAAGGAATAATCGTCCATTTGCATCAAGGTTGAGTGTGAAGGTTTTCTTTGCGGAAAGGAAGGAAAAGAGAATTAGTGACACATCTACAATTTCAGCTTTTATATATGGTTATAGCTCTCTAATTTATTTATTAATAAAAAAATCACTATTTTCCTGTACTTTTGTCATGTTTATGCTCATGTATTTCGGTTCCATGTTAACTGATTCAATAGATATATTGGATTATATTATGTGGATATTGTTGTTCCTTTGCTTGTTTTAGTCATCGTTGGAGGTTCCATATATAGCATGTGGAGCTACGATTGGAGCTTAAAAGGAAATAGAATATGAGGACTTGATACCATTTCCATGTAGGTCTATTTTCCATACTCTAATCTCTATAAGGAAAATATCGATTTTTTTTCTCTTTGTTGTTCTAGATCACACCACTAGATCTAGGGAGTTCATTTTTTTCCACAGAAATGAATTTATTTCACAGATGGTTGGGTAGACCCTCCAAATACTTGAGGAGGACATCTATGTTATTTGGGGAGATACCTAGAATTATAGCCATATTTATGAACTCTATGGTGTACTCCTATACAATTTTCCGTTGATTTTTCCTAATCTAGTGCCATCAAATAAGGTAAAATTATGAATATGAGGGTTTTGAAGTCAACCAAATTAGTCACTAGTGTATCTTCCTCCAAACTCAAGATATCCATGTGGATTTCCCACCAAGTTAATCCATGGCCCTCAAATTCTAGTTGAATAAATGAAATATTTTGTTCTTCCTCAATATTATGGACACTAAAATACACTTCTATTTGTTGGAATTGTGATTTAGCTTGAGAGCATCAATCTCGCCTTGATATGGCTTGATATTTACCTTTGATTCCATTTTGAACAAGGGCCATGCATGATTTAGAATACCCAAACTAGGTTGATAATTTCTAGACCTTTTCTTTGGTTGGTTCTCTCCTTCTTTCCAATCTTTTGATCTCCCCTCTAATTTTTCCTCTGTATTAGAACCTCCATCTTCTCTAATTATACCAAGATGATTTTCTCTCTTTATCTAAATAGAAAATAACTGCAAGTATGAAGAAATATGGATTGTGGCATGTGGTAAAGTACAAAGCAAAAATCCTCTCTGTGCATTATATCTCATACCACCCTTTGTTATATTTTTTCATCTATGGAACAATTGCACTCGAAATAATGCAACCCATTTTCCTACTAGTGGTCTAGTTATAACACCACTTTATAGCCTACTAGTGGTTTGGTTTGACTAACTTAACTCTTAACTAGAGTTACAATATAGACACTTCTAGAGTCTTCTTAGTTATAATCACATGGATAGCACATTTTCCATGAATAATGTGGGTTGACCTGGCATCCTCTTAAATTAGGGTGATGAAAATAGGAAGCTCAAATTCTGAGTGGTATAAATTTCTCATATGGAATATTATTGACATGGTTCTTGCACCGTTGGGGAGGTCTCTATGTGTGGAATATGAAAAAATGGTGTTGCACTAAAGTAGAAATTTTTCTCCTCCAAAAAACAACATTTGATGCCCCAAAATGCTCCTGGAAGGTTTAAAAATATAATTTTCCAAACTGGGTCCTGCAGGTAAGAATGGGCATATGAGATTATTCCTTCATTTTTTCCACTCTAAAAATAATTGAGTTAGATGAAAAGCAATCTAATGATCCAATCCTGATCATGTGAGTTCTTCCTCAGGCACCAAATTGACAGAATCTCCTACTATGTCATCTTTATTTTCTTCTGCGACGAGAAGCCACTTGGATTGGCGAGAGTGATCATTTGATACTAAAATAAAATGAAGGTATTAATTAATGAATTGAAAGTTAGTTTATGGATTCTGATGTAATGGATCAAAATTGTGAAAACACATAAAATTGATTAAAAATTGCAACAAAAGAAAACAATGGAGACTGGAAATAGAATCAAGAAAAAGAATACAAGTTGATAACAGTGTTCACCGCTCTTGGGCTACGTATCCAAGTCCGCTTCCAATGTGATCTCTTTATTAACTTGCTAAAATGATCAATACATCTATTTAAAAAATCCAAATTATCAAAATAATGCTTCCAATGCATACAAAAGGCATCCATCACTACAAGGAAAAGACCCTTTAGCAGATGTTTTTGATGAAGCCCCTATAAAAATAGCCTAGATATATGTTTATAGCATAGGTCACTAGAGGAGGTTGGCGGGTGGTGGTTTATGTGGATGTTTTTTTTAGGTGTGTTTCTCATCATAAAACACACCATTGTGTACTATAAAGTGGCACACCAAGACACCATACTCTCTGTACAAACCCGCCTAGTGCCTCTAAGTACTCTAGCGCACTAGTGATTTATGCACGAATGGGCTCAATGCATCTCCGTAATCAAACACATTGTAATGATGTGCGGTGCACCATTGATAATGTTGCCCAGTGCGTCTCAAAATCGAGCACACTGAAAAAGGGTTAATTTAAAAAAAAAATTACCGACCATAAAAACCTCATTTTTACTTTTTCAGTGCCTTATAACTCTCAAGCACTGGTGTGAGTTTGTCTTCTGTGAGGCACCCTACCATCGGAGCTACCATTTCCTGCATTGGTATCGTCCATTGCGCACTGTGTTGAATTCGAATTTTCTAAAATCGTGGGATTTTTTTTTTCAATTCCTCAGCAAAGATGCCTCTTCAACACGCAATGTACAAGTAATATATTTGTTTCTCAATAACTAAACCTTTTGGTGGATTAAAATTTGAAATTAACTTAAAATTAACCATTAAAAAAAAAAAAATTATACACGGTGCGTTTGGGCTGTTCGACTAGCATCGTTCATGGTGCTGCCTCTAAATTTACAGGTCGCACCACGAACAGTGTTAATAGAAACCACACCTGCTTCTAGCGCAGTACTGAGAAAATGTGCACCAATAAAATTTAAAAACTAACATGGTGGTGTGGGCCTATAAACGACCACACCATTGACTATGTACTGATGTTGGGCAGTGCGTTGACCAAACTATCCACCACGGGGTGGTTAGTTTGGTTAATGCACCGCAAAAAAATATTTCCTGTTTGGGTGGTGCGCGAACATTTTTCATGCACAGGGGGACGATGCGCGATAAATAAGTACGCACCGGTAACTGTGTGTTACTATTTTTTTGGCCGCACTGAGTGTTTTTTATTTTTTTCAATCATATATATATATATATATATATATACATTTCTCATTTACTAAAGAAATGTATTTAATATGTGAATCATTCAACGACGTCAACGGAGAGAGAAAAGGGAACAACAAGAGCATATGGAGGACCATTATAATGTGATTGAGTTGTGGGATGCATGAGAGATGGAGAGATGTTTTTACCCTTTCCCTATTACGACAGCTACCCAGCTGCTCCTAAGGGAGGTAGGCCTCCTCAAGTTCTACAAGGAGGCTACATCCTTGAAGGGGCACAGTGGGTTATTAGGAAAACTGATCTACAAGTGGGATTCCCACCGACAGGATTTCTGGGGTAGTCTTTGCGAGTGGTACGAGCCCACTGAGGAGGACATCTATTTTATTATTGGCCTATCTCAGATAGGGCAGGTTTTTTCCCCAATTCCTAGATGTCCTCATCAGTTATGCAACAAGGAGTCAATTGGTGTACTCTTAGAGATACATTAGGGATGATATAGTTTGTCCTGTAGATTTTCAAGTGTCTGATGGCCAATTGCACATTGCTTCATTTGGTCCAGAGGAGGTGAGGCTCCTCTCATTACTACTAATGATCTTTGCACACTATACTAATGTTGGGAAGTGCATTAGTTGCCCACTTTTATTTTATGTTGATTTTTTATTTTAGGTGCCGCGACTTTTGAGATGGTCTGTGATTTTTTTGCGGCAGTTTTGTATAGCATTAGATAGATTTTGTTCTCAGGCACATGGGAGGTTGACCTTTCCTTTTCTTTTAGAGTTATTTGTTTAATTTTTGAGAGGTTTCCGGAGACGAGGCCTACTTTTCTTAGGCAGCCTCGTAGGTCGATGTTGCATGTATGGATGCAGATGTTGGGCCAGATGATTCCCAGGAGAGGCGTGTCTGAATTTCAGGCTGGGATATCTACTGATGTACTGGAGTTGCTAGACAGTGCTGATGATCACTCGTTCATGATGGTGTCATGTCCTTACACTGATTTGGATTGGCAAGGGTGTACCAACATCCTCTTCACACAGGATAAGCCACCAAATGCGAGAAGTAATATTAATGTTTTCTTTAAATTAATATAGTTTTATTTTATTTTATTAATTTATTAATTAGAGTACAATTTATTCTAACTAATTATTTAACTTGTTTTATTAAATTTGTTTAATGAAATTGTCTAATTATTGTTGTGTACTATATATTTTGTAGATATTGGCACATTTTCTTGGGACATGATTCCACCCACACCAGATTATCTGAGTGTAGATGTTGACGAGGAGATGGAAGAGGTGGCGGATCAGGGTGATAGACTTGATCCTCAAGTGCGGCATAGGTCAGACACCTGAGTTAGTATAGAGTTGGGTGAATTACTGTGTCAACTCCTGGTTGATGAGGGAATATTCCCTGGTACGATTAGAGAGATCGAGGTTGATTGTAGGCTCATAGCTCTCTGGAGAGACATGCCCCGTGATATAATGACCCTTAAGTGTTATATCATTGGAGCTTCTACAGTACTAGCGACTAGGAGGGATAGGCATGGTTGAGATGCACAACATAACATCTCATCTGATGATAATGATCATGAGGGGAGTTATCATCATTCTAGTACTCCACCTACTCCTCATTCACCTCATGTTGGAGATCATGAGCAACCAACATCGAGTCCTAATCCACATGCATCTTCTGAGTAGTCTGCACCATCTCAGAAGACACCTAGTCCTGAGCAGACATGCCCATCGACTGACTAGGATGCACCATCGACGACTCATCAGTAGGAAATTCCTAAGAAAACTGCACCATCTGATCAGCGAGCACCTCTGGAGTAGGCACATCATCCATCTGAGCATGAGGCTGCACCATCAACTGAGCAAGCCTCTAATAGCACTCACATTAATGTAGTACCACCAAGTATTTTACATTTATATGAAGTTATATTACAGTTGTATATTTTTGACATTATATATATATATACACGGTGCATGTATTTTATGTTCGTGTTGATGTACTTAATTTACATGTTGGTGTTCATCATGATGTGTATATTGTTAGGTCATGTTAGATATGTTCATTTAATGTGATTGCAGATAGATGTGTATGTGATAGTAGTTATTTGACATAAGATGTATATTTAATGTTTGTGTTGTGATGATGTTATACAATTCTTGTGTTTTGTTAGATGATCACGATCACGATGATTAGATGATGTTAGCAAATTTGAATGTGTATTTTAGAATATGATGTTTGTATGATGGTTATCATGATAGTGATGTTTATTTTTAATATTAAATCATGATATTTATTAAATATTATGTCGTGATTGTAATTGTAATTGTATGTAAAATATTTGTAAAGTTGTAATTGTAATTGTACGTAATTGTATTGTGAAATTGTAAATTATAATTGTAATTGTATGTATTGTCATGATTCAATTTTATTAAAATTGTTAAATTTGTAATTTTAATTGTATGCATCATGATTGTAATTGTAATTGTATGTAAAATTGTAAAATTGGGGCAAACTCATTAAGATCGAGCTCTGCAATACACCATTGATTTCTAGGGTTATGACAACCCTTGCAGCAGCGCTGCCCCAAGTGCAGACTGTCATGCTGTAGACCTCTCTTTCGTCTGACTCTGGAATCCATCTTCGGATTGTTCACGAGTTATGACAACCTCTTCGGGGGGGGGGGGACAGTATGCCTCCCCCCATCGGTAGAGATAAAGAAAAAGCTCCAGCAATGGATACAAACGATGAAGCACGTATTCCCTCTGCCACCACAGAGAAGCAGCAGGAAACTGAAGCCACGAAGCCAAATAATACGCAAGCATCCACGGATTCTACGGAGCCACCAATAGCAACCTCTACTACCTGCAAACCTATTGCGGCTGAACGGCCCAAGATCAATCTACCCAGCCACCGTATCAATGCTAAGATACATTTTATGAAAGATAATGCCCTTATAGGCAAATTTATAGGTTACTGGCCAATGGGGAAAGCCCTGCAGGGTTGGATAGCCTCGAAATGGAAACCCAAGGGACATGTAACCCTACATTTAGGACTGAAGGGTTTCTTCAATGCCATTTTTAATTGTATTGAAGACAGGAACAGGGTTTTATATGGAGGGCCTTACTTCTTCAACTCCGTGGGCTTGTATCTAAGAGACTGGATCGAAAGATTCAACCCCGAAAAGGAGAATTTCAACTAGGCTTCGGTTTGGATATGTATGTACTCTCTACCTCTAGAATATTGAGATGAAGAATCGTTTACCGCTATTGGCAAAGGGCTAGGTGAGTTCATCAAGATAGCGGAGGAAACAAAGATCAGAAGGTACACTTCATACGCCAGAATATGCATCTATATGCATCTCGACAAAGCTCTCCTGGATTTGGTAAGCCTATATCATGATGATTTTGAATGGATTTAGCCCATAGATTATGAACATGTACCCTTTCGCTGTAGAAAATGTCATGCCCATGGTCATATTTTCAGAGATTTCCCTCTTAATATTCCACAACAGCACACTGAAGCCTCGGAAAATTCTGATGTTGATGGTTTCACTAAAGTTACAAACCACAAAAAGCACAACAAAAAGCCTCCATCTGCTCCAAAAAAAACCAACCCTAAAGCCAACACCCCTTCCACTAGCAATATCTTTGATATCCTCACTCAGCAGACTCAATCCGACTCAGACCCCTCCAAGTAGCCGGCCTCTTCTTCTAAGCCCTCGTCCTCTACCATATCCTCTGACCCATCTATCTCTCACAGTAGTCAGAAAGTGGCACAAGATTTGGAAACCAATGATTCCAATCTCAATACCAACAAAGATCTAGTTTTATGGCAGCAGAATGGCATGGACATATATAAATTACTTCTAAACCCCATTCACTCCAAAGAAACAACACCAGAGAGCAGCCAACCAAGCCATATGGAAGAGGAACCAGAGAGCTTTGATCTAGGCGATCTAGACATTTTTTGTCTTGAACAAGCTTGCAGAAAGAAAGAATATGACAAAATAAGTGATCGAAAAATTGATAGTCTAGAAGTGGTTCTTTTTAGAGCACAGCAGTGAAGGAAACTAGGCATTCAACCAGGAAGTCAATGGGATGAACAAAAAATCCATAAAGACTCAAAGAAACGAGGAAGAAAACTAGATCTGTAGAGAACCATCATTATTGGGGAAATGTTGGTGGAGTCAGGAAGATATCCCAAGCTAACCAAGTTCTACAAGCCTTTAACCAATAGTTCCTCAGGAAGCTCATCTCTTGGAATGTTAGAGAGTTGAACAGCCCCAGAAAATACAGAATGATTAAAAACATGATACAGTAGGAAATACCCCAAATCTTTTTTATGCAAGAAACTAAATGTAACAGCACTGCTCTTGGTTCCATTCTAACCAAAGATTGGCCAGGAAGTCATTCGGTCGCAGTCGACGCCTCTGGAGCTTCAGGAGGTCTAGCCATTCCGTGGGACATGCAAACCATCTCACTATCTGACTTCCACACATCGGATAATCTCATACAAGCCTCTTTTCACATTATAGGCACCACTATCCATGGTCATCTCTCAAATGTATATTTTCCTCAAGATTCAAGGAGTAAGATGTCATTGTTAGATATAATGGAAGCTCTAAACTCCAACAGGAACCACCCTCTATGGATCCTAGGTGGAGATTTCAATATGATCATCGGGCTTGAAGAAAAATCTGGAGGCAGAGCAAGACTGGAGATCGAAAGCAATCATTTCAAGGAGTTCATCTCAAGAAACTGGCTAATTGATCTCCTTTCATCAACGGAATGCACACATGGAATAAAAAAAGAACAGGTCTTCAACAAATTGCATCCAAACTCGATTGATTTTTACTCTCAGATAATTCCATTCATTTAGGAGGAGACTTTCTCGCTTCTATTTTTCCCATATCAGGATCGGATCATTGGCCCATCTCACCTCATTGGCAGAGACCTGGCAATATTTCCAAAAGACCATTCAGATTTGAGGCATTTTGGCTCTCTCACCCAAGATTCAAAACAATGGTCAATACCGTTTGGAAAAACTTTGTTCCTCCGGCCAGATCTAGAATGTACCAGTTTCAGAAACAACTTCGACATCTCAAATTATAAATAAAAGACTAGAATCACTCTACATTTGGAAACATTTTTCAGGAGAAAAAAATGTTAGAAAAAAAATATGGCTGAGCTCCAACAGAAAATCATCATTGAAGGAAGAACCGAAATGCTAGCTTCTCAGGAACAAAGTCTTCATGACCAGCTGGAAGAAAGAAGCAAACAGGAGGAAATACTTTGGAAACAGAAATATAGAATCAGATGGCTAAAAGAAGGAGAAAAAAACACCAAGTTCTTTCATTGATCATATTCAATGAAGGATGCACAACAACATCGCCGAACTAACAAATCAACAGGGAGAACGATTAGAGGATCATGATGATATAGAAAAGAACTTCTTGATCACTTTAAAAAGGTTCATCAAGAGACTCCTACTAGCAGACATCCAGCCATTAATAAATTACTGTAGTATATACCCAAAATCATAACAGATGATCAAAATCAAATGCTTCTTAGACTGGTCACTCTTCAGGAGGTGGAGGTAGCTATGGCTCAACTCAAAGATGGAAAAGCCCCTGTACTTGATGGCTTCACTTCGAACTTATTTCACCACTTTTGGGACCTCATCAAATTGGATGTATGGAAACTGGTCGAAGAATATAGATCTATGCACTGGCTACTCCCATCACTAAACGCTACCTTCATAGCTCTTATTCCCAAATAGGATCACCCTAACACTCCTGATAAATTTTGTCCCATTGCTCTATGCAATGTTATTTATAAGGTGATCTCGAAGGTTATTGCAAAGAGACTTAAGCCCTTGCTTCCTCTATTGATTTCTCCTGAGTAAACTGGATATGTGGAAGGGCATCAAATCCTTGATGGCATCATCCTAAGGCATGAAATCATTCACTCTCTGAAACATAACAAAAAGGCAGGTATGATTTTGAGGTTTGATCTTTCCAAAGCATTTGATAAGTTAAGCTCGAATTACATCAAACTAATGCTAATTTCCTTTGGTTTTAGTCACACCTAGGTCAGATGGGTTATGAATCTCATTTCATGCACCTTCTTCTCCATTATGGTCAATGGTATCCCCACTCCTCCTTTCTCACCTTCAAGAGGCATTCGTCAAGGGGATCCCCTTTCTCCCTTCCTTTTTCTCTTCATGGCAGAAGGTCTTGGTCGTCTCATTAAAAATGCTCTTCTCACCCAGCAGCTGAGAGGTATCGCCATCTATGGCTCCCCTACCACCACTGATCAAAAATTTGTGGATGAAAATATTCTTTTTTGGCACCCTTCGGTACAAGAAGCCCACTCGTTTAAATCCCTTCTTGACACTTTTTTGGAAGCCTCTGACACTTCAATCAACGCGGCCAAATCTCAAATTTAACACTCCTGCCATTACTCAAACCAACATTGCCAACATTCTGGGCTTTTCTATCGCTTCTCTTCCTGCTAAATATCTAGGTGCTCCTCTAATTGACTCCACCATCAAACATGCTTCCTGTTGAGTCTCAAATCTGCATTTTTCTTATACATCTTCCTAGACCTTTTTCATTCACCTGAGCCTTCCAAGTTGTCAATATCATTGTATATTAATTGCAAAAGAGCATCTAAAATGGTTTTTAACTATATTTTGTGTCTGCTGTTTGATTTACATTTTTGCT
Source organism: Pinus albicaulis (assembly GCA_034641835.2). Taxonomy (NCBI): domain Eukaryota; kingdom Viridiplantae; phylum Streptophyta; class Pinopsida; order Pinales; family Pinaceae; genus Pinus; species Pinus albicaulis. The sequence continues at coordinate 997,419,725 of CM076575.1, read as the reverse complement.
CATTTAGCTGCGAAATCTTGCCACTTTCCGCAGCTGCTGCAACTTTCCGCAGCCATTTTGTGAAAGTATATGTTACAGGTGTCTTCAGGAAAAAGCCACAAGGGTGTCGAAATGATGTGGACATGGATCGTGTCCTATTGGTTCGAGCAAATTCACCTAAGGAGGCTGCGGTCAAAGGTGGCCAAGTGGAAGTCAACCGTAGAGTCCCACGGTGACAGGACTCTGTTTCTCGTCACGTGAAGATTTATATGGCCGTTTCTGAATTGTGGGAGACAAATCAACACCTGTACATGGCTCCATAAGCCGAATTCAACATCCACTCTTCATAGATTTACTCCTCAACGCGGCCATGATCCTAGATCTTTGGACGTAATGGTTTACGTGTTCTCTATCAGCACAAACTTTAGGGAATTAGTTATGTTACCTTTGTTATAAATAACGCGTTTGCATACGCACATTAGATTAGCCTCCAGATAGTTCTGTAATGTAATTACGTTGCCACTGTGCCGTAATATCACCTTTCTATTATGACTGCATTTTAATATATAAGAAGACTCTGTTTCCAAGCGTAATTCGTACTTGAAGGCTGTTGCCAAGGCTGGTGTAGAGGGCCCCTGCACACGCTGAGGTTTTGTGCATTATTGTATAGTTCTTGTTTTATTTCTTTAAAGCTCATTGTGCCATAAGTCATTCATGTGTTTATACATTACATCTTTCATGGTATTTATGCTTCATTTCTATTGATAATCTTTCATGCTTTACATCTTACTTCTATCCATAATCTTTCATGTTTTATGTTGTTTTTAACTGATCAGTGTTCCTGTTTCAGATTACAAATAGGCAGCTCAGGCATTTGCATAAATTTTTGACTAATGACATGGAATTAATATTGTTCTGCTGCTAATTTGTTTCTCTTAGTTTCTGTTTAATTTCAGTACTGCTTTGTTTATTTCAGTCTTGCTCATTTGCTTCAGTAGTTAAGATTTAGATATATTAAATTGCTCATGACATCTTCACACATTCTGGAAGTTTTAAACTTGACTAATGTATGATTTGAATTATAATGTGGTTGATATTGAATACTTTCAAAATTAGAATATTAATTGTCATGATATCTTCAAATACTTCAAAGTCATATCCTGACCAATGAAGCAGTAGATTGAATTATGAAAATGCAGTTTGAGACAGTTTACTTTCTAAGTAGATATCATGTTACCAAGTTGTTTATGGTTACTTCCAAAACCAAATGGATCTAAATGTGAGGGATCAGATAGTTGATGTAATTCAGATTTAGATTTACTTTGCTGCAACTTTGGATTTCTAAGCATAGTTTTTGTATGAACAAGATCAAGAATAATGAGTCGAAAGACTGGGAGGTTCATTTGTTTGTTCGACTGTGAGTAGTGATGCAATTTGCTTTTGTACAATTAATTTTGTCATTGTGTGTTTTTAAAATTCTTTTGAAGTTTGGAAAATCATTAGAAAGACATTGTTGTCTTGAATATTTGTCTCCATACTTGTTTTTCAGAATTTCATAAAAAATCCAAAAACGACCAAAAATTAAGAGATAAGTTATCTTGCACATATAGTGCACCACACTTCATCAACTTACGAATCCCGAATTGATAAATTAATGTAGCAATTTAGGACACACTAAATTGACCAAACATTTTGGCGCTGTTGCCGGGGAAGTGTAACTAGGTAGCCAATTTCTTAAAAAAAAAAAAATAATAATAAAAGAAGGGAAAACTTGATAATTTCTTGAAGTATGCTCTCCTCTTGCACCTAGTGTGATCTGGAGGATCAGAAAAGAGAATTATTGGTTTAGTAATTTCTTAAGTATGCTCTCTTCTTGCACCTAGTGTGACCTGGAAGATCAGAAAGAGAATTATTATCCCTACTTTAAAAAAAAAAAATGACATGCATAGAGCAAGAGATTCTAGGGGAAGGTTCATAGCTAAATCCAAGAGTTCGATTTTCACAACTCCATCTTCTTCAAGGCATATACAAGAATCACCACCATCTACCCCTAGCCTTAAGATTTTTGGAAGTCAAGGAACAGCTGAATTAGAGGATTCTCCTATACCACCTACTAAAACCCACTTAGAAAACAAAGAAACTTTCTCTCATCCTTCCTTGATAGAAGAACTAGAGGACTATAAGGACTCTAAAGAAACTATCATGGCAGAGGAAGTAATAAATAGAGGTGGAGGTAGAGGAGGAGGAGATAATGAAGATAACAATGGTGAAGGAAATAATGGTAGAAATAGGGACGATTTTGTTGGATTCCCTATAGTTGATGAGGAAACTCATGCAACAATGAAAAATATTTCACCATCTGTTCTCCCTAACTTTTATGGATTACGAAGTGAGGATCCTGAAACATTTTTGTTTGAGTTTGAAGTAGTGTGCCGAACTTATGACTATATGGAAGATTCTCAAAAACTCAAACTGTTTCCTTCAACATTGAAGGGATCTGCTTTGAAATGGTTCATGGGATTAGCCACTAAATCTATTAGGACTTGGAATGATATGAAACAAACATTTTTGGATAGATACTTGGACTATTGTATGCCCACCAATCACAAGGATGAGGTATTCAAAATGATGCAAAAAGAAGATGAAAATTTGGAAGACTTACTTGAAAGATTCCAATACAACTTGAAAAGAGAAAAGATGAGCAACTTAGATGATGAAACCTTGAAAGCCCTCATATTAAAAGCCATTAGAGATGAATGGATAGATATTTTAAACATGATGGGGAAAGGAGACATTTCTCAACTTCCACTTCGTGACATAACAGAACTATGTGTCCATCTCTCAAGAGGAAAATCTAAAACAGAAAAAGGGCCTAGGGATCCTTCTCTTATTAGGGCTAACAAATCTGCAACTGGATCAGTAAGTAGGGCAGAGATTGGTAATATGCTTGATGAATTCAAAACGGATATCTTAGGGAGCCTTAGTGAACAACTTGACACCCTTAAAATCCAAAACAAGCAGAAAGCAGAAACAGATGCTTTAGCCATCTTTTGTCCGAAATGTAGGAAGAAACATGCTTTAAGGGAATGTCCCTTGGATGCAAAAGTTGTAGAAACATGTATGATTTGCTCAGAGAATCATGAGATCAAGGATTGTCCTTCAATTCCCGGACTCAAAGCTGTTTTTCAAGAAGACCCAAATTCAGTAGAATCTCTCTGTTTTGTCGCAAGGAGACCTTGGCAGGGACAACAAACTCAAGGGTTTAACAACCCTATGAATTTCCAAACCCCACCAAATTGGAATCCTTGGCAACAACCTTGGCCCCAACATCAAAACTTATATCAGCCATGGGTACAAGGGATGCAAAATCCTTATGGGAGATTTGCTCAATTTTATCAATATCCTCCATCTTTTCAAAATCAACAAGCTCCACAACTTCCAAACCCAAATCCACAACTTTCATTGCCATTTCCACAACAACAACCTTCTCAACAAAATCCAAATCCTCAACTCATGCTCCCATACCAACAAAAAACAAATCAACTTCCAGCTCAGCCATTGCCAAATCCTAACAATAAAAATCCTCAGAATACTTACATGGTAGAAGGACAACAATTTCCTACCTATATGATTTTTCCTCTCAATGATGTACAACTCAGATCTGGTAGAGTTTTAGAAAAACCTTCTATAGATGACCTAGAACAGGATACCTCTGAGGAGGACTCTCTTGAAGCCAATAAGGGTTCTGAAGAAGTATCTCTTCAAAACTCAAATATTCAAAAAGAAAAAGAAAATTTAACACCCACAACTCCTATAGTTGAGCAACCTGCATCTTCATCTACACCTCCTTTTCTTGAAAGACTACAAATTGACAAGGGGGTGGAAAAACAAATCTTGTTTTCTAACTATGATTTTCTAGATGAATTGAAGAATGTTTGTATCAAGATTCCCTTGCTACAAGCAATTCGAGAGATTCCTATTCTAGCAAAAACAATAAAGGAGTTGAGTTTCAAAAGACCAGGAAGGAAACTAAAAGACACAAGAAGAATCCACTTGGTAGGAAAAATTGCAGATATCATGATGGGAAAAATTACCATGCAAAAGTATGTAGATCCAGGAAGTCCAATTGTCAAGACACATATAAATGGGATAGAAATTCCAAACACATTGATTGACTTAGGGGCTGCTATCAACATTATGAGTAGACAGACTATGGAACAGCTAAAACTTCCTAACCTTCTTTTTACACCTACTTTACCGCAACTTGCAGATCGATCAGTTATTAAACCAGATGGTGTATTAGAAGATATTTCAGTCTCCTTAGATTCTTGGGAATATCCAGTAGATTTTATGATTTTTACTCCCAAGAGTAATCTAGGAGGGCACCCACTTATTTTAGGAAGACCTTGGCTAGCCACAGCTGATGCTTTTATTAGTTGTAGATCTGGGGACATGTACATTTCTAATGGTAATTCGACAAAGAAATTCAATTTGTATCCTCCAGCAAGAGCAATCACAGAAGTAGGAGACAATGAATGGGTCGATGATGAGGAAATTATACAACCTGTCTTTACCATTTCTGAAATCAGTGAGGATAGTCAAATTCTGAACACATTAGAAAATTTTGAGACATCTTCAGAATATGACCCCACACAATTTTAGTTGGAATCTGACATTGAATATTTATCATCAAGACAAATGTCTCTTTACTCTATGGAAGATTTTGGTAGTTCTACCATTGAGATTTTTCCAGGAAAAACATTGAATATCAACAAACATTTGGAAAAGTCACAACAAAAAGAACTAATCAAAATCTTGCAAAAAAATTCTACTGCATTTGCATGGGAGTATACTGACATGAAAGGTATTGATCCTAAGACTTGCATCCATCATATCTATATTGAGGAAAACAGTAGACCAATCAGACAACCTCAAAGAAGGATGAATCCAAATCTTAGGAGATAGTGAAAGAAGAGCTCCAAAAACTACTCAATGTAAACTTCATTTATCCAATTTCAGATAGCCGATAGGTTTCTCCTTTGGTTATAGTACCTAAAAAGAATGGTAAATGGAGGGTATGCATTGATTATATGGAATTGAACAAAGCAACTTTGAAGGATCACTTTCCTTTGCCTTTTATCGATCAGGTATTAGATACATTAGCAGGTAAAAAGTACTTTTCATTTTTGGATGGTTTTAGTGGCTATAATTAAATTCAGGTAGCACCCGAAGATCAAGATAAGACCACATTCACCTGTCCATGGGGAACTTTTTCCTATCGAGTACTTCCTTTTGGGTTATGTAATGCACCCGCAACATTCCAAAGAGTAGTACTAGGAATTTTTTCTGATCTAATCCATGATTGTGTAGAGGTTTATATGGATGATTTTACAGTTTATGGTAATTCATTTGAAGAGGCATTAGAAAATTTGGAAAAAGTCCTTATAAGATGTAAAGAAACAAACCTTTCATTAAACCATGAAAAATGCTTTATGATGTTTACTGAAGGTATTGTTTTGGGACATCATATTTCAGGAGATGGAATTAAGGTTGATAGACCAAAAGTTGAAGTCATCTCCAAGTTGCCTATTCCAAATTGTCAAAGAGATGTTAGAAGTTTTCTAGGATTTACTGGATACTATAGAAGATTTATAGAAAACTTTACTAAAATAGCATCTCCACTCTTCAAATTGCTTACAAAAGACTGTGAATTCAAATGGGATCCTGATTGTCAATCAGCTTTTGAAACTTTGAAAACAAGAATATCTGAAGCACCTATCTTGAGAGGACCAAATTGGAAACTCCCTTTCCATATTTCTATGGATGCTTCAGATACAGCTCTAGGAGTTGTGTTGGGTCAAAAAGATTTAGTTCCTTATGCCATTTATTATACTAGTAAAAATTTGACTCCCACAGAGTTGAATTATACTGTGACTGAAAAAGAGTTTTTAGCTGTTGTTCATGCAATTAATAAGTTTAGACATTACATAACAAGCTATGAAACTTTTATTCATACTGACCATTCTGCAATTAGATATTTAATGAACAAACCTGTTACTAATGGCAGAGTGACAAGATGGCTCTTACTTTTGCAAGAATTCAATATTACCGTGTTGGATAGACCAGGAAAACAAAATACAGTAGCTGATTTCTTGTCTAGGATTCAGAATACTAAAGAAGATTCTCCTGTAGAGGATAAGTTTCCTGATGAATACTTGTTTGCAATAACTATTAAGACTCCTTGGTATGCAGATATTGCTAACTATTTGGTTACAGGGAAACTGCCTTCACATTTATTTCCAAATGAAAAACGAAAAATTATTCAAGAGAGTTCAAAATATTCATGGATTTCTAACGAATTGTTTAAAACAGGGCCAGATCTTGTGATCAGAAGATGTGTCAGGGAAGATGAAATGCCTGATATTCTTAAGGCATGTCATGATGAACCATGCGGCGAACACTTTGCAGACAAAAGGACGGCCTATAAAATCCTTTCTTTAGGATATTATTGGCCTTCCCTCTTCAAAGATGCAAAACAATATGTCAAAAGGTGTGACAGCTGCCAAAGAGTAGGGAAACCTACCTTTTCAAATGAAATGCCATTGCAAACACAGGTACTCATTGAACCCTTTGAAAAATGGGCTTTAGATTTCATTGGACCTATTAATCCACCATCTAAGCAAAAGAAGCATATATTGGTTTGTACTGATTATGTTACTAAATGGGTAGAAGCCAAAGCATTAGTATCTGCTACTGAAAATTCAGTTGTTCATTTTCTTTATGAGGATATTTTTACTCGCTTTGGTGTTCCAAGAGAAATTGTGACAGATCAGGGGAGCCAATTCACATCCAATTTGGTGGAGAAGTTGATGAAAGAATACAAAATCAAGCACAGAAGATCTACTCCTTACCATCCACAAGCAAATGGTCAAGTGGAGTCCACAAACAAAGTTCTTGAAAGTATCATCACCAAAACCGTTCATCTACATAGAAGAGATTGGGCAGAAAGGCTTCCAGAAGCCTTGTGGGCCTACAGAACTACATGGAGGAATACAACAGGACATTCTCCCTATGAACTTGTTTATGGGAAAGAAGTCTTGCTCTCCATTGAGTTCCAAGTCAAGACCTTCAAGATAGCAGTTCAGTTGGGGATGGACTTATCAGAAGCCCAAAAGCATAGAATGGAGCAATTAAATGAGCTAGATGAGATCAGACAAGAAGCAATTTTAAGAACTGATCTAGTTCAATATCAAAGAGATAAATGGCATGACAAGTACATCAAAGAGAAAAAGTTTCAAGAAGGAGATTAGGCATTGTTATTTGATTCCAAGTTTAAATATTTTCAAGGAAAATTTCAGACTCATTGGCTTGGGCCATATGAGATTGACAAGATCTTTAGCAATGGAGTGGTAAGAATCAAGACCATTGATGAGTTTCAAACTCCTCTTATTGTGAATGGCCACAGATTGAAATTTTATCATAAGCCACTCTCAAAAGAGGATTTTTTCAAAATGTTTCAAGAAAATTCTGCAATCAGGCTGGTACAGAAGAATTCTTCTTCTCCACCAGCCTAGCTTTTGTTCTTTCAATTAAAAAAAAAAAAAAAAATTGTATAAGCCTGAAAACCAATCACTGATTGGCAGTCTTATACAGAAAATATAGGGTGAAAATTAGGAACACCTGACACTCTATATTTTCCAAAAAAAAAAAAAAATTTTCATTTCATAAGTTTTGTGACCACTCCATTCCATTCCACTTCATTCCACTTCATTTCACTTCATTTCACTCCATTCCACTTCATTTTATCTATTTCATTCCATTTCACCAATAAAATTCTTTTTCATGACCATTTCCATCTAGTCATTTGTCATCCGTTCATTTTCATTCACCCAAATAATAGCTGTGTCAGTTTTCGCAGCTGACATCTGTTTCCGCAGCTGACTCCAGTTTCCGCAGCCAGAAGCAGATTCCGCATCTACCACTTTGTTTTCAAAAGAATGTACAGCCAGATGTTATTTCCATAATCATGAAATTAAATGCAGGTGAGAGGACCAATTATGAAGACATGGGGCATTCAAGATACCAATGAGGAGCAACTAATTGAAGACCAAGGAAAAAGGCAAAGATTCCAAGGTATGAGTAAAATTTATTTCAAATAGCATTGAAAACACATTTTTATATAGTTATGAACCATAAGCTCCATTATGTGCAATGATTATATTGACAAACTCCGTAACCCTTTCACGATCTCCATATGATCCTTCCACATTCATTTTCAAATGGTCCCATAATTAAACCTTCGATCTTCACTCAAACTCCGATACTCCACCTGTGACAATGAGACGTATTTGATTTGACTACGGCTTCTTTCAACCGCATAAAATCCATAGCCGTTGTTTAAACGTGCTTACATTTATTCTGCGGCCACCAAATTTCAAACACTGCCAGATGTGTTATACTCTTCCTATTGTTCTACTAATCTCACAGCCGCATTTCTGTCATGCTCATGTAACCCTTCTCTATTTCGCTTCACTCCATTTCATTCTCTGTTACGTTATAGTCTGTATACCCACTCTCTGATATCTACCTACAGCCATTGTGCTCATTTCCGTGCATTCAACTGTTCTACTTCCATTGAACCCTCCTCACGCAGGTAAGTTTTTGAAGAGCAGAAAGAAGGATGGGTAAATTGCTAAGAGCGGAACCAGAAGGACCTAAATTCATGGAAGGATATCCGCAAGTCAAGGATATATTGAAGAAAGAAAAGTGGCTGCGGTTTATCCAAAAGTTCAGAGGCTACCATAAAGAAGTGACAAAAGCATTTGCAAGGTCTTTCAATGCCCTGGAGGTAGAGATTGGAGACCTTAAGTTCACGGTGAATGAGGCATCTATAGCAACTGCCACGGAACTTCCTCAAGAGGGTGAATGATGGTTTAAGAACAAAAGCATTAGTGATGAAGCTTGGAGAATAATCTTACGAAACCAAGGTATGGACATAACCATTTTTAAAAAGAGGAATTCCTGTTCACGCTTTGAAAGAGGAATGGGCTACTTTGCTGCTAGTTGTTCAAAAATTCATCACCTGTGAAGGCCGTTTTGGGTCCATGTATATGTACCATAACAGATTGCTGATGAATTTTCTAGATAATCAAACTCTCAATCTTCCATATTTTCTATTAAATAGTTTGAAGAAGATGTCTGTGACTGTTCAGAAACATTTAGGGGATGTAGAACCACATCTATATCACCATGGTCTTTTAAAAATTTTGATTGAAAAAGAGTTAAAGGAGAAGAAGGACACATGGGAACAATTTTTGATTAGAAATTTCTTTGAGGAACCACAAGAAATTCCTGAAGGTAGCACATCAAGAAGGAGTAGGAGAAAAAGAACAAATGATGAAACTCAAAGTACTCCTACTACTACAATTGAAAGCACTAGTAGGGAAGAGAGATTGTCAAAAAGGAAGAAGAAAGAAACCAAGGGTAAAAAGCCAATAACATCAAAAGAGAGAAAAAGTATTGAGGCTATACATCAAACCCCTTCTTCCGAAGAAGAAGATCATCAAGTGTTATCTGAAAGATTGGTTCATCTTCAAGAACAGTTATCTATAGCCAAGAAGAAAGAGAAAGGAAAATAAAAGCAAAAAGACAGTGGTCCACAGCGTGTGAGAAGAAGTTCCAGACATAAGGGGAAATTGAGGAAAACGCAAATGAAGGGTCCTCATTTTATCGATTTGGGAGAAGAAACATCTGAACAATCCCTAGCTGAACATAGTCCATCTCACTCTCAGTCAGTTAGTGAACCTGGTTCATTTCATTCTCAATCCAACATTGAACATAGTCCATCCCATTCTCAGCAAGATGTTGATGTGAGCCCTTCTCAGCCGGATTTTGAAGACAACTCTCCTTCACGGCACTTTGGGGACAGCCCAATAAAAATGACACCTGATATAGACCCTAAGCAGCAAGAAGTATATGATTATATAGAATCTTTAGAAAAAGCAGCTACAGGTCCCAGTACTTCATCCATTCAGCCTCACATATCACAAAATGATCTAGTCCGATCACTGAAACAGGAAGTCTTTGAGCTAGAGATTTTAAATAGACACATTAAAAATGAAAATGAGACATTGAAGGAACAAAGAAAATTGGACAAAATTATTCATGATAATACCATGCTACATCTGGGAATATGGCAGAAGAAGAACAAGAAATTGAAAAGGAAATGCCAGAAGTTAAGCAGAGCACTGGTTAATATCAAATTTAGATGTTTAATGAAGAAGCCCATGATGTTAGCAGCACCAAGGAAGAAGAGGAGAGGATTGGATGTACTGGCTGAAGTGTCAAGGCATATGAAATGAAGAAGGATTATCAAAATTTTGGTTGCATGAGGACATGCAACACCTTCACAGTGGGGGTATGTTGAGTCTCAAATCTGCATTTTTCTTATACATCTTCCTAGACCTTTTTCATTCACCCGAGCCTTCCAAGTTGTCAATATCATTGTATATTAATTGCAAAAGAGCATCTAAAATGGTTTTTAACTATATTTTGTGTCTGCTGTTTGATTTAGATTTTTGCTCATTTAGCTGCGGAATCTTGCCACTTTCCGTAGCTGCTGCAACTTTCCGCAGCCATTTTGTGAAAGTATATGTTACAGGTGTCTTCAGGAAAAACGAGCCACATGGGCAAGTCAGAAATGATGTGGACATGGATCGTGTCCTATTGGCTCGAGCAAATTCACCTGAGGCTGCGGTCAAAGGTGGCCAAGTGGAAGTCAATCGTAGAGTTCCACGGTGACAGGACTCTGTTTCTCGTCACGTGAAGATTTATATGGCCGTTTCTGAATTGCGGGAGACAAATCAACACTTGTACATGGCTCCATAAGCCGAATTCAACATCCACTCTTCATAGATTTACTCTTCAACGTGGCCATGATCCTAGATCTCTGGACGCAATGGTTTACGTGTTCTTTATCAGCACAAACTTTAGGGAATTAGTTATATTACCTTTGTTATAAATAACGCGTTTGCATACGCACATTAGATTAGCCTTCAGATAGTTCTGTAATGTAATTACGTTGCCACTGTGCCGTAAGATCACCTTTCTGTTATGACTGCATTTTAATATATAAGAAGACTCTGTTTCCAAGCGTAATTTGTACTTGAAGGCTGTTGCCAAGGCTGGTGTAGAGGGCCCCTGCACACGCTGAGGTTTTGTGCATTATTGTATAGTTCTTGTTTTATTTATTTAAGCTCATTGTGCCATAAGTCATTCATGTGTTTATACATTACATCTTTCATGGTATTTATGCTTCATCTCTGTTTATAATCTTTCATGCTTTACATCTTACTTCTGTCCATAATCTTTCATGTTTTATGTTGTTGTTAACTGATTAGTGTTCCTGTTTTAGATTACAAATAGGCAGCCCGGGAATTTGCATAACCTTTTGACTAATGACATGGAATTAATATTGTTCTGCTGCTAATTTACTTTTCTTAGTTTATGTTTAATTTCAGTACTGCTTTGTTTATTTCAGTCTTGCTCATTTGCTTCAGTAGTTAGATTTAGATATATTAAATTGCTCATGACATTTTCAGTTACCTCTGAAAGCCATAGCTGGACTAATGGCGAGGGATTGAATTATGAATTTGTAGTTTGATATTAGTTTACTTTCTACAAGTTAGAAATATTAAATTGCTCATGACATTTTCAGTTACCTCCGAAAGCCATAGCTGGACTAATGGCGAGGATTGAATTATGAATGTGTAGTTTGATATTAGTTTACTTTCTGCAAGTTAGATATCAGGTTACTCAAGTTGTTTATGGTTACCTCCGAAAACCATAGCTGGACTAATGGTGAGGGATCAGAAGATAGGTTGATGTAATTTGATTTAGATTTACTTTGTTGCAACTTTTGGATTTATTTAAGCATAGTTTCTTTTGTGTTTGAACAACAGCAAGAATAATGAGTTTCATGATCAGCAGTTCATTGTTTGTTTGACTAGAGTAGTGATGCAATTTCATTTTCTTTGAAGAATTAATTTTGTCATTGTGTGTTTTTAAAATTCTTTTGAAGTTTGGAAAATCATTAGAAAGACATTGTTGTCTTGAATATTTGTCTCCATACTTGTTTTTCAGAATTTCATAAAAAATCCAAAAACGACCAAAAAGTAAGAGATAGGTTATCTTGCACATATAGTGTGCCACACTTCATCAGCTTACGAATCCCATATTGATAAATTAATGTAGCAATTTAGGACACACTAAATTGACCAAACACTTCCTGGAAATTGTTGCTCAAAAAATTGGATGCTCGCCTATCTTCCTGGACCTATAGAGCTCTTAATATGGTGAGCATATTAATACTTATCAAAGCTATCCTTCAATAAATGTCACTGTAATTATTTTCAGTCCTTGCAACGCTGAAATGGGTGCTCAAACAAATAAAAAATTTGCAGTGAAATTTTCTATGGGGATCTTCAAGGCAGAATCGTAAATGGGCTCTTGTCAAATGGACTACTGTGTGCACCCCCAAGAAGAACGGAGGTCTCGATCTTCGAGATCCGACTCAGAGCAATGAAGTTATGGGAGCTAGGATATGGTGGAAATGGATTTCTACTCCACACACTCCATGGGCCAAATTCTGGACAACTAAATATGCCAACAATCAACCGCCAGAAGATCTCATAAGAATATCACCAGAAGCAGCGGGCTCACTAATATGGACTGCAACCAAACAACATAGTGGAATGATATAGCAACATAGCTTCTGGGAAATAAGAAATGGGGAAATGGCTAGATTTTGGGTTGAATCTTGGCAACAAAAATCAAAACTCGTTGACATCCTTAAACCTCAGATCCTGAATGATCCGCTTATTAATCTGGAAGAAAAGGTGAATCAGCAATGGTCTTCTTCAATCATTTGTGGATATCAACAATGGAAGAAAAAGGCTCATAGTGTCCCCCAGGAGCAGGGTGATATATATGGAGACCTCAATACAGAACTCAATCACAAGAATATTAGATACTCATAGGAACAGGATATACTCAGATGGGGCTACACTACAAAAGGCATGTTCTCCACCAAAGAATCTTACACTCTGATGAACCCATTGACAACCCCTCTAGATACTTCTTGGAATCATTTATGGTCTCCAGGAATATGGCCTAAAGTCTCAACTTATTTATGGCTCCTCTGCCATAAAATAATCCTCACTTGGGATAATATAATCAAAAGGGGCTTTAGTGGGCCATCTCGCTGTCCCAATTGTAAACAAAATGATGAAACCATACAGCATCTCGTAGACTCATGCACTTTGGAAAACAAAATTTGGGAAAAACTCAGTTTTCGATGCCAGCGACGAGGCTGAATCTCAAGATATATATTCAGTACCATTCAAAAATGGCCACCGACACCATACAATAGCACGTTGCTCAATATGCTTTGGAAGCTTCTACCGGGCCTTCTAGTATGGACAGTTTAGAACGAGTGAAAAAAAAATAATTTTTAAGAACCAAAGCACACTGTTGGACATCATATGGACCAATTTCTGCAACAATATCCAAGAAAATTTAGCTCTTCACATTTGGCAGGAAGATGATCTCCCTACTCAACCTCAGGAAAAGACCATTTGGGAGAATTGGAATCTCCGGATCAATCATACTCCATCTAGTAATTAGGGGACTTTTGAGGTCTAAAATGGGCCTCCTATGAAAAATGTACAACAAAAATAAACTTTATAAGAACCAATAGGATTCAAGATGATGATGTCAACCATGGGGGATAACTCACAATTTTTTAAGTAAAAGAGTAAAAAAATTTAAAAATAATAAAATAATAAAACTACTTTTTCAACTTGTATTTTCAACTTATCTCCCAAATTTTTTACTCAAATTTCAAGTGGGAGTACTCGTTGGATGTAAAATTTAATTCATCATCCAAGGAGTACCCATATTGCATACTTTCGATGGACTCTGTTACACGAAAAATGAGAAATACATTAAAAAACGTGATTACAATCACGTTTTTAATGTATTTCTCATTTTTCGTGTAGCAGGACCCATCGAAAGTATGCAACATGGGTACTCCTTGGATGAGAAATTAATTTTTTCATCCAACAAGTACTCCTGCTTGAAACTTGAGTAAAAAATTTGGGAGATAATTAAAAAATATGAGTTGAAAAAGTAGTTTTTTCTTTTTTTCCCTCTAAAATTTGATGATGTAATCAAATCTTATTTTATTATTTCCACTATTATTTTATAATTTCCTTAGGAGGCCCATTTTAGACATCAAAATTCCCCTAATGGGACAAATATTCTAGACAGCCCAAAACAGTGGTTTTCCCCTGCTATAGGCCTGATAAAAATGAACTTTTATGGAGCTTCAAAAGGCAACCCAGGTGAAGCAGGGTATGGAGGCATCTTAATGGATTGTAGTGGCAATCTGATTCTGATCTTCTATGGCTCCATTGGTTGGGACACCAACAACTTAGCTGAATTGGAAGGCATGTGGTAGGGATTTTTCTTAGCTCAACAACACAACTTCTTCCCCATAGTCATTGAAGGTGATTCACAAATCCTCATCAACATGGCCAAAAAAATTCTTTTGGGAACTCTTGCTTCTACTATTGCAACCAGTTGGAGACTAGCAGCTCGTTTAGAGTTGATTGACAGCTAGTTAAAGACTCACAAAGTTATATATTTTATTCATATCAAAAGAGATGGAAACAAAGTAGCATATCTTTTGGAAAATACTGCTGTGGACAGCAAGGACACTCTCAACTATGGATCTCTTAATATACTCCATGATAATTCTCTCAAACAGGAATGCATCAATCTGGTGCACAACGACACTATACTCCCGGATGCAGGTGCATATTAAGGTGATCTGGGAGGACGGCTCTTGGTAGCGACTGGATGTTGGTACGTGGCCTGGCCACATGGTCACATATGAGCTCACTCATATGGATTTAATTGCTACCAGAGCAGATTGTAAATGCTCATTTACTTCGCACTCTCGTCGAGGATCAACTCACAGCTACAAGTTGCAAACAATGGGCAGGATTTTTTATCCGTCTGGTTATTGGCTCCTCAATTGCCCTTCCCCTGTTCTGAGGGCTTGCAGATGCCCCTCTGGTATCGTGGAGCCAAGCTATCGTACGAATACCGAGAGGCAGTGATCCCTCCTTTGCTGTATTGAGCTTACTCCAGGTGCTCACTTCTCTCAAAGCCTGCCTTGCTACCTGCATTTGACCTCGGCTCCTTCGTTCTCTGAAGCTCTTTCTGCACCTGTGGCTGTGCATCATTATCCAAGTTCCAGTTCCCTCATGCCTCGCTTAAGGCAGTGAATGCACTGTCGTCGGGGCAACAGTTGCAGAAGCAGTCATGGCAGAGCCACTCGTACGCCACCCTCTTCCATTTCTAATACCTCTTCCTCCTCTCAGGAATTTGACCATGGTAGATATCCTGCTACTCGTAGCAGACGAGGTAGAGTTCGGCCTACTGGTCAAACGCACCCACAGTCTAGCTCTCTTTTTCCTCCTACCGCTTCCCCCTCGAGAATAGATACCACCGCCACAGCCACTGCTGCTTCCATCCCCCCCTCGCAGGTCACCCTGCGCCAAACCACTCATACTGCTGAGTCTCATTATTCCTGTACAATGAATCAACCCAACATTACTACCTTCATCACAGTTACTCTTAGGGAGGAAGCAGCTCGCCCCGAGACCCTTGACGATCCCAGTATGCAAAATTCTGATCAATGCTATGGAGTTCCTAGTGTCTCACAGAATGGGGCCTCCAGTGGCAAAGGAACTCACAAGGAGGAAATCAGCAAAAATTGGCAAAGGAAAATATCCCATGGCTTGCATCTCAACTGTTGCTAAGGATGACTCCACCTGTGCAAATCCCGCAGCAACAACTAATAACAGTGATGCATACAGGTGTTTAATTGTGGAGGAGCCTCCCTCTCCGTCCAATGACAAGTAAACACTATAGTCTTAGCTGGTTTCTGGTTTTGGATCATATTTTGTTTGGGTCCATTTTTGCCTTCCTGAACAGTAGTGTTATTTTGATTATGAAAAAATATATATGTCAACGTGCTAGTTTCCCCTGTGTGGGCAGCAAAAAACTTCTTTCTAGGACTGGTTTCCCGCATATGGGCAGTCCGATATTATGCATTTTTGAGGATTAATTCCCAATTCTTGGGATTGCACTGCTGAGGCCTGTGCCTCGTTCTATTTTTACAATATATAAATAGAAATAGATTTACTTAGAAAAAAAAATTGTAAAATTGTAATTGTAATTTTATGTAAAATTGTAAAATTGTAATTGTATTTCTAATTCTAATTGTATGTAAAATATTTGTAAAATTGTAATTGTATTTTGAAATGATTGTAATCGTAATTTTAATTGTATGTATCATGATTGTAATTGTAATTTTAATTGTATTTGTATGTAAAATTTTAAAATTGTAATTGTATGTAAAATTGTAATTGTAATTGTAATTGTAATTATAATTGTAATTGTATGTAAAATATTGTAAAATTGTGATTGTAATTGTATTTTTAAATGATTGTAACTGTAATTTTAATTGTAATTGTATGTAAAATTGTAAAATTGTAATTTTATTTAAAATTGTAAAATTGTAAGTGTAATTGTATGTAAAATATTTGTAAAATTGTAATTGGAATATGGTAATTGTATTGTGAAATTGTAAAATTATAATTGTGTGTATTGTCATGATTCAATTTTATTAAATTTTGTAAATTTGTAAAATTGTAAAATCGTAAACTAATTGTCAATTTTCAACCATAACTACCGCAAGTAAAATGTATACCGTAAATATTGATAAATTACCATAACTGTAAAATTGTAAATTTCTATGAATATAAATAATTGTAAAATAATAAATCTAGAATAATATGAATTTTTGTAACATAATAAAGTTTATAAAATAATGCAAATAAATTCATGTTTAGAATTATCATTATTTTATTATGATCTTACATACCAAAAATAACAATATACATTAATACAATTTTTAAAATTTTGAAGATATCATTCACACACATTTAAAGAAATCAAGTAGTTGTATTATTTTAATAATTTACATAAAAAAAAAGAACATGATACAGTGCATTGTTTTTGAGATCAACATAATTGCAAATTATCAAGTGAAATGATTTTAACATTAACATAATGCAAACCAATTAATTCAAAATAATTATTATAATGTTTTGAAAAAAAGAGTCTTAGTTATAAGGTTAAGTCATCTTCTTTATATTAACCCATCTTAAATAGTATAAATAATGAAATAAAAAATGTACCATATCACTCTCTGTTCTCATGATCACCCTCATTATCTTCCAGCTCACTTGGCATGATAACACTATTGTTCTCAAAAATATGTTTTGATCTAGGGTCATGTCTCAATACGAACCACCAATCTCTATCCAACACATCTAGGTAAAAAAAAATTGGTTGTAGTTTTTGGGGTAAACATCAGGCTCCTTAGCTTCATCCCACAACTTTCTAGAGATGATACATATCAGCCTACTATCACGATCTTCCTTTACATTATTATGATCAAAAGTGTCCCACCACTTGCACCTAAAAATTACACGTTGGAAAGAAGATAAATCCCCTTCAATGATCTCGTGTATCTTTTCAACGTAACCTAACATCCCTCATACTAGGTTTTGATCATGGTGGCTATCTCGACTAGATTGATCGAACTCAACTTCCACTCCACAATCTTGTGTCATGTGTCCATCATCAACATTTTATCTGCAAAAATGGTGTCCATATGCCCACATAGATGGGAACAAATGCACTTATAAAAATGTTAAAAAATCATAATGTCATGTGTATTATAATAACCCAAGTGTTAATATATGAAATATAGATGTTTCATGTCAAAGGTGAATTATTAAGTTTAAAATGTACATAAATATATTATTACCGAGTTGTTGCACGGAATCCCTACGTTTATGTATCCTCTTTAGCACGCGGGTAATGATCAGTTGCACCATATTTCTCTCTAAATTGGTCAGCAACCCAACTGTTGGGGCATATAATTGACATATTTTATTTTAAATGATCGAGATAAGGCACACTTATACCATTCAACCATCTGAATTATTTCCTGTCACTATCCCATTTCATCCTCTTTTGTTCGTACAATGTGACCCACGATTGTGTCGCTTCGAAATTGTAAAGAACAAATTTATTGATTTCTTCAATTTCTGAATTCGCTGATGAAATAAAACCGACATATAGTACATATGATATCAAAATATACATTATATCAAAGTTCAACACGAATATTTACTTTGTGTAAATTTGAAAAATTATAAGCCGCTTACTCTTTATCAAGCACGTTTTTTCATTCGTTTGGATAAGCTCCCCTTCTCTGTTGTCTTCATCCCTTTCATCGTCCCAAATCACCGCAGCTAGTCCGTTGTCAATCTGCTTGATGTAATCACTGGCATAATATAAATACTCATATGATATGTACCCCTTTGCCATAGACCCCTCGAGTTTTTCCCTTTGTCGAACAAAACCTTTCAATTTCTTCATGTACCTCTCTAATAAAAACATCCAATGATAAGAAACCACCCCAACTAATTCAACCTCATCTACTAGGTGGATTAGAACATAAACCTACAAGTCCATGAAACTCGTTGATAGTTCCTTCTCAAGCATACAAACAATATCAACTATCTCTTGACGCCACTGTGGAATGCTAGCCACCTGAATCTCCTTTGACGTGGTCCAACATACAAATGTATATAATTTAGATATGGCACGTCCTAGGTCTTTGTGGAATTCATGTTTCACATACCCATGCACAAACAAAGGATAATGACACTGCAAAGTTATAAACACATGAAATAATATACAAAATTAGTTATGTTTTATTATCCCTTCATGGGATAAAATTTATTAATATAAAAATAATGAAATCGTTCTTTTGAAATTATGCATACTCTTAGAAGATTCAAATGGTCATGTGATTTCAACCCCGAAAAATGGTCATCCATAGTGAAGTAGTGCCGTTGTGAAGACCCATATGAATATGTCACCCTCACGCCCATTATAACTTCCTTTTCCAAAGAAATATGCTATTTGTTAAAAATCCATGGGACATCACTGATCCGAATGGAAAATGGCATCAACCCATGGTATTCATCTACCCATGTTATCCATCCACCCATGGAATTTACCCATGGTATTGTAAATGGAATCGACCCATGGTATTCATCCACCCATGATATTTATTCGTCCATGGTATTGTAAGTGACCCATGGTTTGTATCCACCCATGGTATTCATCCACACATGGGATTTACCCATGGTATTGTAAGTGGTATCTACTCATGGTATTGGCCTATGGTATCTACACATGGTATTGTAACTCACAAAAGGCTACAAATAACAAGCCTTAGTTTGTAAAAGGACAGATTTGTTCACCACAATGTAGCTTCTACAGTTATTCTCTGTTTTAATAAAACAAGTTTGTGGTTTTATTTAAAACAGAGAATAATTGTAGAAGCTACATTGTGGTGAACAAATTTGTCCTTTTACAAACTGAGGCTTGTTATTTATAGCCTTTTCTGAGTTACAATACCATGTGTAGATACCATAGGCCAATACCATGAGTAGATACCACTTACAATACCATGGGTAAATCCCATGTGTGGATGAATACCATGGGTGGATACATTCCATGGGTCACTTACAATACCATGGGTGAATAAATATCATGGGTGGATGAATACCATGGGTCGATGCAATTTACAATACCATGGGTAAATTCCATGGGTGGATGGATAACATGGGTAGATGAATACCATGGGTTGATGCCATTTCCCATTCGGATCAATCACCTTCTTTGAAATACCAATTGGAGGGGCCAACTGCCTCTGATCATGTACTTTCAAATCGTCTTGGTCAATGTTTCTTTTTAGTTTTTGAGGTAATAGGATCTTTCCTAACAACCAAAGTCTCGCTTTGTTTCGATTATATGTGCCTCCATTAAGAATATGAACATCTTTAAATATATACATGTGATCTAATAAGTGGGTAATCTTAAGATTCTCCCAATATGGGAGGTTATAAAAGATAGATTTCCTTTTCATCCCAATGGGAAATTTCTCAACATAGGTGTCAAAGGATTGTGGATCATAGAACATAGGCTCCCCATTTGAATCGAAAATTTCTATGAAATCCTTCTCCTTCTCTCTCTCATATGTTCTAAGCCATTCAGATGGTGTCGCTATTGCAGGCCTTTGGGCTCTCTCTCGTTTACCATTGAAAGTGGATGTTTCTCTTCTATAAGGGTGTTCTTCTGGGAGGAATACCTTGGAGCATTCATACACTATCTTTCATAGGTTGTTGGACCATATAGCTTTCAGATAAGGTCCACAACATTTACATCCATAATACCCTTTTGTTACAAGACCTGCGAAATTATTGTATACAATATGCATGGCATATTAAATGTAATATTTCCAAATAAGGAATGTAGCAATACAAGGCAGATATGCAGGAAAATAATGCAGATCATCAATGAAAAAGAAGGAGGCCAATATGGAGACCTTTCAAAAGTATTTACAACAGAAAAATAGATGTACAATATGTTCCATGAGATGCATAACAGGAAATACAAGTCTCCAATAGAAGAAAATACTCAAAAAGAGGCGTCACGACCATGTATTAATACTGGAAAAAGCCTTACATCATTATTTTAATGAGTTGCAACAACTGTTGATTACACTTCAGATCTAGAGAAAATAAGTGCATGAAAATTCACATCTATAACAGATCCATACACTATATTCTCTCTTCTTCAAAATCCCCTTGGGGTTTTCAGCATTACATCATGTACAAGGAGTAGATCTAAGATCTAAATCTACAGATTTGCAGGAATATTCAAATATTTAGAAATATTTAGATCTAATATTATATTAACAAGAGAGTGATCCTCTCCAATGGATCTCCAAAGTGAAGGGAAGATCCCCAACACTTGAAAACCAATCCTCCAAATGATGTACCAAAAGACCCAACAACAACACCTACAGGAATAACACAGATCTGGAAGTAAAACTGCCCTGTAGGGTTTAGAATGTGGTTGGCCACATGCCAAGATCAGAAAATGTAGCTCACATTATCCAATACTCTCCTCCCCATGAAGTAGAAGTCTTCTCCACTGAAAATGAGCACTGAAATGGTCTAGATATGATGAGGTCTGGCCTCCACTTGCTGCAGCTTGCAAAGACAACCAAACCCTCAACAGGATCTGCATTGTAGTTGAAAGAAGTAGCTTGGCCTTAAGCCAGATAGTGGGAAATACAATGCAAACTCTTCCAATAGGCCTCTCAAGGAAGGAGGTGGGATTCCCTAAAATGAACACCCAATGCTAAACACAATTATTCTCAGCTAAAAATCAAGTGAATGATACATGTCTGAACAGACAATATATTCAGAAAATAACATAATCATCAACAACCCTCTCATGCTGCCATCCTCTTCATTTTATAAGTTAAGAGCTTGAATACCCTAAGCCACCTTCAATGAAACCACTCCTTTCACACAAAGCATCTCCATCTAAAACTGCACGGTGCCTCATTGATGGCCACTCCTCCATGACAACGTTGAAGATTTGGTCAAGGTTGACCCAGTGAAAATATCTAGCTCCTTTCATACCTAAGGGTGCTTTTTTAGACACCCAAGATTTAGCCTTTTTCACATTTGGCATTGATTTATTCATCATTTAGGAGTATTATGCACCTCCTTTACAGTTTTATTCTTCAAACAAAGACATAAAAAAAAAAGGATATTCCAATTAGCCTAGGAATAATTGGGAATATTACAGTCCTCCCCTCCCAAATGTTGCTTGTCCTCAAGCAACTAAAAAGGTGAGTGTTACAACTCTTCTCATCCTCCATTGGTGACACCAATATGTGATAAGCTTCCTCCATAAGCTAAGTCTTCAACAATCCATCCCTCCATGAATTTCTCCTCCAAAGTTCTCATGAGATGTAAATAATCCATCCCATAAGGAGACAATAGCTCAAATGAAACAAACATGGTTTGCCCAATGTCCTCCTTCAAACATGTAGCATAAGATATATGGATAATCTCCATCCCATAGGGCACATACATACCTCCCATCCTCCCTCCATATACTCCCATAAAAATTACAAGTACATCACCAATGTATGGGATCAAAATCAAATACATGCAAACATAAATTTGTGCATATGGAGGTGGGTCAGAGTCCCACATGTGGAACCAGCGTAGTGAATCTCCTACTTGCATTAGATTAAGATGTGGTAGGTGGTTTCCCCACCACTTACTTGCCACCCATGTCATCTCACTATGGCTGAAAGTGTGAGATAATTTGGTGCCTTAGGAATGCACCCATCATGAAACAAGATCTCCCTTTTTCCTCCAAGGGAGTGGCCATGTTCAGAAAATTTTGTGGCCCAAAGTTGGCCATGAAGTTTATAGGGTATAATACTCCTCCTTGGAGTCATGGCATGCATATACATGGTGAAAGAATTCAATCAATAATCAAATGAAACATTATTTACATGAGCATATTTTTCACCAAAATTTATCCTCAAACAAATGGAGTGGTGCATAGATTCGTCCCCTCCTCAAAAAGAGAAAGATATGGCTGAGTTAACCCCTCCATAGAGTTATGTTGCTTCCCCATCTCCACATGGTACATGCATCTTTGAAAATGATAATATAGCTCTCCTTCAAAGCCCTTCTAAGTGTAGCTCCCCACGATGATGTTGTAGAGTCTCATGGAATATGTGTGGCTGAAACTGAACTCTTCATAGGCCCTTTGTAGTAATTTCTCCTTGAGCTTGGAGGCTCTTGTTGGAAAAATTTCTCATACGAGCTACGAAACTGGTCCAATTTTGTAAATTTTTGATTATATTTAGTCTAGCACAGGGGTTTTGGGGTAGGTCAAAGCCCCAAAATCATTGTAATGGGTCAAAGGGTAAACCCGGAGTTCGAAAACCACGGTTTGCGAACCGTAGGAAAGTTTAGTCTAGATTGTTATAAATAGAGAAAATTTTTGAATTGTAAGTAGGAAATGAAGAGCTATTGATGCAAATTGTGGTTTTGTAAGTCCGTTTGGGTTTTTGGGGAAGGACTCCTGCTGGCTGTGTGCGCGGAGATCCAGAGTCTTGCTGTGTGCGGACCCTGCTGCTGTGTGCGTAGGCTGGGACGGGTATTGTAAGAGGAAGTTGATGAATTGATGAATACGAAAGGCTGTTTGAGAACTAAATATATGTGTATTGTTTATGTGAATCATTGGTAATTGTCGTCTTATGTGTATTCTGTATTCAGCTGCGAAAGTTTTGTGTAAGTTTTGTATTGCATCTAGATCTGTGTTGTTCTATTTAATGCAATATTGAGATACTGTCTTGAGAGTATATGATTATTGAGCACCATAGTATAATCGACCCTGCACACGTGGATGCGAAAAGAGGCCCATAATTCCTACTCAGGGAGATCTAGACATCTCGAGGTAGGACGTAGCTCTTCTTGCCTTACCTATCCTTTCTCAGGGTGTGGAAACATGGTTCCAACACCCACCCATACTACTTCGGGTGAGACTTTGACCTGTGCAAGCAGGTCACTGTCGAAGGGGCCAGTAGTATAGGGGTTTTTTGGCAAACATTGAACTCCGAACCTGGGTCAGGTCCCCTCGAGCTAAAAAATGGTTCCGTTGCTAGGACCTAGAGCATTTTGAGAAAGGGATCGGGTAATAACAAGAGAGTATTGGAAGCTTGAAAGTAAGGAAATTGAGGAGTGGTTCGAAAAGAAGATCCAGGAATTTGCGGTAAAAGAAAATCGCAGCGCGAAGTTAACGACGAAAAGTGGAAAAATAGGTACATTCTTACAGAAAGCTACAAAATATTCTTTGTGACATTTGCAATCGAGCTTCAGGAGTGGCTAGCTGGGCTTGTAGAATTCCAGAAGTGTTGGAAGGATGAACGAGTCACTCAGTGGACCCCAAAATTGATATAGCAGCTGGAAAGGACTGATAATACTATCACGCGCATGGTAGATCACTGGGTGGATAGTGTGGTAGGAGGATTTGTGACAGAATTTTCCATTGATCAGTTTGTCTCCTACTCTGAGGCCGAGCAAATATTCTTTAAAGGGTTCCAGGGAAAATTTCTGAAGACATTACCTTTGTTGATTAATATATTACTGTGTGAAAAGAGTATGCTATGTAGTCATACTGACTG
This sequence comes from Pinus albicaulis, assembly GCA_034641835.2. NCBI lineage: Eukaryota > Viridiplantae > Streptophyta > Pinopsida > Pinales > Pinaceae > Pinus > Pinus albicaulis. The sequence goes on along the minus strand of CM076575.1, from coordinate 997,395,466 downwards.
AATGATCTCAGATCTAGACAGGAGCGCAATGTGCAGTGGTAAATACTACTGGACCAACCTTGAGGAGGAAAAATCTACCTATAACCCTCTGTGTGAGATGGCTGCGCAAAACCCCCCGGCTACACCGCCGTCCAGGCTGCATAAAGGTTGGAAATCACTCATACCTCCACCTCCATCAGACAGTGATATAGATGTGCACCTGAAGCTACCTACCTTCAAGGGGGTAGGAGATGAGGATATGGACCGATTTTGGTTTGTTGCAGATTCTATATGGACTGCGCAAAATGTGACAAACGATACGGTGAAGAGGGTGCAGCTATCCCTGGCATTCGAAGATAGAGCATTAGACTGGTATATGTGATACGTCTCTCAAAACATAAGTGCGTCTATTCAAGACATCAAGGACGCTCTGAAGCAACAATTCCAAAAGCCAAAATCTTACTCTCAGTTGGCAGCAGAAGTGAAGGACTTCAAGAAAGGTGCGTTTGAGTCTGTATGGGAGGCTGATCAGCGATTGAAGAAAGCGATCAAGGAAGGGGGATTTGAGTATGATTATAGACAACATATGGAATGGTTCATCGTTATGTTGTGGCCCCACCTGCGTACGCCAATGAGTCACCAAACCTTTGAATCCCAGGAAAAAGTTATGGAAGTCACTATGAAACTAGAAGCTGCGCCAAGAGAAGATACTTCGTTAGTAGTACAACAAATTTAGGAGCAACTCGGAGCTATGCACATGGAAATTCAGAGTCTACGAAAGGAACGAGGAAAAGGAGCCAGCACAGATCTGTGGTGCATATGATGTCAGGTATCTGGCCATATGAAGGATCAGTGCCCGTTATTAGCAGATTACATGCAGGTATGAGGACCTAGTCTGATCTGCCTAGGAGCAAGTGGAGGACCCATCCTATCACGACCAAGCTCGAGCAGACCTGTGCTATGGTGCGATGACTGCCGTGTAGTAGGGCTGCATGATACAAACAATTTCCCTTGGCTGGATGTGTATGTACCAGAACTAAAGCAGCAGTGGTGCAGGTTTTGTTGATCGGTAGGACACGATGAGCAGAACTGTCACACATACGAATTAATCATAGATCGGGGAAACTTGTATAGGGTACAATCAGACCCTGCATCACCAAGATCTCCCATGAGCTTTGGTGGCTCTCCAGCAAGGGGCAGGGAGGTCGGGGAGGAAGCACAGGTTAAGGGAATGGATAGCTAATTTGTTATAACTGCAGAGAAATAGGGCACTTTGCAAGGGACTACCCAAATCCCACTAGGAAATCCTGCAAATATTTCAAACAATTGTACCATGCGATCGAAGATTGCCAAATCCTAATAGAAAAAATGCAGGAAAAGCAGCCCACCCCTACGCAGAATTTGCAGAGAGTTAAAGCCGAGCTAAGGAACATAGACCCCAGTGTGAAAGTCATAACACACAGTGGGATGGTCACCTAGGGATTGAAGGAAGAGGCTGCCAAGGATCCTCTGACCTGTCAAGGAGGGTTGAACATAAAGAGGGGACAAGAGACCATGGCCCTAGCTGACCAAGACCTCGCTCAGAGAATAGAAGCTACTGTGCAGGTACCAACACACCCCAAGATAGATGAGGGGGTTGAGCCCTTTCTGTAGGCATGTCTGAAGCTGCTACATAACCCGAAGGCTGTAGAGAGCCTTCAGGCATTAATGAATAGCTGCGTAGCACGACCCGATCCAACCTCCGGGACCAAGGATGTACACAAAATATACAGGTATAAAAAATGAACTGGTAGATAAATGTGGCTGACTGCGCAGATTGGTGACTACGAGATGGATCAAGTTATTTTGGACCCCGGATCAGATGCGAACGTGTTACCTAAGAAAACATGGCAACGAATTGGATAACCTAAATTGGAATGGTCCACCATCCAGCTACGCATGGAAAATCACCAAAAGATCATCCCTCTAGGTAGGCTGCCAAAATTCATGGTAGATATCGCAGGAGTAAAGGTCCAAGCTGAATTTGAGGTAATAGAAATCCTGGAAGATGTGGATCCCTACCCTGCACTCCTGGGGTTGGACTGGGCTATAAATATGGGGGGTGTCATCAATCTCAAAAAGCGCAGCATGGTGTTTGAAAATAATAGTACGCGAGTAATAGTACCATTGGATCCTGCGGAAGGTGCACGGTATACCAATCCAGCACGTGATGAGGAGGAAGTAGATAACATTTACAAGTTGACTACACAAGACGAGGACTAGATTAACCCCATGGCAGAAGGAGTGCTCTGCTGGGAAAAAAACAGTGAATGCTTTTCCGACTTTGATGGGAAATAGGAGAATTGGCAAGGACGGTTGCATGAGGTTTTGGCGCTACGATGTCTTTGGGTCACAAGGAACTTCCACTGCATCTCCGCTGAGGTAAGAGACCTGCCCTAATTTGGGGATTCGGGTGACATTAAGGAATTTTTACGCGCATTCGAAGAAGAAGTTTCCAAGGGACGCAGGCTAGGGGCCCTTCAGCTATCCCTGCTCGGAGCACTTGTGCGTTGGTGGGATACACATGGGACATTATTCTGTAATTGGGAGGAATTTTGGGATAAGATGATCCTACGGTTTGAAGCCCCAGCTGGAAGATGGATCCAAAATCTCCTTGGGTTAGAAGACCCACGCAGATATTTTCTTGCATAGAAAATGAAATGGGGTGACAGAACCCCAAACGAATGGGTTCACCTGTTTATCCATGACCTAGGACTGTTTCCAGCGGCATGGTATCTAGATGCAGAGCAGCATCAGTGCACGTGCCATTGGGAGAATTTGTAGGATGAGTTTTTGCAGACATTTAGGATGGAAGATGGCACAGGGGCGCTCGATGCATCTCTACAACACATGAGAACCTTAACTGAGGGAAGATCACACCTGGTCATCACACCCAGATCAAGGGGAACGCTGGTACCACACACGGTTGAATACTAGAGCCTTAGCCTGACAGAAGGGAAGACTGATCCCTGCACTCTCCCAACCACAACACTAGGTGGGATGTGTATGGTGGCCAAGTTGCTGGAGTGGTACTTGAATAGCATTACAACACACCTGTCATCGGCTTTAATTCGGGGTACGCGAGCAGCATGAAGGCATCATCCAAAGTCAGTAAATCCGTGGGAAAGCCCTCAGGTGTGAATAATGACCATCAAAACACTGCACTCTGGTAAAAAGGGAACCTTACCGTTACAAAAAATAAGCGGCTAGCAATCAATGCGGAAATTTATGGTGAGTTGTTACCGGTTGATTGATGGTAAGTTTCAAGTTAGATTTACACTACCATTGGATAGCCCCGAACAGTATACAGACAACAGGATAACTCCACTCAGGGCTCCATATTGTATCTGTACTTTGCCATTGTTATTCTCCTGCTTGATTTTCTAGATCCTTAGCATTTGGGTCATACCCCATCAATCCACTTCCTCTATCTACGAGTTTCCAAATTGGGCAGCCTATCCTTTTGTTGTTATGGCAGCCCCTAACCTACTGAACGCTTCGGCACCTACCAGTCCAGCGCCTACAGACATTGTGTTGAGAGGGTCTGGGAATGCCGAGATTGACAAGATGATTTCCCTTTGGCTCCCTGTAGGAAAAATTTACTTTGAACCCTATGAAGAATGGCGCAAAAGCTACATGGTAGGATTTCCCAACCTTCACAACCCTGGAATGCTAGCAGGCCCCATCCGGACAGCCTCGGAAGAGGCCACGAAGTATGGTACGCAATTTCCATAGTTCGGTATCAGAACTGACGCAGTCAAGTCGCAGCTAGTCCTGTACACGAAAGGGACAACTAATAGGGATACTCCATCCCCCTGGGGGACGAAGCGATATAGGGATACGTTGCGACTTCTCCGCAGTTCCAGACTACCTGCCAGCGAAAGCCATATTTTTTCGCTACCTCGCACTATCTTGGTCGATGACCACCTCCCAACTGCAATGAAACTACAAGTAGACTTGGCACAGTTTCCCTGCGAGGCGTTACATGATTTAGACATCATCGTGTTGTAAGAGATCCAGCATCACGACCGGACCACGCAATAGCAGCTTGACACAGTAGGTCACCAGCTCGAATCAGAGCTCCCTGATCAAATCCCAGCATCAGCCCTGTCCCAGGCTACCATAGAGGGCTTGGTTGCAGCACTCAAGGCATCCCAAACTGAAGTCCAAACCCTCAAGACCTGAATGACCTGCCAATTCATCGAGTGTCAGGTCCAAGCACAGCCTACCATACCCCCAAAGGTATGGGCACAGCAAGTTGCGTTGATAAGAGAAGAAACATATATTATTAAAGGACAGATTACTCTAGGCATTCAGTTGCTCGAGGCAGCCATGAAGCTATGGACAGCGGTCCAGTTCAACCCAATGCTTCAGCGTGTCAAGGAGGACTTACGACAGAAGGAAGCTGCTTTCGATCAGATCGAAGCTACCTTGCCCTCCCTCGTCCCTGCGCAGCATCTAGCACTCTTGAAAACCAGCAATGCCTTCATAGACACAATTTCAGATCTCTGATGTGCCAAGCATGTCATCAGAAAGTGCTTGAAGTCATGGGGCGATACCGCCTTTGAGATATCTCAGGTTTCTCATGACGCCATCGCGTGCCTCAACCAGATATTGGAGCAGGTTACCACGGCTCCTGAAGGCCCTACCTCCCTGAAGCTTGTCGATATTGCACAAAGAGTTGCTGCCGAAAGTCAAGAAGTGTTATCTCCGCTCATCGTCGCCTTTAATACCTTGCGTGCACAGATAGAGACCGCACCACCACAGTGACTTGGGACGAGTCACAATATTGTGTTAGGGGACTGTTGGAACAGGGTCTCCTACGAGCTGCGAAACTGGTCCGATTTTGTATATTTTTTATTATATTTAGTCTATCACAAGGGTTTTGGGGTAGGTCAAAGCGTCGAAAGAAGTGTAATGGGTCAAAGGGTAAACCTGAGGTCCAAAAACCACAGTTTGCGGATCGTAGGAAAGTTTAGCCTAGATTGTTATAAATAGAGGAACATTTTGAATTGTAAGTAGGCAATGAAGAGCTATTGATGTGAATTGTGGTTTAATAAGTCTGTTTGGGTTTTTTTGGAAGGACTCCTGCTGGCTGTGTGCGCGGAGATCTAGAGTCCTGCTGTGTGTGGACCCTGCTGCTGTGTGTGTAGGTTAGGACAGGTATTGTAAGAGGAAGTTGATGAATTGATGAATACAAAAGGCTGTTTGAGAAATAAATCTATGTGTAATATTTATGAAAATCATTGGTAATTTCTGTTTTATGTGTATTCTGTATTCATCTACAAAATTTCTGTGTAAGTGTTGTACTGCATCTAGATCTGTTTTGTTCTGTTGTATGCAATATTGAGATACGGTCTTGAGAGTATATGATTATTTAGCACCATAGTATAATCGAACCTGCGCATGTGGATGTGAAAAGAGGCCCATAATTCTTGCTCGGGGAGATCTGGACATCTCGAGGTAAGACATAGATCTGCTTGCCTTACCTATCCTTTCTCAAGGTGCGAAAACCTGGTTCCAACACCCACCCATACTACTTCGGGTGAGACTTTGACCTGCGCAAGCAGGTCACTACCAAAAGGGCTAGTAGTATAGGGGTTTGTTGGCAAACCTTGAACTCCGAACCTAGGTCAGGACCCCTCGATCCAATAGCTCTAGAAAAGAATATCCTACCATGATAATAGATGACTTCTTCATTGACTAGATAGCCCTCTTCATGCAGCTGGTCATCAAGTATCATGCACGTTTGAAGATCCTTGGAGTAATCTACCAATAGTTGGGATTTCCAATATGGATCTAAAATCCTCAACAATGACAGCACTGATGATCTATCAACTAAAATTTATGTCATGTGGCTATTCTCCTCCTTGAAATATCCCATGCCAAAGGTATATGTTGGAAGGCCATCCCTTCCTTTCTTCTCCTCCTTGACAGCTCCCATGCCAAAGGTATATGATGGAAGGTTGCTATTCCCTCCTTGCTGCCCTTCTTGCATATGCACATGCTGAAATGAAGATGGAAGTTTTTGGGGGTTATTCTTCCATGGAAGGCTATCATCTATCCAAAACCTCCTTGGTCTTGTGAAAGTGTGCATGTGAGGCCACTATCTTTTATTATGTATGGAATATTTCTCTCCAAGTGAGATTATCTTCTAAGTCTTCATAGCCAAGGACTGCCCTCCTTGCCCCATGATGGTGTCTTTCTACATTCTTGCAGCATGTTCTCTCAACGCAGTATGACATGAAAGAGTGGACAATGGTGATATGGGGAAAATATTTCCCTCCTCCTTGAGCTCCCCCAACACTCTCAGAACTGTATTATGGTCTTCTAATGCTCCCTTCCTTCTTGGATCTATGAATGGAGCATCAAGGTGTGAGACATATTTCACCAAATTTGAATAAGGTGGTCTCCCAGGTGGTTTACCACAAGATAATGATGTCTCATGGATCATTTTATTCAATCTTTAACATTAGTCACGGGTGTATTAAAGGATGGACAAGCCACGTATTTAATTTTAATCAAAGGGCAAAGTGTTGCAAAAGTGGGTCGAAAGGGGGCAAGGTAATGACAACCACATGTATTAACGCCAATAGGGAAATAACGCAAAGAATGGAGTGTAAAACCATAAAGGAAAAAGGAGATATAAAAGGAAAGGGGAACACATCACTAAACACAAGACCGATGTATTAAAAGGAGCTGCCGCCACGTGAGAACACACGTGGGGAAATTTCGAGGGGGTCAAGCAGCGGGGGAAGGAAGGGATCCATACCCCCACGGAATTGTGACATGTAGCATGGTGGGGGACTCGATATGAGAAGAAGATAGCAGGAGTATGCCGTATGGTGTGGCGGCCAGGTGGCAGACCGAAAGGTGGACCCTCACGGTGGGAGAAAGTCATGTGTTTATTTGGCGCAGGAAATTACACGCTGCAAGGATTGGACAACATGTACACAGATAAAAGGTAAGGTAAAAGTTTATTAGATCAGCTGGTACTGAGACCCGTACCAGCCTTAAACCCGACACGAGGTGCCCACCTACACCCTTACACCGCCAATCCCCATGCGCCACGTGTCTCATTGTTAGTGTCCTTATGACACTTGCCTTCAGTCATCCTACTCACCCGCCTTTTTAGCTCGAACAGTCTTCTCCAGTAATAACAACTCTCGTTTTTCACTCCAGTAAAAAGACACAGGTTACTATCTACGACAAATACCAAGTAGGGAAAAGCGCCTGGTCTACCCCCAGTCATTGTCAGGGTTCCCCGCGTCGCTTTCCCAAGCAGTGTCACACTCTGCTCAGGTATTCCATTATCTATTTTCCCTCTGTTTTCCTTTCTCTTTTTCGAATTCTTGAAATGTCATCCATGGGGAGGGGAACACCCAATAAGAATGAGCCAGAAACTCCTCAGGACCGTGAGTCTAGGAACCCCCCTAGTTTTGAGCCCCTCTATGACTTGCAGGCTGGTATCTGCGACCCAAAATACCCTTTTGACATACGCAGTATCAAACCCCTGCTTTTCGGCCGCCATTGCAAGAACACAGACCGTTTCCGGGTTGTTGTGTCGGGTTTATACCACCAAATAACCCCTCAGGTCCATTCTTGTGTTGATTTCATCACCTGGCTCAGAGATGTCTTTGATGTACATCGGGGCATTTTCGTTTCCCCTCAAGGGAATAGGGTTTTTTCCCTTTCTCCCGATGTTATCAGACAGGCCCTCCGTTTCCCTGCCAGCGACACATATATCAGCTTCAAAGATGAAACCTTGGTGACCCAATTCATTAAACAACCACGAGAAGCCCGTCGTGCCTTTATATCTTCCATAACCGTCGACCATGCAGCTTCCCTGCCTACATTAGAGCCGTTCTCTCTGAGTCTTTTCGTCGAAGAGGTTCGACCCATCCTCTCTCTCAACGCGGGCCTTTTGGGGATAGGAAGCCCGAAAGACATTTCTATAGTATGCGTTCGCTTCTTATGGCTCATGTCACAGAATGGGGTAGTTTTAGACATTCCTGGTTTCCTCTCCTCGACTATCCTAACCCAATTCCAGGAGCTCTCTCAAACCCACCAGTTCTGTTTCTTCTCAATGGTGTTTTTCCTCTTCTTGTTCCATCATGCAGATAAGTTCGACCATTTGGGGTTAGACAAAACCTATTATGAGAATTCCCAACCCAGACCAGTCTTCGACTGGAATTTATCTGTCTGTCAATTACCTAAGGGAGAGGGTTATGCTAACTTTGTGAACACTTTCATGTCCATCGCCTATACTATCATTCATGATGCGCCTTCCCCTAGGGTGTTCCCAGAAATGAAACGCTGGCTGCAAGCCGGGAAATACTAGTGTACTGGAGATTGGTTCCTTTTTGAAGACTGCACTGATATTCGGGTCTACGGAGCCGAAGTTGCCCCATACCAGTTGCCAGTTTTCCCCGTCCGCCGAGTTTACGCCCTCGAATACATTCGGCAAGCCCTAAAATCCGGCCAGCTCCATTTTGTCCCCGCTAAGAAAGGCTACATCCTAAGGCTTCCTATCGAAATCGGCCCCTTCGCGGTAAACTCAAGACATGCCCTCCCAATCGTTGAAAAACTGCTGTAAGATATGGGCCTCAGGCTGGGGAAAAGCTGGGCTTATGACCCGCGAGAAATAATTTCAAACAAAAGGAAAAGGAATAGGTCTACACCCTACATACATGAGCCGAGGCCATTTATGGAATGGAGGGCTAACCTCGAAATTTAGCCCTTGTTTTCGCAGATGGAGACAGATTCATCTGCTTCAGGGGAGGAGGAGGTGAAGAGGGGCGCCGGTGAAGAAGAAGCAGGTACCTCCGGAGCAGCGCCACTGCCCAAGAGGCAAAGGACGGCCACCAGTGAAGTGGAAGTCATAGGAGAAGGGCAATTACTGGAACCCTTCACGAAGTTTGGTGAATTTGATAAAGGCAAGGCAGGTATAACGGTGTTGAGAGACAGTGCCGCTTCCTCTGATTTCACAGAGGTTACGCAGGCCATCATTGAGCACACTTCGTCCAAGGCGAGCGAAAGAGAGCAGACAAATAAAGCAATCCGAGACAGGTACAAGGCTGAATTAGGGGGGTATGTGGAAAAATATCATACCAGGCTCTCCGCCTCTATCAACGCGGACACTGAAAGCCTGGTATTGTCTATGGCAGAGGCCATCCTCGACCCCCATTCTGATGTCCCCAGCTATAAGGTTCTTGAATTGGCCATTGACATGCATAAGGTACCGGCCAATGATATGTGCGACATATTCCAAAAGGTTTGCGACATGATGAAGGACAAACTAATGCAACTCACCCTCGCACTAAGGAAGTTAGAACAGAAACATGACCAGCTGAGGGCATCCTTAGTAGCTGAACAAGTTTCCAGTTGTGCTAGAGCACACCAGGTGCTTGTTCTCGAGAATCAGATCAAGAACATAGATGATGGAGGAAAAGGTGCACAGGCAGCACTCATAAATCAGTTGTAGAAGGAGGTTGCATCCGCAAAAAGACAGGCTCGTATACCAGCCTCGCATCATTTTCAAACAGCCGAATTGGTGCTAGCGGAGGAGGAGAAAGTAGAGCTACTTGCCAGGTTATCCAAGGAGAAAGAAGAGAAAGAAAATATGGCCGAAAAGATCAGCGAATTACAGGACAAAGTAACAGAGCTACAAGCCAGGTGGGATTCATATAGCTGCCAGCCGGCTGAAACATCAAGTGGAGTCAGCTCATTACCAACACAACTGTCCGCAGCCAGAGCTGAAATTGAAATATTGGAAAATCAAGCATCCACTACCAGACAAAAGATCGTACAATTGGAGAGCTCCCTGGCCGAAAGTGCCAAAACAGTCGAGGGGCTACAGAAGGAAGTTGAGCAGGAGAAGAAGGTCACGGTAGAGCAGCAGAAAACCATTGCTAACATGAGAAGTCAAGAAAAGGGTAACCTCACCCTTCTCGAGGCCAGAAGCATAATCTGGACAGATATAACCTCAACGATAATCGAGCAATGGGAGTTTTTGGAGATGATAGGGGAGCATAAGTCTGTCATTCCCTATCTCAGTAGAAAGTTGCAGGAGGCAGGGGTTGATCTGCCCAACAGAGCTCAACATGCTAAGGAGTACATTTCATTTCTTTACGAGCTGAGGGCAAACGACTTGGAGAAACATGGTATCTCCAGCCGATTCACAGATGCCATCGAATGTCGTAAGATCATCGATAAAGAGAAGGCCCGAGCAGTGGCCTCAAGAGCCCTTCAACAAGTGGTCAACAGCGTCAGACAGTTCGACGAGGTATGGAATGGAATCACCACAGCTGGACTCCCTTCCTGCTGGGACCCGGCCGCCCCTGCCGTGCTCTTGCCCCTGGACCAATATACAGCGCGCTTGCAAACGGAAAAAGATCGGACTGACCTCCAGATGGGAAAAGCGACTCAACTCAAAGCTGACACAATTGTTACGGTCCTCCAAAAGGAGTTTAATCTCCTTTACATAGTCAGGCACCAGCTCCCTACCAAGGCAGGTTTTCACGCTCTCACCGAAGCCTTTATCGAGGTGGAGGGATTCTCAGCTATGCATGAGCCAAATGTGGAGAGTTAGCAGAGACTGGCGCATTTTGTGAGTCAGCATGCCAGTTCGTCCGCAAACATGCCTCCGCCTGAATCAACAACTGCTTCCACTCAACCTCGCCTGTGATGTTTCTGTCAACTCATGATGTGGCCTTAACGGCCAATTTTACTTTCACTTAGTTTATTTCTTTTAAAGCTTCAAGTGGGTTGTTTTCCCCCACTCTTGCATTTTACTTTTTTCACCGAACAACTATTTGAATTTCTGTTTTTTTGAAAATGGCCGAGGGCCTGTTTACACATGATGGGAGGCTTGATTCCCCATCATGAAATTTTGTTGTTATGAAAGTGACATTTAACAAATTTTTTTCACGCGAAGAAGATATTTTCCCAAAATATCTTCTCGCTGAAATGGAAGGAAGCCTATATAAGGTAAATGAAATGAGAAAGACAGGTTCCAAAAATTTTGGGAGGAAGTAACTGTGTAAGACCTTCTTGTTTGGTTATTTTGTGAACGTCCTAATATGAATGCAAAGAGCCCATAGGGCCTCAATGAAAAGGAGTTTTGTTTCGGATAAGGATTCTAGCTTCGATTATTCACATTGTGTTATTCTCTCTGGTGTGTTGTAGTGTAGTTATTCATTTCGCTTATATCCATATATCTGGTATTACATTCTAGAATGTGAGTTGCTGGCTGCTTTCTGTTATGAATTTATCCCTGTGGATACTTATTTCATTAGCTTCTCGGCACTTTAAAATATGGCTAAGGTGTAATATGTTGTTCCATGTTCACTCCATTCATGTTTCTGCTATATTGAATGTTATGAAGTATTATTTATGAACGTGGTTATCATGTATGGATTCTTAATGTTTAAGCCCACCACATGTTAACGTGTGTTTCTGAATACTTCCTTTATAGCAATTAATATCTTCTTCCTTCTAAATTCTTAGTAGATACCTTTATATCATCCTTCTCTGTGAAGTATTCGAGAATCCAGCCCTTGCTACAGCGAACTGTCTTGGAATTGTCTTGTGCATTCAGGTTGGGGCTTAACATCTTGCTTATTCAGAATTGTCTCTTCAGCTCTAATCTTCTGAAATATTGGATACCATTGAAATTCTAGTTTTCCCATTTGAAAATAAATAGTTCGAGAGCCCGGTCCTGCTGAGATCCTTCCCATTATATGATCGTGTCTCTCTGCTATGTAAGATGTCCTAGGCACTGGTCTATGGCAACTCTAGGCTGTCTCTAGGAGTTACAACATCTTTTTGGCACCGTTTCCGGGGACGAAGTTGAAGAAATTTAAATCCCTGGGCCTCGACAAAACCCATCCACTCTTCAGTTAGGTGAGCACGAAGAGTTGAGAGTTGTGCACCCCTCACCTTGGCGACTCCACAATCATATTACAGTTAAACCTGTTTGCAGTCCTGGCTCCTCGTAAGCCACACCTAAGGTCAGATACATCTCAGTCAAGGACACCCTCTGTGTCTGACCCAGAGAGAATCTTACATAGAAGAGGATGGAGGGAAAGGCAGTCAGTTCATACTGAGATTCCTGAATTCTCCCTAGAAAACTTTCCATATCTTCCGTCCTCTTCCTCTCAAGTTGCCCAAATACAAGGCCCTAACCCTATCATAAGAGATACTGGTTACTATTCAGAGAGTCCACCTCGGGGAGGTGCCCATATCAAAGACGAAGCCGAGTCTAGCTATACTCCGCATTACTCCTTCCACCCTACCCCTGAAAGTGAAGAGATTAAAGAAATTACTGAAATAGTTGTTGTCCACAGCCCTACATTCTCATCACCCCTTCAAGCCACTATTCACTATATCCCCATCATTATCCATACTTCACTTCCACCTTCTCCTCCTCCTCTTACATCTCAGCCTCTTGTACTACCTCCACCTCCCCCAATGGCGAATGTCCCTGGCTTCTTGCAAAACAGATACGCTCCTTTGCAGCTACCTACAGTACTAAATGACATGCCACAGGATTATTTAAATATTCTGCCCCGATTTAGTGGTGAGAATGACATTGAAGCACAGAAGCATGTCGAAATTTTCTGCTCTTTCGCAGAAAATTTTAATGTTGAACATCTGGACGTAGTTCTAAGGTTTTTCGTGCAATCCTTAGATGGGGAAGCCAGAAAATGGTTCAAAACCCTTGGAGCTCATTCCATCAACACTTGGGAGGACATGGAGGACGCTTTCATCGAAAAGTGGGGGGAAAGGAAAGATCATGGGGATGTCCTTACCGAGTTTAACACTCTGAAAAAAAAGCACAATGAAGGGGTATCAGAGTTTATCAGAAGATTTAACAAATTGTACCTGAGTCTCCCAACTGAGATGAAGCCTCATCAGACTGCTGCCAAGGTCGTTTTTGTGGCAACATTTGATTCTGAATTTGGTTTCTCACTGAGAGAGAGAAAGCCAGCCACTCTGGATGACGCACAGACAGACGCGTTGGAGATAGAAGCAAATTTTGTCTCAACTGGCAAGTCCAAAGGGAAACAAGAACATGATACTAGAAGAAGGGGCAAAGAAGAAGTATCCACTTCAAGTCAAGATAGAGATTCGGTGAATGACAAGATTGAAGAGATGAATAGAATGATCAAGAATCTCTCAAATAAGCTGGTCAAGCTGGAGATGGAGGCCAAGAATTCACCCCCAAAGAATTTCCAGAATGCTCCAAACAGGGGATTCAATCCTCAATATAGGAAACCACCCTTGCAGATTCTGCAAAGGGGACAGAAGGAGCAACAAGATCAGGTGCCGCATCCTTTATACTTGGAGGGGGAAGTGGAGGCTTCCCCTAAAGATTATGCCTATGAACAAGAGGAGGCATGCCCCGTCTTCTCAGACAGTGATGACATAGAATGTCCTGTACAAGAAAGTGAGGAGGGGGAGCTACAAGCTCACTCAGAAATGAGGAAAAACGAGGATACTGAAGAGCTCGAGATTGATGATTACTGTAAATAGTTCGTTGACTTCATGCAAGCCCAGTTTAATAGAAAATATGACCTCAGGTCATCCAGAAAGAGAACTCGCACTCAAGATGAAGAGGAGGACACACCCCAAAAGTCAGCATCTGCACAGAAAGAGGTCAATACTGAAAAACCCCCAGAAAAAGGTAAGAAGCCCCTTAACCAATCTCTGCAATCTGATATTCAAATGCCTTCGTCTTCACAAGTAGCTGTATCCCATGAAAATAAGCCCACAGTAAAAGAAGTTAAGCCTCCTCTGCAAAGTAAAGAGTCAAAAGAAAAAGAAGTGTCAATAGATAAGCCTTCATCTGTCTTCTGTTTACAAAAAGAACTTGAAAAAGTAAAAATACCAGTCCCTCTGTCTAAGTTATTGAAACAACCTACCTATTAGTCATAGGTCACTTCCTTCATCTCTCCTCCTGATGTACCACACATTCCAGATAGTCTTAACCTGCAAGAAGAAAGACCTATGGTAGTGTTCCGTCCACACGTTGAAGAGTTAGACCCCTCCACCCCTCCCTTTTATGTATCTTTAGTGATCCATGATCTATTGTTGCATAATTGTATGTTAGACTCAGGAGCGTCTCACAACCTCATGCCCCTATCTGTCATGGAGCAATTGGGACTCCAAATCACTCTCCCATATAAAGACCTCTATTCTTTTGATTCCAAAAGAGTGAAATGTTTGGGCATGATTAAAGATCTAGCAGTTACTCTAGCTCAGATCCTCGCCAAAAGTGTGGTGATGGATATCGTAGTGGCTGACATCCCAGCCCACTTCGGTATGCTACTATCAAGGTCTTGGGGGACCAGAATCGGAGGATCAATTAAGCTGGACCTGTCCTATGCCACTATCCCTGTCTTTGGTGGCCAAGAGAGGAGATTGTACCGAGAGACTAGATTTGTTAAAACAGTCACCAAGGCAGGTGATTCGGTTAATTCTCTAGTCTACAGCCGAGATGGGGATTTCTCCTGTCTGATGTTAGAAGAAGATCAGGAATATGCCCATGAGCCCTCATTCTGCCAGATAAAGGCTGGATCATCGGTGCATGACTGTGGATCTGAAATCTGGACACTCCACTTTGATGGGGCAAATTCCAGGGAAGGAAATGGGGCTGGAGTGTTGCTAATTTCACCTATGGGTCAATGGGTCCCCTTGTCTTTCAAATTTGAATATGAGGCCACAAAAAATGTGGCTGAATATGAAGCACTGATATTGGGGCTGCAGACAGCAAGGAGTATGAAAATGCAGAATCTAAAGGTGCTGGGAGACTCTGAGTTGGTGGTTAGACAAGTGAAAAATCAGTGTCAAGCCAAACATCCTAGGCTAAAGGCCTATAGAAATGAAGTTTGGGATCTTGTAGAGAACTCTTTCTTGGCATTTAACATTCAATTTATGCCCCGAGAACAGAACAGGATGGCAGACTCTTTGGCCGTGGCTGCTAGTACCTTCTGCCCACCTTAGAACCCTCTTCTGAGATATGAAATAGAAGTAAGGTACCGGCCTTCAATCCCTGATAATGTCAAGCACTGGCAGGTGTTCGAAGATGAGGAGCAGGTGAAGAGGTTCCTAGAAACTGTTGGGGAGTTTTCCAACATAGAGATTGACAGTTGTGAGGAAGAGATTGGGGACATTCCAGAAGATAAGCTGGAAGAGAGGATAGCCGGTCACAAATTTCTGCAGTTGAAAGGGAATGTCATTCCCCGAGGGCTCGTGCCTTTGGAGAGGCTGTTCAACAAAAACGATGTGCCCTTACAGCCAAATAAAGTGGTGGCGGAGAACCAGGTCGAAGACCTCAATCTGGGCACTAAAGAGGATCCAAAAATTGTGAAGCTGTCCAAGAAGGTCCCGGATGAATACAAACAACTGTACCAAAAGTTATTCCAGGCCTACAGAGATGTGTTTGCCTGGTCATATCAAGACCTAAAAACCTTTGATGTCAGTGTTATGCAGCATAAGATTCCACTGAAGGGAGATGCAAAACCCCATAAGCAAAAACTTAGACAGATTAACCCCCTGTTGCTGCCCTCAATTGAGCAAGAAATAAAGAAACTGCTGAAGGCTAAAATTATTGTGCCACTAATATATTCTGAGTGGGTGGCCAATTTAGTCCCAGTGTGAAAGAAGAATGGCAAAATAAGGTTATGTGTTGATTTCAGAAACCTGAACAGGGCGTCCCTAAAAGATAATTACCCGCTGCCTAAAATGGACAAAATCTTTCCGAAAGTAGTTGGAGCCTCTCGGATGTCCATGATGGATGGGTTCTCGGGCTATAATCAGGTGGCAGTATTACCAGAAGATCAAAAGAAGACGGCCTTCGCCATGCCATGGGGAACATTCATGTACGCCAGAATGCCTTTTGGGCTGATCAACGCAAGGGCCACTTTTCAGAGGGCCATGGATATTGCTTTTATTGGAGAGCAGGACCAGTTTGTGGTGGTATATCTGGACGACATTACTGTATTCTCAAAGAATGATGTAGAACATATAGAACACCTGCGCAGGACTTTTGAGAAGTGTAGAAGGTATGGCCTCTCCCTTAACCCACAGAAGTCCCTATTTGCACTAGAAGAGGGAAAGCTACTGGGGCACATTGTAACCAAAAATGGAGTGAAGATAGACCCTAAAAGAGTCGAAGTTATAAATGGCATCGCCCTGCCCAGAAACAAAAAGGAAATTCAAGTATTTTTAGGCCGAATAAACTTTCTGAGGAGGTTCATCCCTAACTGTGCTGAGATAGTTAGGCACATCACCGACATGTTAAAGAAGAACAATGAAGTAAAGTGGTCAGCTGAATCAAGAGAGGCCTTCACTAGAATAAAAAATGCATTTACTGAAGCCCCTGTATTGGCTGGGCCTGATTATTCCAAACCTTTTATGATTTTTTCTTTTGCTTCACCCCACACAGTGGCTAGGGTTCTGTTGCAGAAAAACGAGGAAGGCTATGAGCAGCCAATTGCATTCTTCAGCCAAGTACTGCATGATGCCGAGCTCAAGTATAACATTTTGGAGAAGCAAGCCTACGCTTTGGTGAAATCCCTCAAGGCTTTCCGAATGTATGTTATACAGTCCCATGTCACTGCATTTGTTCCCACAACAGCCGTCAAGGACATTCTCATCCAAGGGGACAGTGAGGGAAAACGAGGAAAATGGATAGCCAAGATACAAGAATATGAGTTGGATATTTGTCCTACTAAATTAATCAAGGGCCAAGGTCTAGCCAAGATCCTATCCGAGTCAAATTGCCAGGCCTTGGGTATCAATCTGTCTATGACTGCAAACAAATATTCTGAAGAAAATGAAAAACCACAGGGAGTGGAGATAGCCTCCCAGAAGATACAGATGAAATACCTCACCAGCCAGTGGTACAAGGAAATAGTGGAGTACCTCTTAACATTGAGCTGTCCACCCAGCTGTGAGAAGGCTAAATACAGGGCACTCAGGTTGAAGTCTCAGAAATATATGGTTGCAAACGGCCGGCTGTACTGGAGTGAACCCTCGGGTATCCTGCTTTTATGTCTGACTGAGGATGAGGTGGGAAGTATTATAGCAGAGTTCCACGAAGGTATATGTGGGGGCCATTACAGTTGGAGGGCTACCGCTCACAAGACCCTGAAGGCTGGTTTCTACTGGCCAAAATTATTCGGAGACGTCTTCACCTGGGTCAAGGCATGCGACAAATGCCAGAAATTTGCAGAAAAACAGAAACTCGCAGCCCTGTCTCTGATTCCTATACATGTTGATGAACCTTTTAAACAATGGGGAATTGACTTCATAGGTGAGATTCACCCACCCTCCAGTGGGAAGCAAAAATGGATCCTAACTGCTACAGATTACTTCACGAAGTGGGTGGAAGCCATACCTGCACAAAATGCTACAGACACGGTGATAATCAAATTCATGGAAGAGAACATTATATCCAGGTTTGGATGTCCTACTAGAATAGTTACTGACAATGCCCAAGCTTTCAAATCTACTAAATTTGTGAATTTTTGTCAGCAATATAACATCACTCTGGGCCACTCTATAGCTTACTACCCAGAGGGAAATGGTTTGGCAGAATCATCAAACAAAACCCTGGTCAGAGCTCTAAAGAAGATAATAAATGAAAACCAGAGGAACTAGGACTCCCAATTGAAGTTTGCTCTATGGGAAAACAAGATAACCAGTAAAAGGGCAACTGGAAAATCCCCTTATGAGTTAGTATATGGGCGAGCAGCTGTCTTCCCTATACAGCTGGCCTTGCCAGTGGCTCGATTTATGCAGGAAAGCCAGGAGGAACCTGATGATGTCATCAGGAAAATTAATCAACTAGTAGAGCTCGAAGAAACTCGTAGTCAGGTGAACCAAAAGTTAGTAGAGTACCAGGAGAAGATGAAAGGGCTATTCGATCAACATGCTAACGATAGAGGTTTGCAGGTAGGGGACCTAGTGCTCAGGTGGGATGTTCGAAGGGCTGATAAAGGCAAGCATGGTAAGTTCGATCCCCTCTGGTTCGGCCCTATCAAAATTGCAGAGGAAGGCGGCAACAATACGTTTAAGCTGGAGAATTTGCAGGGAGATCTACTTGAATCCCCTGTAAATGGGCAATTACTCAAACCGTATTTTCAGTTCTGAAGCAGGCTGGAAAAGCCTGATTGTATTATATTGTACATTAGCTACTGTTTTCGTTTTCGAAATAAATAATGCATGAGTCATGATGATTTGTCTGGAGAGTGGTCACAAGTGCTGAAGAACTGGCATTCAAAGAAGTTGAACCAAAGGTCTGCGTAGTTCTCGACACGTTTGAGGACAAACGTGTCGTCCCCAGGTGGAGCCAATGTTGTTCAATCTTTAACATTATTCACCGGTGTATTAAAGGATGGACAAGCCATGTATTTAATTTTAATCAAAGGGCAAAGTGTTCCAAAAGTGGGTCGAAAGGGGACAAAGTAATGACAGCCACATGTATTAACGCCAATAGGGAAATAACGCAAAGAATGGAGTGTAAAGCCATAAAGGAAACATGAGATATAAAAGGAAAGGGGAACACAGCACTAAACACAAGACCGATGTATTAAAAGGAGCTGCCGCCACGTGAGAACACACGTGGGGAAATTACGAGGGGGTCAAGCAGCGGGGGAAGGAAGGGATCCATACCCCCGCGGAATTGTGACACGTAGCATGGTGGGGGACTCGATATGAGAAGAAGATAGCAGGAGTATGCCGCATGGTGTGGCGGCCAGGTGGCAGACCGAAAGGTGGACCCTCACGGTGAGGGAAAGTCATGTGTTTATTTGGTGCAGGAAATTACACGCTGCAAGGATTGGACAGCATGTACACAGATAAAAGGTAAGGTAAAAGTTTATTAGATCAGTTGGTACTGAGACCCGTACCAGCCTTAAACCCGACGCGAGGTGCCCACCTACACCCTTACACCCCCAATCCCCGTGCGCCACGTGTCTCATTGTCAGTGTCCTTACGACACTTGCCTTCAGTCATCCTACTCACCCGCCTTTTTAGCTCAAACAGTCAACTCCATTAATAACAACTCTCTTTTTTCACTCCAGTAAAAGGACACAGGTTACTATCTACGGCAAATACCAAGTAGGGAAAAGCGCCTGGTCTACCCCCAGTCATTGTCAGGGTTCCCCGCGTCGCTTTCCCAAGCAGTGTCACCCTCTGCTCAGGTATTCCATTATCTATTTTCCCTCTGTTTTCCTTTCTCTTTTTCGAATTCTTGAAATGTCAGCCATGGGGAGGGGAACACCCAAGAAGAATGAGCCAGAAACTCCCCAGGTCCGTGAGTCTAGGAACCCCCCTGGTTTTGAGCCCCTCTATGACTTGCAGGCTGGTATCTGCGACCCAAAATACCCTTTTGACATACGCAGTATCAAACCCCTGCTTTTCGGATGCCATTGCAAGAACACAGACCGTTTCCGGGTTGTCGTGTCGGGTTTATACCACCAAATCACCCCTCAGGTCCATTCTTGTGTTGATTTCATCACCTGGCTCAAAGATGTCTTTGATGTACATCGGGGAATTTTCGTTTCCCCTCAAGGGAATAGGGTTTTTTCCCTTTTTCCCGATGTTATCAGATAGGCCCTCCATTTCCCTGCCAGCGACACATATATCAGCTTCAAAGATGAAACCTTGGCGACCCAGTTCATTAAACAGCCACGAGAAGCCCGTCGTGCCTTTATATCTTCCATAACCGTCGAACATGCAGCTTCCCTGCCTACATTAGAGCCGTTCTCTCTGAGTCTTTTCGTCGAAGAGGTTCGACCCATCCTCTCTCTCATCGCGGGCCTTTTGGGGATAGGAAGCCCAGAAGACATTTCTATAGTATGCGTTCGCTTCTTATGGCTCATGTCACAGAATGGGGTAGTTTTAGACATTCCTGGTTTCCTCTCCTTGGCTATCCTAACCCAATTCCAGGAGCTCTCACAAACCCGCCAGTTCCATTTCTGCTCAATGGTGTTTTACCTCTTCTTGTTCCAGCATGCAGATAAGTTCGACCATTTGGGGTTAGACAAAACCTATTCTGAGAATTCCCAACCCAAACCAGTCTTCGACTGGAATTTCTCTGTCCGTCAATTACCTAAGGGAGAGGGTTATGCTAACTTTGTGAACACTTTCATGTCCATCGCCTATACTATCATTCACGACGCGCCTTCCCCTAGGGTGTTCCCAGAAATGAAATGTTGGCTACAAGCCGGGAAATACCAGTGTTCTGGAGATTGGTTCCTTTTTGAAGACTGCACTGAAATTCGGGTCTACGGAGCCGAAGTTGCCCCATACCGGTTGCCAGTTTTCCCCGTCCGACGAGTTTACGCCCTCGAATACACTCGGAAAGCCCTAAAAGTCGACCAGCTCCATTTTTTCCCCGCTAAGAAAGGCTACATCCTAAGGCTTCCTATCGAAATCGGCCCCTTCGCGGTAAACTCAAGACATGCCCTCCCAATCGTTGAAAAAATGCTGCAAGATATGGGCCTGAGGCTGGGGAAAAGCTGGGCTTATGACCCGCGAGAAATCATTTCAAACAAAAGGAAAAGGAACAGGTCTACACCCTACATACATGAGCCAAGGCCATTTATGGAATGGAGGGCTAACCTCAAAATTTGGCCCTTGTTTTTGCAGATGGAGACATATTCATCTACTACAGGGGAAGAGGAGGTGAACAGGGGCACCGGTGAAGAAGAAGCAGGTACCTCCGGAGCAGCGCCACCGACCAAGAGGCAAAGGACAGCCACCAGTGAAGCAGAAGTCATAGGAGAAGGGAAATTATTGGAACCCTTCACGAAGTTTGGTGAATTTGATAAAGGCAAGGCAGGTATAACGGTGTTTAGAGACAGTGCCACTTCCTCTGATTTCACAGAGGTTACGCAGGCCATCATTGAGCACACTTCGTCCAAGGCGAGCGAAAGAGAGCAGACGAATAAAGCAATCCGAGACAGGTACAAGGCTGAATTAGGGGGGTATGTGGAAAAATATCATACCAGGCTCTCCGCCTCTATCAACACGGACACTGAAAGCCTAGTATTGTCTATGGCAGAGGCCATTCTCGACCCCCATTTTGATGTCCCCAGGTATAAGGTGCTTGAATTGGGCATTGACATGTAGAAGGTACCGACCAATGATATGTGCGACCTATTCCAAACGGTTTGCGACATGATGAAGGACAAACTAATGCAGCTCACCCTCGCACTAAGGAAGTTAGAACAGAAACATGACCAGCTGAGGGCATCCTTAGTAGCTGAACAAGTTTCCAGCTGTGCCAGAGCACACCAGGTGCTTGTTCTCGAGAATCAGATCAAGAACATAGATGATGGAGGAAAAGTGCACATGTAGCACTCATAAATCAGTTGCAGAAGGAGGTTGCATCCGCAAAAGACAGGCTCGTATACTAGCCTCGCATCATGTTCAAACAGCCAAATTGGTGCTGGCGGAGGAGGAGAAAGCAGAGCTGTCTGCTAGGTTATCTAAGGAGAGGGAAGAGAAAGAAAAGATGGCCGAAAAGATCAGCGAATTACAGGACAAAGTAACAGAGCTACATGCCAAGTGGGATTCACACAGCTGCCAGCCGGCTGAAACGTCAAGTGGAGTCAGCTCATTGCCAACACAACTGTCCGCAGCCAGAGCTGAAATTGAAATACTGGAAAAGAAAGCATCCACGACCAGACAAAAGATCGTACAATTGGAGAGCTCCCTGGCTGAAAGTGCCAAAACAGTCGAGGGGCTACAGAAGGAAGTTGAGCAGGAGAAGAAGGTCACGGCAAAGCAGTAGAAAACCATTGCTGACATGAGAAGTCGAGCAAAGGGTAACCTCACCCTTCTCGATGCCAGAAGCATAATCTGGTCAGATATAACCTCAGTGATAATCGAGCAATGGGAGTTTTTGGAGATGATAGGGGAGCATAAGTCTGCCATTCCCTATCTTAGTAGAAAGTTGCAGGAGGCAGGGGTTGATCTGCCCAACAGAGCTCAACATGCTAAGGAGTACATTTCATTTCTTTACGAGCTGAGGGCAAACGACTTGGAGAAACATGGTATCTCCAGCCGATTCACAGAGGCCATCGAATGTCGTAAGATCATCGATAAAGAGAAGGCCCGAGCAGTGGCCTCAAGAGCCCTTCAACAAGTGGTCGACAACGTCAGACAGTTCGACGAGGTATGGAATTGAATCACCACAGTTGGACTCCCTTCCTGCTGGGACCCGGCCACCCCTGCCGAGCTCTTGCCCCTGGACCAATATACAGCACGCTTGCAAATGGAAAAAGATCGGACTGACCTCCAGATGGGAAAAGTGACTCAACTCAAAGCTGACACAATTGTTACGGTCCTCCAAAAGGAGTTTAATCTCCTTTACATAGTCAGGCACCAGCTCCCTACCAAGGCAGGTATTCACGCTCTCACCGAAGCCTTTATCGAGGTGGAGGGATTCTCAGCTATGCACGAGCCAAATGTGGAGAGTCAGCAGAGACTGGCGCAGTTTGTGAGTCAGCATGCCAGTTCGTTCGCAAACATGCCTCCGCCTGAATCAACAACTGCTTCCACTCAGCCTCGCCTGTGATGTTTCTGTCAACTCATGATGTGGCCTTAACGGCCAATTTTACTTTCACTTAGTTTATTTCTTTTAAAGTTTCGAGTGGGTTGTTTTCCCCCACTCTTGCATTTTACTTTTTTCACCGAACAGCTATTTGAATTTCTTTTTTTTTAAAAATGGCCGAGGGCCTGTTTACACATGATGGGAGGCTTGATTCCCCATCATGAAATTTTGTTGTTATGAAAGTGACATTTAACAAATTTTGTTCACGCGAAGAAGATATTTTCCCAAAATATCTTCTCGCTGAAATGGAAGGAAGCCTATATAAGGTAAATGAAATGAGAAAGACAGGTTCCAAAAATTTTGGGAGGAAGTAACTGTGTAAGACCTTCTTGTTTGGTTATTTTGTGAACGTCCTAATATGAATGCAAAGAGCCCATAGGGCCTCAATGAAAAGGAGTTTTGTTTCGGATAAGGATTCTGGCTTTGATTATTCACAGTGTGTTTTTCTCTCTGGTGTGTTGTAGTGTAGTTATTCATTTCGCTTATATCCATATATCTGGTATTACATTCTGGAATGCGAGTTGCTGGCTGCTTTCTATTATGAATTTATCCCTGTGGATACTTATTTCATTAGCTTCTCGGCACTTTAAAATATGGCTAAGGTGTAATATGTTGTTCCATGTTCACTCCATTCACGTTTCTGCTATATTGAATGTTATGAAGTATTATTTACGAACGTGGTTATCATGTATGGATTCTTAATGTTTAAGCCCACCACATGTTAACGTGTGTTTTTGAATACTGTCTTTATAGAAATTAATATCTTCTTCCTTCTACATTCTCAGTAGATACCTTTATATCATCCTTCTCTGTGAAGTATTCGAGAATCCAACCCTTGCTACAGCGAACTGTCTTGGAATTGTCTTGTGCATTTAGGTTGGGGCTTAACATCTTGCTTATTCAGAATTGTCTCTTCAGCTCTAAGCTTCTGAAATATTGGATACCATTGAAATTCTAGTTTTCCCATTTGAAAAGAAATAGTTCGAGAGCCTGGTCCTGCTGAGATCCTTCCCATTATATGATCGTGTCTCTCTGCTGTTGGTCGCTTTAATTGCTTTTACAATTCAAGCTCCACATAAATTGTCAACCCGAGGAAGTCTGTTTATTCCAAAGACAATCACGCACTGGATATGCTCAATTCCAAAAGCAAAAACAATGTTGTAGTAAAAATCCACACAATTATTAATCATACAAATCTAATTATTCACACCCTGTTCAATCAAAGCTGAAGTTACTTATGTTACAGTAGAAGCAATTCCTCTATTGCAGTTAAGAATCCAAATAAAGGGAAATCCATCTGCAGGAAAGGAAACCAATCAACCATAACAGGGAACAGGACCCTATTCCTTTAAATAGGAACTTCAGCACCTGCTGCCTAACACTAATCACTCTGTAGAAAAGATAAACTCAAGAGAACAGGACCCTATTCCCATGAACAGGAACCTTCAGCACCTGCCTCCTGTTTCTAATCACACTGCAGGGAAAAGAAAGGCAATCAATGGGAACATGACCCTATTCCTTTGTACAGGAATCTTCAACACCTGCTTCCCAGCATCAATCATACATTCAAACAAATAACAGAAATAGATTTCTCAACTTCTTAAGAATGAATGTACTAAACACATGCAGCGTTAAAGGAAACATAATGCTTACTGAACTACAGAACTGTGTAACTGGTGTTTCAGCAAATAGAATTAAAGTAAAGTGCGAATATCATAAAGAAATATAAATATTATAAATATTTCATCCATTTACAAACTACAGGAACAGTTGGGCGAATCTTGTGAGGAAGGCGGGCCCTTTCCTTCTCACAAGATTCCCCAGGGAAAGGATTAAATTGAAGCGCTCAACAGGAACATTTATTCATCTCTCAAAAGAAATGATACATTACAAATGGAGTCTAGCTCTTGCCTTCTCAAACACAATGTTCTCCCGTAGTGAGCTTCCTTCTAATGATTATGTCTCCTCTTTTTAAAGAGGAGACATCTCTTACAATTACAGTAGAGCAAATCTATATTTATCCCAAATCTATTCTTCTTTCTTAAAACGGGGCTATTCTGTTCTTCCATAAAAAGATATTGTTACAACAGATACAAAAAGAGTACTATCTTCATAATAATCCGTGTAAGCACGTCTTCATGTTGTTGCCATTGTTCAAAGAAATACTCTTCCAGAATCACAAATTACGAATAGTGACGGAATTTGCGTGCCCGCTGGCTGTTTCAGCAATGGAGTCGACTGTTTCAGCAACGGGGTCGACTTTTTCAGCAACGAATTTTGACTGTTTCAGCAACGGCCGATTGTTCCAGCACAGCACATAATTTATCTGCGATCTTTTAGACTTATGTTAGTAACAATATACTTCGATTAATGATGAAATATAAGAGTAATATGGAATTATATGTAAACAGATTAAATATATAATAAAGAAGAGGATTTTATATACCTTTGGATAAAGTGAATGAAAATGATGATGGAATCCTTTTTAAACATGGTTATAAAGGTAAGGTGGTGTCAAAATATATAGTAAAAATGATACATAGTGAGGTCTTAACATCCCCCCCAGCTGAAAGGGTTGCATGTCCTAAGGCAACTCCTAGTCTGAGTCAGTCTTAGTACTGACTCTGTGCATGCAAGTTGCTCAAGCAGTAGCTGGAGAAGGTGGCTTCTGTCGGAGCTCGGAATCCTCGATTGTTCTGCAATTTCTACCATGCTACAGCCTCATCTCTGTCAGCCAACTGGTAGTGACACTAGTATTTTTCTGCAGGCATCCATAGAATTGGAAAATGAAAATGGTAACCAATCCAGTTTTCTCCACAATGCCGAATGCATCTGATGTAGTTAGGTACCCTGGAGAGTGCAGCTTGAAGATTATCAGGGTTGAAAGGGTGATACTCTTGTATTTCCTTGCATGACTGTTGCCAAAACATAGTGTTGGAATTCAATGCAGCAGTCTGCTTTACTCTGATTAGCTGTAGACACTTCAAAAGTGTTGAAGCCTGTAGTTGTTGTATGTACCTGTGCATTCCTGGCTTCTGCAAGAATTGGTGATATTGTGCTACAAACATGGCCAGACTTAAAGGTTCCGGTCTAATCCAAAGGAGCCTATTCTCCTCATTATGCCTACTTGCAATAAACGCAGTTTTCCAGGTGATCTGATTGGCCAAGAATGAAACGAATGCCCTAATTTGTACGTCACCTACAATTGGAGTGAGATTGACTCTTGTATCCTCAGGCATGACCTCGTTATGGAGATAAAGTTCACACAAAAAATGTTGGTCACTTTCAGATGCCTCTGCAAAAGTTTTAACAAATTGTTCCCCAGTAAACAATTCATGAGGTCTGCCATCCTTTATTGCCTTCAATTGAAAATAAACCAGACGTTCAGAGAGGAAGATAGAGTAATTCAAGGAGGGTTTTCGGGTAGCCATAAATTTTTTCACTAATGAAAACATTAAAACCAACTTTTCCTTTGATTCTTTGACTTCTTTCTTGGAATCCCTGAGCTGTTGCAATGTCTGTTCCCAAATATCCCAGTTGGCATACATGTGATTCTGCCAAGCCAACTTATGCTGCTGCAATATTTGGTCTTGATCCACAGCATATTGTTTCTTCCAGTTGTTCATAAGTTCTAATTGTTTCCATGGCAGGGTCTGAGTCCCGGCATTAGAAGTACTGGGTTGGGGCATTGTCTGAGTGGCTGAGCTGACTAGCTCAGGGGGAGATATCTGTGGTTTAGTTTATTTTTCTAGACTTTTTGAGAGCCCTACTGGTTCTTGTGGAGCAGTAGGGCGTTCTTCTTTAATTGCAGCTGATGTAGATGCCTCAGATACCTGAATTTTGACTACTTTGTATCCTGCCTGTTGGTAAATATTACCACACTCATGGCACATGTATTCTCTGCATGGATCCTTATTTTGTGCTGATGCTGTGTGTGCTAGCATGTAGAGATTCAATTCTATCAAAGGCCTCTCGTGCCATGATTAATTCATTCTTATAGGCCTCTAGTTCTGACTTCAAAAACTCATTTTCCTCCAATAAAGATGCCATAGTGTGTGAACCCTGTGTGATGGTTGATTCTGCTGGGGTTGCTTGCTGATCCACATCTACAGCTGGTTCTTGTGGAGCAGCTACAGCTGGTTTCCCTGTATTATCATGCTTGGTGTATGATTATTGTACCACAGTGGCTGGTTCTTGTGTTTCAGCCTCTGGGTAAGTGACTGGTTCTTGTGTGGCAGTCACTGTTTGAGCCATAAACGATGTCATGTTATCCCGGGGCACTGGTTCTTATGTGGCAGTGCCACCGGATGAGACGGGTTGGGGAATTTGAAATGGGGGTGAGGTTTGAAGTTTTAACAGGATAGTGGCGAGGTCAGGGGAAATGGGAGTAACTCCTGTTTCAACAGTCATTTTCATTTTCCTTTTTGGTAGGAAAGCAGAGAAGTCACTGTCTTTCCTTTTCTTTGTAGGAGAAGATTCTTTTCTGGGGGAAGGGCTTTCGGAAGAAGTGAAAATTTGGAATGTGGCCCTTGTTCTTCGTTTTGAGACAGAGACTGTTGGGGTTCGTCTCTTTCTTTTATGAGTAGGTGGAGATGGGGGTGTTGGAGAGTCATCGCTAGGGATAGGAATAGTGGGAAGGGGTGACTCTACTAAGTAGAACGAACTTGGGGGTAGGTCAACTGGTTCTGAGGATGGAATTACTGGGGAGTCTAGGATATCGTCCAGTTGCCTTTCATAAGAACTCTTAGGAGTTTCTTGGGAACTTCCGGCTTGTTGGGGAATTTTGGCTTGCTGGGGAATTTCGGCTTGCTGGGGAATGAGGAGTGGATTATTCAGAGGGGGGTTTTGCTGAGAAAAACCCCTCTGAATTAATAATTGGCATAAATGGTGATGGGTAAGGGATAAAAATGGGAATTTAACCCGTCTGCAATAATATGACATGTTTTTGATACAACCAAGCAGATAATAGGGAATATTAACTAATCAACCATGCCTTAAATGATTCATCAAAACGAAGTCGTGTTGATAGACTACCTGGTAATTCCCTTCGCATGTCAAGTAGTGCTTGATGAATTCAGCTACTGTTGGCCATGGTCGAGGTAAGGAATGCAGACTTATACCGCGGCCTTTAAGTTCAACCGGTTCCTCTGGAAGAAGAAAATCTTGTTGTGCATTTAAAATAACTTGCTTCCTACTGAACCAGCGAGCCCCTATAACCGGAAAACCTGAAAGTTGAGCTATGTCCTCCTCTGTAACTGAAATGCGGACCCCTTGAACCACTGAATAATTCCCCTGAAGATTCTGTGCGAACTCTAAAACTTGCTGCTGATCAAATTCTCCTAACCTTTCGAAGTATGTTGTCCATCCTGCTTGTTGAAAAATTTGATAGGCCTCCGGGAACAATTGGAGAAGAGTTATCGAACCAGGCTCGTGTCTAATAGCTGACCCTCCCATAGCTACTAGCTTGAGTCACATGCAGAGGTGCAGAGAACAGAAACACAGGCTTTGGTCAAGCTAATTGTTGCAACAGAGGATATGGAGTCTCAATGACGGCGGAAATGGATATGAAGAATGATGGAGGATTGGATGATGTGAAATGATGATTCAGTTTTCGAAATTCCCCCCCTTACGTATGGTGCAATGATGTTTAGGCATGTGGAGATTGCAATCATTATGAGCAAGATCCTCTCTTTAAAATATGATTTAACTGCATTACATAAAAACCGCATACCTTATATTTTTACCTTTGTCTTTAAAATTCGAAGTATAGAGTGCTTCATAATGGCTTGGTATTAATGGAAGAATCTGTAGATTTCTCTGAAATGTAGAACAGGAGCATATCAGGATCTGCTCAGTACTGATTAAAGGATCTGAAGAGTAAAAGTGGAGAACTGAAAAGCTTGTATAGAAGAGGAAAGAAATGATGTTTTAATGATGAAAAGATAAACGACAGGTTGCTGAAACTGGTGTTTCAGCAACGGAAAAATGAATGACATGTTGCTGAAACTGGTGTTTCAGCAAAGGGGAAAATCAGGAAAATGGGATATAATGACTTGGGTTTAAAACGAGTGGGGGAAGTATTTGATAAGGGATAATTTCAGCAGTAAGGAATGGGAAATACTAGCTGAAGGATGATATTTCAGGAATGGTAGAAGTGGGAAAAATGGGAAAAAGGGAAATAATGTAGAAATGGGATAAAAGGGATATTGCTAGGAAATGGGTTGAAATGAAGGGAACAAGCTTCTGTGATTGAAGCTTCAGATCTTCTTATGATGAATTTGTCCTCCTTAATAAGCTTTTCCAGAATCTACAAAATTCAATTGTAATATGCCAACCCTTGACAGGGATTATTAGTTTTAAATCTAATCTACTACTAAAAAAAAAATACAGTGCAGAAAATTAAATGCTGTGAGGAGCAGAAGACTCCCCTAGAAAAAGATAGTGTGTATCAGTCATGCAAGCAGTCTTGAAATCCTCTTTAGAAACAGGGCGCTGGTGCAAACGAAGCCTATGACCATTGACTGGTAGAGGTGTTTTAGAATCATCAATTGTTAGAAGTCTTACTGTTCCATTAGAAAAAATAGCATCTACTTCATATGGTCCAAGCCAACGTGTACGTAGCTTACCCTGAAAATTTTCAAACCGAGAGTCATACAACAAGGCCCAATTACCTTTTTGGAACTGCTTGTGTTTGATAATTTTATCATGCCACTTCATTCTCTGTTTTTAAATCATGGTTGTTTGGTGAATGGCATCTAATCTCTTTTCATCCAATTCCAGAAGCTGCTGCAACCTAGCTGTCTGCACATCAGTCAAATCAAGATTAACAGCTAAAGCAGTTCTTAGAGTTTTAATTTCAAATTCCACAGGAAAAACAACATTTTTACCATAAACTAATTCATAGGGAGAAAAACCTGTAGTGTTTCTCCAAGTAGTTTTGTAAGCCCATAGTGCTTCAGGGAGCCTTTGAGACCAATCCTTTCGATTGTCCTTCACTGTTTTAGTTAGAATGGCTTCTAATACTTTATTTGTACTTTCCACCTGCCCATTGGCCTGGGGGTGGTATGGTGTAGTCATTATATGATGAATATGATATTTCTGAAGGGTAGAATTAAAACCATGAGAATTGAATGGAGGTCCTCCATCTGTAACTAGCTCTCTAGGAATTCCAAATCTAGTGAAGATTTCTTCAAATAAGAAAGCTAGGACAACCTCTTCATTGGCTCTAATAAGTGCTTTGGCCTCCACCCATTTAGTCATATAGTCTGTAGAGACTAATATATAAGTTCTTTGATTGGATGGAGGATTAATGGGTCCTATGAAATCCAAGGCCCATCTTTCAAATGGTTCAGAAACTACCTGGGGTTTAATGGCATTTGATCTCTATGATTGGGTTGACCCATTCTCTGGCAGCTGTCACAAGCCCTCACATATTTCTTTGCATCCTTAAATAATGAGGGCCAATAGTAACCCATCCTCAAAATTTTGTGTGTTGTTCTTTTATCAGAAAAATGCCCTCCACAAGGGCCATCATGACAAGCTTTCAATATGTCATACACTTCATCTTCCCTAATGCATCTTCGGATTTCCTGATCAAGCCCTGTGTAGAAAAGACACCCACTTATCCAGCTATACCTGGCACTTTGTTGAACAATTCTTCTCTTTTTTCTGTATGACAGGTGTGATGGTAATTTTCCTGCAACCAAATAATCATACATTCAGATACCATGGAGAGTGAGCGTAACGCAAACAAATACTCATCAGAAAAGAATTATCTACTCAAATATCATTACCGCTGAATCGTGAAAGGAAATCGCCCACCATATTTTTACTGTGCCGATCTACAATTGTGATATCAAATTCCCGTCGTAATAATAGCCATCCGTAACTTTAGCATTTGTACTGGGATTTGTTCATTAAATTAATAGCCGAGTGGCTCTGGGCGTGTGCACAAAATAGAATAACTAAATATTTGGTGTCGAAATTTATTAATGGCATAAATTACCGCAAGAAACTCCTTCTCGGTAACTGTATAATTAAGCTCAGTAGGGGTCATATTCTTACTGATAAAGTAGATAGCATAAGGAAGATGATTTTCCTCTTGTCCCAAGACAACTCCAATTGCAGTGTCTGAAGCATCAGAAGATATATGAAAAGGGAGGGCCCAATCAAGCCCCCTCAAAATAGGAGCAGTAGATAACTGATGCTTGAGTTCTTCAAAAGCTTTCTGACAAGAATTAGTCCACTTAAATTCAGCATTTTTCATAAGCAACACAAATAATGGAGAAGCTATTTTAGAGAAATCTTTAATAAATCTTCTGTAGTATCCAGCATGTCCTAGAAAACTTCTCACATCAGTTTGAGTTTTAGGAACAGAAAGATTCTGAATGACCAATATTTTAGATGGATCTACCTGAATACCTTGAGATGAAATAAAATGTCCAAGCACTACTCCTTCACTCATCGTCATATGACATTTTTCAGTACTTAGGGAGAGGTGAGCTTGTATACATCGTTTAAGTACTTTCTCAAGATTTTGTAATGCATCTTCAAAAGACACACCATAAGCAGTAAAATCATCCATAAATATTTCCATAGAGTCATTCAACATATCAGAAAAAATTCCTATAACAGCCCTCTAAAAAGTTGCTGGTGCATTACATAGCCCAAATGGAAGAACTCTATAAGCAAAATTTCCCCAAGGGCTAGTGAAAGTGGTCTTGTCTTGGTCTTGGGGTGCAATTCTAATCTGATTATACCCACTGAATCCATCTAGAAAAGAAAAGAATTTCTTCCCTGCCAGACTATCCAACACCTGATCAATGAAAGGTAAAGGAAAGTGATCCTTTTGAGTAGCTTTGTTCAAGGCTCTATAATCAACACATACTCTCCATTTCCCGTTTTTCTTAGGGACAATTACCAATGGGAAACCCATTCACTGTCAGATATGGGGTATATAAATCCTGCATTAAGCAATTTATGAAGTTCTTCTTTAACAATTTCTCGTAAATTAGGGTTCATTCGTCTTTGGGGTTGACAGACTGGTCGGCATCCCTCTTTAATGTAAATTCGGTGAGTACATAGTTCAGAAGAGATCCCTTTCATATCCGTGTAATCCCATGCAAATTCTTCCTTATTTTCATGTAATAACTTCATTAACTGCTGTGTTTCAGCAAATGTTAGATCAGGATTTATGTTTAATGTCTTGCCAGGTTCAATTTCAATTGTTATGCTCTTAGATGAGATGGTGGTTAATGTCTGAGATAAGTCTTCAGATTCAATCTTTTCTTGGGTATCTGTTTCAAAAATTGCAGTCAATTGATTGTGTGTTTCAGCAATTACAGAGGAAGGTTCACAAATAAAATTATTAATTATTTCATCCTCTGTATTGTCTTTAAGAGTTAAGGCTTGTCCAATAGTTAGAATGGGCTGAATAGCATTATCATCATAATCCATCCACATAGAATCTTCATCATTAATTATGGGTGTAGCATGAGGATAAAGAGTAAGCTGTTTGGTTTCATAACCATTAGAAATTGTCATTGAACCAGATCTGCAACTGATAAAGGCATCAGCTGTGGCCAGCCATGGCCTCCCCAGAATTAAAGGATGTCCCCCCAGCTTTGTTTTAGTCCGCAATACAACAAAATCAGCTGGGTAATTCCAGGATTCAACTGAGATAAGTAGATCTTCAACAACTCCTTCAGGTTTAATTGTAGAACGGTCAGCCAACTCTAGAATGGTAGGTGTATCTCTGATTGTGTTATTCAGCTGTAACAACTGTGAGGTTTCAAGAGTCATTATGTTTATTGCAGCACCTAAATCTACCAGAACTTGAGGAATCATTGTTTTACCAATTTGAACTGTCACGGTAGGATGGCCGGGGTCACCATATTTCACAGGAGGAGTTTTTCCGGACATTAATGCAGATAA
The DNA here is from genome assembly GCA_034641835.2 of Pinus albicaulis. Taxonomy (NCBI): domain Eukaryota; kingdom Viridiplantae; phylum Streptophyta; class Pinopsida; order Pinales; family Pinaceae; genus Pinus; species Pinus albicaulis. The sequence goes on along the minus strand of CM076575.1, from coordinate 997,362,885 downwards.
ATCACCCATCACATGTACTGTAAGGGGATCTTTAGTTTTCCTACCAGGTTTATTAACACAAATATCCCTTATTGTTCTGGCATAAATTGGTATATCTCTTAGTGCTTGTAAAAGTGGAATTTTAACATACAAGTTTTGCAATTCCCCTAAAAGATTAAAAGCAGGTGTTTCAGGCATTCTATTTAAAACCAAACGCTCGGGGAATGGTGGTTCTGTTATTTCAATACCCTTGTTAGAGGGTGGTTGTGCTTTCTTATGTTTCTCAGTTTCCTCTTTATCAGAATCAGAAGAAGTTATATCATCAATAATAGGCTCTACTATTTTCCCAGATCTTAAATGGATATCATTACATTGCATAGTAGGAAATATAGACTGATTCTGAATATCAATGACTTGCACAACTTTATTATTGGGGTTAGGATTTGGTTGCACAGGTAGCTGGGGTCTCATTTGGTTATTTGGCAGAGCATTTGATGGCAGAGGAAGTGGTTTTTGAAATTGAGGAAATTGATTTGGATACGGGGTTTGTTGGCTTCTCCAATTTGAATTCCAAGGGTTAAAAGAAGATGGCTGTTGTGGAGGCCAAGGAGTCCACATTGTAGGATCAACAAAGGGAGGGTTTGATTGTTGCATGGGTGGGAAATTCATTTGATTAAAGGGTGGGTATTGCATTTGATTAAAGGGAGGGTAATTTGTTTGACCGAAAGCAAAATAATTATTCCAACGATTAAATGGCATACTAGAATTCATACCTTGTCCTTTTGGTTGCCATTGTCTTCTTTGAGTCAGCAATTAAACTGCTTCAGCTTCTTCTTCCGTTGGCTGCAATGCTGCTTTTATTCCTGGTAGAGATGGACATTGTTTTGTTTCATGATATTTCTCACAAAGGGTGCAGATTGGTATTTTGTCCAATGGGCACTCCCTTAGTGGATGTTTGTCTCTGCATTTCGGGCAAAAGACAGCCAAAGTTGCTTCTGCTTTAGCCTGCTTCTTCTTAACCTGCAAAGTGTCAATTTGTGAAGCAAAAGAACTTAACATCTCAGTTTTAAATTCTTCAAGTAAATTACCTATTTCAACTCTTGTTGCTCCCCCACTGGCTGATTTCTGCACTGTTGAATACGTGGGATCTCTATTACTTACTCTGTTCCTTGTAGCTCCCCTTGAACACCTCTTACAAAGTTCAACAATCTCATCATATGATTCTTTAGATATATCTCCCTTGCCAAGCATGTTTAACATGTCTAAACAATCATCCCTTAATCCTATAAGTAATATTGTTTTACGAATTTCCTTACTTATATTCGGATGATCATATCTCTGTATATTGTACTGCAACCTTTCTACATAGTCCTCCAGATTCTCGTCCGGCTTTTGTGCCATATTGAATAGTTCATCCTTCTTTTCTCTCGTCCGACAGTAATCTTGATATTTAAGCAGAAATTTATGTTTCATCTGTTCCCATGTTGTGATTACCTGACTCCCAAGGCTCATGAACCATCTTAAAGCATTTCCTTTTAATGTTGTTGGAAACAGTTTCAACTTTTGAGCATTAGTAACATAATCATAACTTCTGCATAATATATCAAATTCAAAAAGAAATTCATCCGGATCTTCAGAGGATAGACCATGGAAATTAGGTAAAGCTGACAATGGAATATTTTTCATAGGAGTTGTTCCTCTAGGGAGATCACTGATAGGAAATCCCAAAGTAGAGAGAGAATTTTCATCCTTTCCTTCTCCTTCAGGATCCACACGTCCTCCACCAAAGAAGTATTCGTTGTTTCCTTCCATTGGTTGTTCTCCTACTGCACTTGCTCGATCGTCAAAATCTTTTACTGGCTCTTCAATGTTTTCCACTGGTCGTCCAACACTCTCTATTATTTCCTCAATGTGCTCTGCTGATTTGCTAGCACTTTCTTCTGAGTCTCCAGCACTGACTGCTGGTTCATTGATCACCGGCTCCTCTATGTTTTCAGGGCCCACAACTTCCTATGTTTTGTAATCTGATTGAGGGGAGTGCTGAAGTTTTGGTCTTCGAGAACTTAATCTCTGTGATGATTCAACCTTTGACACAATCTCGTCAATAAAAGTCTTTCTTCCCCCCTTTCCTTTGCCCTTGCCACCTGTGGGGTTAGTTTTCTTCTGGTTTCCACGTCCTCTCATACAATCTGCACATCTAGAAAGAAAATATTAATGCTTTTGAAATCTATAATTTCCTTCCCCAGCAACGGCGCCAAAATTTTGGTCGCTTTAATTGTTTTTACAATTCAAGATCCACATAAATTGTCAACCCGAGGAAGTCTGTTTATTCCAAAGACAATCACGCACTGGATATGCTCAATTCCAAAAGCAAAAACAATGTTGTAGTAAAAAGCCACACAATTATAAATCTTACAAATTTAATTATTCACACCCTGTTCAATCAAAGCTGAAGTTACTTATGTTACAGTAGAAGCAATTCCTCTATTGCAGTTAAGAATCCAAATAAAGGGAAATCAATCTGCAGGAAAGGAAACCAATCAACCATAACAGGGAACAGGACCCTATTACTTTAAATAGGAACTTTAGCACCTGCTACCTGACACTAATCACTCTGTAGAAAAGATAAACTCAAGAGAACAGGACCCTATTCCCATGAACAGGAACCTTCAGCACCTGCCTCCTGTTTCTAATCACACTGCAAGGAAAAGAAAGGCAATCAATGGGAACAGGACCCTATTCCTTTGTACAGGAATCTTCAGCACCTGCTTCCTAGCATCAATCATACATTTAAACAAATAACAGAAATAGATTTCTCAACTTCTTAAGAATGAATGTACTAAACACATGTAGCGTTAAAGGAAACATAATGCTTACTAAACTACAGAACTATGTAACTAGTGTTTCAGCAAACAGAATTAAAGTAAAGTGCGAATATCATAAATAAATCTAACAAACTACAGGAACAGTCAGGCGAATCTTGTGAGGAAGGCGGGCCCTTTCCTTCTCACAAGATTCCCCAGGGAAAGGATTAAATTGAAGCGCTCAATAGGAACTTTTATTCATCTGTCAAAAGAAATGATACATTACAAATGGAGTCTAGCTCCTGCCTTCTCAAACACAATTTTCTCCCGTAGTGAGCTTCCTTCTAATGATGATGTCTCCTATTTTTAAAGAGGAGACATCTCTTACAATTACAGTAGAGAAAATCTATATTTATCCCAAATCTGTTCTTCTTTCTTAAAACGGGGCTATTCTGTTCTTCCATAAAAAGATATTGTTACAACAGATACAAAAAGAGTACTATCTTCAGAATAATCTGTGTAACCACGTCTTCATGTTGTTGCCATTGTTCCAAGAAATACTCTTCCAGAATCGCAAATTACGAATAGTGATGGAATTTGCGTGCCTATTGGCTGATTCAGCAACGGAGTCGACTGTTTCAGCAACGAGGTCGACTGTTTCAGCAACGAAGTTTGACTGTTTCAGCAACGACCGATTATTCCAGCACAGCACATAATTTATCTGCGATCTTTTAGACTTATGTTAGCAACAATCTACTTCAATTAATGATGAAATATAAGAGTAATATGGAATTATATGTAAACAGATTAAATATATAATAAAGAAGAGGATTTTATATACCTTTGGATAAAGTGAATGAAAATGATGATGGAATCCTTTTTAAACATGGTTATAAAGGTAAGGTGGTGTCAAAATATATAGTAAAAATGATACATAGCGAGGTCCTAACATCTGCTATGTAAGATGTCCTAGGCACTGGTCTATGGCAACTCTAGGCTGTCTCTAGGAGTTACAACAGATCATCCTCATGTGCATAACAGATGGGATCATCGTATCCCTACTTCCACTGTGAAAATTCCTCTATGTTTTTTGTGTGGAAGTTTCATGATAATGGGGTATCACTCTTAAGGAAGCAAGAGTGCTTCAGATTGGGGCAATTGCTCCATCCTCTCCTCCATGTAATAGTGGATCATCTCCTACCATGGCAGCGTTGTGATCCCTCCCTTGTTATGTCTCATTGTATATCATCATAGACACATGTTTATCATGCTCTTAATATGTAAGATCCCTTGGATGTTGATCCCTTGGAGCTTCTTGCAAAGATACAAGAGCCCCTCTAATGGATTCAACTGCTTCATCTCCATCTCCAAATAGAATTAGATCTCCTCTTGCTGTCACAACACTGGAGGATATTCCTAGCTCTTCCTCTTCCTTCTCCTCATCAATGGAGAATACCTCATCATTAAGAGATCCTTTGACTTGATCTCCTTTTGAAAAGGGAATCCTCATGTCTTCTTCTTGAGAAGAAATTTCTTGCTGAAGTGGGGCCTTTTCCCTTGGAAAAGAATGTTGCAGATCTTTAACCCCCTCAACAATGTTCTGAAATGGATTTGGCTTCATGTATCCTTCAAACTCATGCAAAGGTTCTGATTTATTGGGCTTGGTTTTCTCTCCCAAGGAAGTTTCAGATTGTTTCAAATAAAATCTTTTCACTAACCTCCTAGTGAACTTTGCATAAGTAGATATATTTTCATTATTCAATGAAGAATATTCAAATAACCACCAGACATAAGCCTTACCTTCAATATGTATCGCTGCTACTCTAATGGCTTCTTCTTCTGAAGCTTGATGCAGTTGGAAATTTGTGTCTAGCATCCTTACCCAGGACTTGGTTGTGCTCTTGGGTGACCCATCAAAAGTAGGTAGAAAGAATCTACCCAAAGTGTGCTGCATGCACCCTCCTCTTCTATTGTAGTTGTTGGTCCTTCTCTCTTATTTAAGTTGACAAAACCCTTGGAAGCTTATATGCTCCTTGAATATTCTAGATTGAGATTCATATGCTTGGAGATAGTCACCAAGAGTCTCCTCCTTTGGTGTTTCTCCTTCTGCTTCTTCTCTTACCAATAATGTAGGTATGCTACAATATTGTATATCTGATTGTGTAGCTGAATGCTCACATGCATAATATGAAGAACTAGGGCTTTCTTCGTGTGCAAATCTTCTTGAGGAATATTCATGTCTTTCCCTCCTCATTCCCTTGATTTCTCTTTTAAGCTCATGCATAGTTTGGAAAAGAGTTTTCGAGAACTCCTTCCTTTCATTCCTCTTGATAAAGGGGTTTTACCCTTGTTTTCTTTTTCATCTATGTAATAAAACTTCTTCGCTCTTTTATTTTCTCCAAAATACATATTGTCTTCTTAGAAAGCACAAGCTGTGCCAAGATGGTGCTCTGATACCACTGTAATATTCCCAAATAGGGAATGCAACAATACAAGGCAGATATGCAGGAAAATAATGTAGATCATCAAAGAGAAAGTAGGAGGCCAATATGGAGACCTTTCAAAAGTATTTACAACAGCAAAATAGATGTACAAGATGGCACATGAGATGCATAACAAGAATTACAAGTCTCCAATAGAATAAAATCCTCAAAAGGAGGTGTTGCAACCATGTATTAAGACTGGAAAAAGCCTTACAATGTTATTTTAATGAGCTACAATAGCTTTTGATTCCACTTCAGATCTAGAGAAAATAAGTGCATGAAAATTCAGATCAATAACAGATCCATATATTATATTGGCTCTTCTTCAAAATCCCCTTGGGTTTTTCAGCATTGCATCATGTACAAGGAGTAGATCTAAGATTTAAATCTACAGATTTGTAGGAATATTCAGATATTTAGAAATATTCAGATCTGATATGATATGAAAAAGATAATTATCCTCTCTAATGGATCTCAAAAGTGAAGGGAATATCCCCAACATTTGAAATCCAATCCTCCAAATGATGTGCCAAAAGACCCGGCAACAAAACCTACAGGAATAATGCAGATCTGGAAGTGAAAATGTGTTGTAGGGTTTAGAATGTGGTTGGCCACATGCCAAGATCAGAAAATGTAGCTCAAATCATCCAATACTCTCCTCCCAATGAAGTAGAAGTCTTCTCCACTGAAAAGGAGCACTGAAATGGTCTAGATCTGAAGAGATCTAGCCTCCACTTGTTGCAACTTGCAATACAACTAAACCCTCAATAGGATCTGCATTGTTGTTGAAAGAAGTAGCTTGGCCTTCAGGTAGATAGTGGGAAATACAATGTAAACTCTTCCAAGAGGCCTCTAAAAGAAAGAGGTCGGATTCCCAATCAAGAACACCCAATGCTAAACAAAATTATTCTCATCTAAACAACAAGAGAATGATATATGTCTAAATAGAAAATATATTCAGAAAATAACATAATCATCAACAACCCTCTCATGCTGCCATGTTCTTCCTTTTATAAGTTAAGAGCTTGCAAACCCTAGACCACCTTCAATGAAATCACTCCTTTCACACAAAGCATCTCCATCTAAAATTTCGTTGTGCCTCATTGATGGCCACTCGTCCATGACAGCACTATAGATTTCGTCAAGGTTGACCCAGTCAAAATATCCATCCCCTTTCACACCTAAGGGTGCTTGTTTAGACACCCAAGTTTTAGCCTTTTTCACATTTGGCATTGATTTATTCATGATTTAGGAGTATTATGCACCTTCTTTACATTTTTATTCTTCAAACAAAGACATAAAAAAAAAATTACTATTGCAATTATCCTAGGACTAATTGGGAATATTACATTAAAGAATATCATGAATATCAAAACAATCACAATGAATTAAATAACTAATATGCGGAAAAATATTTTTACGTATATAAAAAAATCAATAAACATGTAATTTACCATAGAAAACTCCTAAGCCTGGATAATGATGTGTCGTGTAAGCACATATGCCATACAACGTAAAAATCCTCTTTGTTATAATGGGTCTTGACACATCGAAAACATTTATCACATCCCATAATTCCTTCAATTCATCTACTAGTTGTTGTAGTAGACATCCATATTCTTCACTTGTCTTCTACCAGGGACTACGATAGCCAACATAAGATGTTCATTCTTCATGGACAACCATGGGGGGATATTGCTATTGATCACTACTACAGGCAAAATAGAATAGCTGGTGTTCTGGAGTGAATATGGGTTGACGCCATCCATGGCTATGCTCAGTTGTGGACTTCATACTTCATCGTTGAATTTTTTGGGCCATGTATCCTCTATATGCTTCATGGATATTTAATCTATTGGGATTTTTATAACTCCCAACTCAATTTTGTGTGAGGCATGTCATCCCTGCAACATATCTAATTCTTTGCAATGAAAGATCCTTTGACTCCTTGGGATTATAATCACGTGCCTCAATATCTTAAAAGGAGGGCCACGTGATTTACCCTTATTTTTTTATTTATCATACCTATCATACCTACATTTCGGACGTATCTCTTTGTCAACATATTCTCCTATATATAGAATGCAATCATTTTTACATGCATGATATGATATGTACTTAAAAACCAACATTTTCAACAATTTATTTGCCTCTTTGTAGCCGTTATCACTCCACCAGATTCCCAAGGTTGAGGAAGGAATCCCAACAGAGGTAACCACAAACCAAGAATTTGATTTGATAGCTAGCCCTATCAAGCCGGAGAGGGTTGTCTCCAAAGGGTCACGATCAGGAGGGCTGGAGAAAATAGGGTTTTAGGCTATGTATGATGTACATGGGGTTGCTTTAAATTGATTTGTTTGGGGAAATCAATGAATAATGGAATTAGCTCGAGGAGAAACTAGGTGAGGGAAACAGATTTTAGGGTTGCAAGGATGAAAGGGGAAAGGTAGGTATGATGTCAATAACTTGAAGAAAATGGTTATGGTATGGTTCAGAAAATTTAAGAAGGCTGAGGGAAGCATGGAAGATGAATTTCTCTCAGATAGAAGACATGAAACAAATTATGACCAGTTATCCAAAACAAAGCATGACTAGCATAAATTCTGAATCTAACACTTATAAATGATAATATCATAGAAATGGAAAGGAAATGAATAATAAATTCACACATATGTTACTAAAGAGGAAAAAATGAAGGACATTTAATACCACAGGTACCCCATAAATATAGCTGCAACTCCTCTTATATTAATGGCCAAAAATGAATACAAAGTCTTCTTGATCCACAAAAAAAAATGAAATGGATTCCAACCCTTGAATCCTATGAAGATCTGAGCTAAATAGACCTCAAAACCACCTCCTCTCATCCATAGGGGTTGAATTCATGAGATGAGGGAGATATTACATAAAAATTTGAACTGATAGCTAGAGTGTAGGATGAGAAAAGTGACTCATTCCTATCTCTAATGAACTCATTCATTACACCTCAAATGGTTGACTTACCTAATGCATTTACCCTAGGTAAAAGTAAAAACATGATATCTACATTCATATTGACCATTTACATAAGTAAATTCTTCATTTCCTAAAGTAAAAGTCAAACTGGAGTGATAACTTCAAAAATTTCTGAAGACTGTGTAAAATAAATTTTTCTTGTGAAACACAAAGCGTCTAGGTAGAAAAATTGACATTTGTTGAAGGCTGATTTTGAGTGCCTTCTCAGTGTCCAAATCAGCTCCATGATAGCTCACTGAAAATAAATTCGAGCCTATTTTCCAAAACTACCTCCAGTTTTCAAAATGGTGCTCATTTTCCTTTTCAAAATCCTGTTCTACCAAGACTGGTAAATGCACAGCGACCAGGCAGATTTAGAGGCAGAAACATGAAATTTTGATGGTTTTTTGAGCTTTTGATGGAGCAATTCTCCTCTAAAAACTCTGAAACTTTCTAGGGTTGATGTCCTAGTCAATAAAAACCTACTGGTAGTGTCAATTAGTCATTTTAAGGTCCCAAAAAAGAGTGTAGCGTGCAGGTCACTTTACCTTTAGGAAAATTTATGTGTGCAAAAATACTCAAAAACATATAAGCAACACCTTTTGTAATACCACATTTAGAGGCCTTACTGGTGTCCAAATTGGGCCCAGGATAGCTTGTTGGAAAGCCCATCAAGTTCGATTTCCAAATGTACCTTTTTTTTCCTATTTCAGTTTATTTTCCTTGTCGAAACTTAATTTTCCCAAAACTAGTCAAAAAGTGTTGAATGAGGGTGCAAAAATGCAGAGTTATGTTGTAGGCATCTTTTGAAGACCTTTCACAACTCCAAATTGAGATCATGATAGCTCATTGGAAATATCTATTTATATAGTTATCATTTGAATGATCAAAAAAGTGATTTGGACACTCCAGCTATGAGAAAACTTGATTTTTCCAAGGTCACTCCAGAAGTGTAGCAACTCTCCTGTGGTACCTGTATTTTTTAAATTTCTCTAAAACCATGAAACATCTGTAAAATGTGAAGGATTTTTTTCTTCACTGATCTATGATGGAAAAAAACCTCTCTCACTTTTTTCAAATTCATCTTTGTTTGGTCAGAAACACAATTTGAAGAAAAGCCAACCCTATGAGTGGCAAATGACTTGACTCTTGGAATGACTTCTCAAAAAATTATGGAGACATGATTTTTATGAGATGAAATGACTTCATACTTAATTATATGACCTATCTTATGCCTCGTCTACTCAAATTTCTCGTTTCCATAGAAAAACCTAGCTCAATGGGAGAGGAAATTAGGGTTTAGTGCTTGTGAACAATGATGACTTGGGCACCCTTGGGAAAAATGGTTAAGAAATGAGGCAAGGTCAATGATAATGATGGATATGAGGTGAAAGTAGAGTAAAATAAGGAGGAATGGGTGGAATGCAAATACTAGTGCTAACATCGGCTCCAACTGGGGATGGTAGCTCCTTGGAGGTGCCAAGAACCGCATATCTCTAAATTTCTAGATCAGTGCCTTATCCATTGGGAAATGGAGTCCAATCTCTAAACTAAAACTAAAATTAAAACTGAAAACACATTGCAAACTTCAACCCACACTAACAGATCATCAAAAACTTAGGGCTTTCACCACGGGCTTCAAACCTTGATGAATTCTGTCAACACTTACTAAAAATAAAATAAAATCAAACTAAAATGATACCAACCTACTCTAATCTGCTGCACAATTGCTGATTAGGTGAAATGATCCTTCCAGTGTAACCAATCCAAGAGATGGCTACTTACTGAAGTTCTTTTTCAAAAATGGAAGAAGTTTTACCAACACTTTCTTGACTATGTGAACACTGCAAACCTGCTTTATCTTGGGCTGTAATATGACTGTTCAGGAACTGATCTATCTCATCTTTAGACAGAGGAGAAAGTACCTTTTGTTTTCTTTTGATAACACATTAATTGTCTTCTTTCTCTCCTAAATATTCACAAGGTTGTTGAATATCTTCTTTAACCTTTGGCTGATCAACTTGTTGTACTGCTGCAAGAATTCTCTCCTGTGGGAATTATTTATGAACATCAAGGCAATATACATCATCTCTTTTTTCCATGAGAGAAACAATTCCTCTTTTTGGTAATGAAAAGGATTGTCATGCAAAGCCTCCAAGATCTCTTCATCCATGAACTCATTATCATCATAAGAATCCTCTAGGTTTTGAATGAAAACCTAAAATTTATCACAACAATTATTAACAAAAGACAAAGAAGGGTAGGAATCCTTGTATTCTTCATAAAATATTGAATGGAAGAATCTAAGAGAAAAAATACTGGCAGGTGGCAAACCTTCATACCAAGATCGTTCTTTTCCTTCAAGAGAAGCCATGAACATATTTAAGAGACAATATTTAGGAGATTCAACCTTCAAATTGCGTGTATGCATGTGAAATTTAACCAGATGTAAAGAAACATCATTCCTATCATCATCTTTAAACATAGGAAAATTCCTTTTTTAATCTACCTTTGGAATTTGGGAAACCTAGAATGTGATCTCGGCTGATGGGAGCATACCTTCTTGCAACACTTTCCATCTTGAAAATTCTTGAAGCTACTAATCTTCATGCAGTGAAGTCACCATGAAGTGTTGATTTTCTGGATCTTTCAGTCAACAGAGTTGCTAATTGAATAGTTCAGTCTTCATATGTGTCCAACTGTTGTTCACCATCAACAACTAGATCTAAATATTTTTCATTCTTTTTGAGGGAAGATATGATCTTTTGCTCCCTGGCAACGACACTAGTATGTTATCACTCCACTAGATTCCTAAGGCTGAGGAAGGAATCCCAACAAAGGTAACCACAAACCAAGCTTTTGACTTGATAGCTATCCCTATCAAGCTGGAGAGGTCTCTCTCCAAAGGGTCAGAGCCAGGAGGGCTAGAGAAATTAGGGTTTTAGGCTAGGTATGATGTACAGGGGGGTTGTTTTGAATTGATTTGTTTTGGGAAATCAGTGGATAATCGAATTAGGTCAACGAAAAACTAGGTCAAGGCAATAGATTTTAGGGTTGCAAGGATGAATGGGGCAAGGTAGGTATGATGTCATCACTTGAAGAAAATGGTTATGGGATGGTTCAAAAAATGTAAGAAGGTTGAGGGAAGCATGGAATATGAATTTCTCTTAGACAGAAGACATGAAACAAATTATGACCAGTTATCCAAAACTGAGCATGACTAGCATGAATTCTAAATATCACACTTACAAAAGATCATATCATAGAAATGGAAAGGAAATGAACAATATATTCACACATATGTTACTAAAGAGGAAACAATGAAGGAAATTTAAAGCCATAGGTATCCCATAAATATAGTTGCAACTCCTCTTGCATTAATGGCCAAAACTAAATACAAAGTCTTCTTGATCCACAACGCAAAATGAAACTGATTCCAACCCTTGACTCGTGTGAATATATGAGCTAAAAGACCTCAAAAACACCTCCACTCATCCATAGGGGTCAAATTCATGAGATGAGGGAGATATTACATAAAAATATGAACTGATAGCTAGAGTGTAGGATGAGAAAAGTGAGTCATTCCTATCTCTAATGAACTGATTCATTACACCTCAAATGGTTGATTTACCTAATGTATTTACCATAGGTAAAAGTAAAAACATTATATTTACATTCATCCTAACAATTTACATAAGAAAATTCCTCATTTCCTAAAGTAAAATTCAAACTGGAGTGAAACTTCAAAAATTTATGAAGACTGTGTAAAATACATTTTTCTTGTGAAACGCGCAGTGTCCAGGCAGAAACATTGACCTCTGTTCAAGGCTTAGTTGGAGTGTGTTCCCGATGTACAAATCAGTTCTATGATAGCTCATTGGAAAGCCCTTTGAGTCTATTTTCCAAAACTACTTCCAATGTTCCAAAATGGTTCTCATTTTCCCTGTCAAAAAACTGTTCTCCCAATACTGGTAAACAGGAAGCAACCCGGCAGATTTAGAGGCAGAAACATGAAATTTTGATGGTTTTTTGAGATTTTGATGAACTAGTTCTCCTCCAAAAATTCTAAAACTTTCTAGGGTTGATGCCCACATCAATAAAAACTCAATGGTAGTGGCCATTTTTCATTTGGAGGTCCCAAACAATAGTGTAGCGTCCAGGTCGGTACGCGTTTAGGAAATTTTTGTGTGAAAAAGTACTCAAAAAAATAGAAGCAAAGCCTTTTTGAAGACCACATTTGGAGGCCTTCCTTGTGTCAAAAATGGGCCTAGGATAGATTTTTGGAAACACCTTCAAGCATACTTTCAAAATATACCTTCTTTTTTTTTCTGATTGATGTTGATTTTCCTTGTCAAAACGTAATTTTCCCAAAACTTGTTAAAAGGTGTTGAATGAGGGTGCATAAACATAGAGTTATGTTGCAGGCAACTTTTTGAGGCCTTTCGCAACTCCAAAATGAGCTCATCATAGCTCATTGGAAATATATATTTTTCTAGTTATCATTTGAAGTATCAAGAAAGTGATTTTGACACTCTAGCTATGAGAAAACATGATTTTCCCAAGGTCACTCTAGAAGTGCAACAACTCTCGTGTGGCACCTGTATTTTTAACATTTATCTAAAAAATGACACTTGTGTAAAATTTGAAGGAGTTTTTTCTTCCTTTACCTATGATGGACAAAAACCTCTCTCATGTTTGTCAAATTCATCCTTGTTTGGTCAGAAACCCCGTTTGAAGAAAAATCGACCCTATGAGTGGAAAATGACTTGACTCTTGGAATGACTTCTCAAAAAATGATGGAGACATGATGTTTATGAGGTGAAACGAAATCATACTTACTGATACTACCTACCTTATGCCTTCTCTACTCAAATGTCTCGTTTCCATAGCAAACCCTAGTTCAGTGGGAGAGGAAATTAGGGTTTAGTGCTTGTGAACAATGATGACTTGGGTATCCTTGGGAAAAATGGTTAAGAAACGAAAAGAGGTCAATGATAATGACAAATATGAGGTGAAATTAGAGTAAAATAAGGCGGGATGGGTGGGATGCAAATACTAGTGCTAACAGCAGCTACGGGGAAAGACATTATCACTTGGAATAACCTTATCTTTGAATAACCTACAGTTGGTCATGGAAAATATTAAATGTACATTAATGCCGATAATTATTAATGTTCATAAAATTTACCATTTTTAATGTTAATTTTGTGATTATATTTCTCAAAATTTAAGGTACTTGATGGTCAATTACCTCAAAATTTCCGAGAAACATGCATTTGACAAGCCAAAATTTGCTTTCAAGTTGTACAGTAACATCGTTGTCCCCAACCGGGTAGAATTTGACCAACCACCAGGTTGAAAGAGAGGGGTGATGGAAGCAAATTTAAGGCTTTCAAAAAAGGTATCAACGATATGAGCATCATCCACTAGCTTATCATCATTTTGGAATTCATCTAACAACATTGTCGCCATGGCAGTCATATCCCTTAAGTAATCATCCATACCAACCTCTATTTTATTGGCTCCATTGCCAGCTTGTGAAGAACCACTATTTTTGTATTCATTCTAATTGGAGAATCTGGATGTAGTTCGAAGTGAATTTGTGGTTGATGCAACCATTCTTGGTATCATTCCTCTCTAATTTTTTCTCTTAATTCAGCCTTCTCTTGTTTTGAAATTTTTGTGGGGTGCAATTGAAGATGGTAGCTAGGTCGCTCATCATCACTAGAATCCTAATAATTTCAAAAAATATATTTGAACATGATTACTACAAAATCGATGATATAAATTAGTAAGCACGTCAAAAATGCATGATTAATTGGTTTGAGATTGAAATAATTACATTAATATACCAAACAATTATTATTACCATCATTTTCCCAAGATTGTGGCTAGAATATGACATGTTACAATTGGCAGGGTGAAGAGGCTGTCCATTTTTATCTACCAGTTGCGCCTTGCGGTATGCTGCTCCTAATAAGAGCTTGCAAATTTTTGGATTTGTTTGAATATTTTGTACATTTGAACTCAATTATGAATCTGCATGAACCTGCAAATTTATATACACTAATTTTTTTCAATTGATTGACATGGATCAAAAAAATAAATTGAATTAGATAATGAAAATATAAATAAAATCTGAAGTAATTACATCTAGAGATGGATAGGGAGAACTCCGCGATGGAATTTGAGAAATATTATGGAACGAGTTGGATTTTGAAGAATTATCCATTTGAAATAATTATGAGATTTTCTCCCTGCATTTGAAAAAAATCAACAATAAATTTGGTGTACATACCTAAAAGTAATTTTGGTGCCTTAAAAATGGACTTATTTTTATCGGTGCTAATGTACTGTTAACCGCATCGATGCGTTTTAGTTACCGTGCACCAGTGAAATTTCATTAACAGACGCACGGTTGTTGTTAGTTAACAAACACATCGAATATACCTAAATAAAAAAAGTGAAAATTTATTTTTTTGAAGTGAAAAAAATTGGCAAATTGAAAAATGGGCGGAAAAATATTTTTGTAAATATAATTTCATAAAAAGTTCTTTAAATAGTAAAATATATTCATTATTTCATTATTTTTGCAAAAAAATTCAGGGAGGTATTTTCACGAGAGACATACCTGGAGCAGGAGAGAATGAGAGCACTGTGGAGCAAAAAAATACTTTTGAGCAACAGAACATTCAAAGAATCAGAATTTGAAACATCTGGTGATTCACATAAAAACACTATAGTATAGTAAAATTTTAAATTTTACTATAATAATTGTTTTTTTTACAGTTTCTGTTAGATTTAATACTTGCATAGTAAGAAATTTAAATTTTGCTGTGCATTTTCAGACCAAAAAAAAAATCCATTCTTACATTAAACCCTTGCTTCTTCTTGTTTATGTGACTTCACAATTAGAAATATATATATATATATATATATATATATATCTGTGTATTCGTATGACATCTAACCCACGGGACCACTTGCGGATTCAAAACCCAATCCATGTCGCCCCTTAAACGATTTCTTTAAAAACATATTTTTTTTAATCAGTGTGTACTATTTAAAATAGTACACCGGTGCATTATTGTATTATAGCACACCAGGCGCATACCGACAAAAAACATTGTTTGATAAAAACAATGTTTTATTAATTTATGTTTGTGTTAATCGGTGCACTGGTTAACGTATAAAACATCAGGTCTCCTTGTTGAAAAAGAGCACCGTAGGGTGTCTCTATTGTTTTGGCGGTGCGTTTATAAGAACCTACAACACTGCGGTCGATGCGTACTTTGCGAAAGGCACACAGTTTCTTGATTTTTTCATTTATTTTTACGTGAAAAGTATGTGATTTATTTATAAAATATATTAATGAATGGTACGGGTTTAATATTTATAATGAAGTGGCTGACAAGAGTTCAAGTAAAAAAAATACTGATAGCACATCGAGAAAAGAAAAAAGGCAAGTTATTTGTAATTTTTTTTCAAAAAATATTATCTTTGAAATATATGTAAGTTTAACTAATATGTATTGTTTAGTGTGTATCATGTAGAGCCACAAAATCACGTAGGTCGATAAAATTATTTATGATCTAAGACCAGAAGATTGTAAAAGCTTGATGGAAAAATTGCATAAGGATGAATTAGGTGAATGAAAAAATACTATCGATCCAATATGAGTTTCTTTTTTGAATTTTCATTAATAATATACTTAAAAGTATTAAATCACATGTTTCAAACAATATATTAATTCAAATATGTTTAATGTTCTAAGGGACCAACAATGAAGAAAAGGAATGGTGTTCTAAGAAAATAAAAAAAATAGAACATGCAAATGAAAATGAATTTCTCCTTAGCTCATCTGGAGTGGTGTTGGAGGTTAACGAAAGGGGGGACTCTTTTTTCAAAACTTTGAGGGATTTAGTGGAACGAATGTATAGACGTTCTTTCCACTTACAATACAAAAAATCAATCCAATGATTCCAAGAACCAATTTTTATTTAAAATACAGGATTTGTTTCCATATAATTTCTCAATGAGACATGTTAGAATTTTAATAGCAAAAATGTACAACAACATAAAATAAGGATTGAAAAAGAAATATTCCTTTAAATGTTTTTATATAACTATATGAATATATTACTACAAAGAAATCATTTATAAATATCACTTTTGTTATATTTAATTTTCATATATCAATATAAAAATTAAATAGTTTATTGTCATGTTACATTTTCAAGGAGATTATGAAAATCTCAAAGGATGAACGAGTTGATATCAGAAATATGCCAGTAGGAATGTCCAAAAAGGTGTACAAGGAGATGGTTAAAGAAACAGAAATAATTGCATTGCACGAGGAGCCATCTCAACAACAATGTGCTTCAAATTTAATATGTAATCATTGAATTTTTCAATTATGTACAATAAATAAACAATTTAGCATTAAATATTAATTTTATGTTGAAATTTAACAAGAAAATTCCCCACATACTAGTGTGGGATTCCAGGTCACACATGAGTGAGGAATTCTAGTGACACATTAGTGAGAATGTGGGCAACGAATTTTTAAATAAATTTGAAAATAAATTGTAATATTATCTTATAACAAGTTGTAGTAGTTAACTAAGTGTGATAGACTTAGTTAGCTCAATAATTTCGAGTAGAGGGTCAAAGGATAGGAATGTATAGTGATTCTATTATTTAAAGGGTCTAGTTGTAGTTGTAGCACTAGTGTGCTGTGAGTGCAATAAGTTAACCCAAATTAATTGAGTTAAAATCAATTTAACTAGTTCTAACTGATGAGGAGCTAGTGGAAGATCAAGTGAATTAAAATAGATTTAATTCACAAGTAGTGATTGTTGACACCTAATCCCAAGGGATTGGGTGAGATTGTATATTATTGTAAAATAGTAAATAAGGAAGGCCAAGAGACATTGGGAAATCAATCCAATAGTCTCACCTCCATGTATAAGTACACACACAACCTCCATCTAATTCCTATTTCAGTTTTGCGGAGTTACCTCCTAGTCTGACATGGTATCAGAGTCAGTCCCTTTTTTGGCATTCCTTCCCTTGGTGTAAATCCCTCCTCTCTATGTTCTGCATTTTTGCAGACTATCATTTTGCATTCAGATTTTTTTTTACTACTCCTACTGCATTCATATTTTTTTTGCTGCATTATGGTCCATCTATTCGAATTTTTGCTGCATTCTCGTGCCTGTTTCTCCTGGAAACCTCATCACTCATCGCTGTCTCATATTAGCCACAACCTCATCAATTATGCTCACATCTCTCTCCTTGAATCTGCTCCCCCTCACATCTCTACATAGTCCCCAAACCCCTCTGCTCACCCCCATCCCTGCTCAACCCTCCCCGCACCCCTCACTCCCGCTCACCCTACCTCTCTGCGTAGTAAACCAATCCCTCTTCTCACCCCATCCTTTCTCGGCCCTCTCCACACCCTTCCCTCCCTTCCCATCCCCCTCCCCGTCACTCCCGCTCTCCCCATCCCCCGTCACCCCTCTCCCTGTTCTGGTCCCCTCCCCCTCACTTCCACTCGCCATTGTTCCCATCCTCCTCCCCCGTCACCCCTCTCCCTGTTCCTGTCCCATCCCCCTCACTCCTTCTCACCCCTGTTCCCCCTCACCTCTCCCACGTCACCCCTCTCCCCCTTCCCTTCCCCTTTTCCCTCACCACCGCAACCGCTCCCGCCCCTCACTCACGTTTCAAATTCTCCCCCAGGCCCCCCTCCTTCCCTCCTCTTAACAATAGGGGATTTTTGAGGTCTAAAATGTGCCTACTAAGAAAAATGTACAACCAAAATAAACTTTATAAGAACTAATAGTATTCAAGATGATGATTTCAACTGTTGTATCTTAAGAGATAATCCGTCGGTTGTGGAAGGAATCAATGCTTAAGAACATTTGAAAAGTGTGTCACAGAAATGATTTTATCATGATGTATTTGTTCTATCCCTCTGGGAACTAGTTTTCTAAGACCCTTAATGATCTGGAATAATAAAAGATTTCACAATGCCATTCACTGCTGATATCTGAATGGAAAGAAGGACTGCAAGGGAAACTCATAAGGATATGTTGAGGAGCATAATCTACCACTTTAGAGTTTCATAGGAAATTCATGAGGAGAGGAAACTTCAAAATAATATGTTTTGAACATAGAATATATTACTTTAAAGTTCCATCAGGAGTTTGTGAAGAGAGGAGAAACTCGAAATGATATGCTGAGGAGCAGAATCTACCATTTTAAAATTTCAGAGAGAATTGGTGAAGAGAGAAAATTTGGAGTGAAGGAGTGCAGATTAAGATTGTTTAACTCTTACTCATAGATGCAGTTAAGAGACCTCTGCACTTATTCTTTGAAACTCATGATTTTCGGTTTGCAATTTAATCTCCGCCATTAGTCTCTTTCCCTTCATATCTACAACTCGATCCTCGTCATCTGATTTCCTCCTTTGGAAATCTTCTAAGTGTTTCTATCTTACTCGATTTCTCAGCTTTCTACCATCGCCTCTCTGTAACTCTGCTATCCTTCCTAGGATTTATTTAATCTTTAAGAGTGCTGATCTCTCCTAAGCTTACGCACGAGCCTGAATCTACCTTATCCGGTGTGCAATGTTATGAACGTGCCAATCGGTCCAGCTCTTGAACTGTTCTGCATGTGAATAAGCCTGACTTGAGTCCTCCTACACACTTTTATCTCTACTACTCCTCTAGCTTTGATTACACCTCCAATGTTGCTTCTTCCTTGATTTTGGTTCTAGTGCACCTATGATGACGAATCCTCGTTGAGCTTGTGGTTATCCTTTCAAGCATATTAGAGGTCTTTTTGAAATTTTAAGAATTGTTCCTCAATAAAATTGAACTACTCAGAACCTCTCTTGACTTTTAGCTGAGTCAAATTAGGCTAAAACATCAACCATGGGGGATGATTCACCATTTTTTAAGTAAAAGGGTAAAAGGATTAAAAATTAATAAAATAATAAAACTACTATTTCAAGTTGTATTTTCAACTTATCTCCCAAATTGTTTACTCAACTTTCGAGCGGGAGTACTCGTTGGATGAAAAATTAATTCCTCACCCTAGGAGTACCCATGTTTCATACTTTAGATGGACCTTGCTACAAGAAAAATGAGAAATACATGAAAAAAGTGATTGCAATCTTGTTTTTCATGTATTTCTCATTTTTCGTGTAGCAGGATCCATAGAAAGTATGCAACATAGGTACTCCTTGGATGAGGAATTAAATTTTACATCCGAAGAGTACTCATGCTCAAAATTTGAGTAAAACATTTGGGAGATAAGTTGAAAATACGAGTTGAAAAAGTAGTTTTTTCTTTTTTCCCTCTAAAATTTAATGATCTAATCAAATCTTATTTTGTTATTTACACTATTATTTTATAATTTCCTTAGAGGCCCATTTTAGACCTCAAAAATCCCCTAATTACCACCTCCCCCAGGTCGACCTCCCCTAGGTCGGGCTTTCCCCAGTTCAACCTTCCCCAAGTCTGACCTCCCCTACACAATTTTTTTTTAACGCAAATAAAAAATCCAGAACTGGTTTTTTTTAAAACAATTAATTTTTTTTCTTTTTATTACTATCTTTAAGAGTGCTGATCTCTCCTAAGCTTATGCACGAGCTCGACTCTACCTTATCCGGTGTGCAATGTTTGAACGTGCCAATCGATCCGGCTCTTGAACTGTTTTGCATGTGAATAAGCCTGACTTGAGCCGTCCTACACACTTTTCTCTCTACTACTCCTCTGGCTTTGATTACACTTCCAATGTTGCTTCTTCCTTGATTTTGGTTCTGGTGCACCTATGATGATGAATCCTCGTTGAGCTTGTGGTTATCCTTTCAAGCATATTAGAGGTCTTTTTGAAATTTTAACAATTTTTCATTAATAAACTTGAACTACTCAGAACCTCTCTTGACTTTTAGCTGAGTCAAATTAGGCTAAAACATCAACCATGGGGGATGATTCACCATTTTTTAAGTAAAAGGGTAAAAAGATTAAAAATTAATAAAATAATAAAACTACTTTTTCAAGTCGTATTTTCAACTTATCTCCTAAATTGTTTACTCAACTTTCGAGCGGGAGTACTCGTTGGATGAAAAATTAATTCCTCATCCTAGGAGTACCCATGTTTCATACTTTAGATGGACCTTGCTACAAGAAAAATGAGAAATACATGAAAAACGTGATTGCAATATTTTTTTTCATGTATTTCTCATTTTTCGTGTAGCAGGATCCATCGAAAGTATGCAACATGGGTACTCCTTGGATGACGAATTAAATTTTTCATCCAACGAGTACTCATGCTCGAAATTTGAGTAAAAAATTTGGGAGATAAGTTGAAAATACGAGTTGAAAAAGTAGTTTTTTTCTTTTTTCCCTCTAAAATTTAATGATCTAATCAAATCTTATTTTCTTATTTCCACTATTATTTTATAATTTCATTAGCAGGCCCATTTTAGACCTCAAAATTCCCCTAATTCCCACCTCCCCCAGGTCGACCTCCCCTAGGTCGGGCTTTCCTCAGTTCAACCTTCCCCAAGTCTGACCTCCCCAACACAAATTTTTTTTAACACAAATAAAAAATCCAGAATTGGTTTTTTTTACAACAATTAATTTTTTTTTCTTTTTTTTTCTTTTAGCAGAGTGTATTTTCACTCCAACATTGAGTTTCTTGTAGTAAATTACAATTTAAACTAGAATTGAGTATTTTTTTACCGTGGCAGCAAAGTGATTTTTTTCTCAAAAGAATGTATTCTCTCATATCTATTGTGGGATTTGTTCTCTCTGGCAAGAAGAATTATCCTAAATGATCTCAGAAAATCACACACACTCTCATTTTTAATGAGCTCTGGAGAGGAATTTGTGAAGGAGAAGGAGACTATCGACAAACAAATCCCACCTTAGAGAAGGAGATCACCATTTGGGAAAACAATTGCAAGGCCTATGCCTTGATTGCAGCTTCCATAAATGAAGAGGTGAGTCACCATATTACACTGTTTTAAAATTCCTATGAAGCCTTGAGAAAACTAAAATAAATCCATGACTCACATTCAGAACTTGAAATTGTTTAATTAATGATTAAGTTTTTCAGCCTTGAATTGAAAAATGATGACCCTCTTGACATTAAAAATACTGGTGTAGAAGTTGACATACCTATCATAGCTTATGTTAAGGCATTGTATCCCACTTATTCACATTACCTTGAGTCATTACAAGCAAGTGGAAACCTCATGAAAATCACCTTTGATTCCC
Source organism: Pinus albicaulis (assembly GCA_034641835.2). Lineage (NCBI taxonomy): Eukaryota > Viridiplantae > Streptophyta > Pinopsida > Pinales > Pinaceae > Pinus > Pinus albicaulis. The sequence continues at coordinate 997,341,336 of CM076575.1, read as the reverse complement.
TTGAGAAAACATTTACAGTAAGAGAGAAGGCTTTTGGAAAGATGATAGCCCCTTTGTCTTCTGAAGAGGTTGTATGTTTTGCAAATAGAGAGAAGAGTCATGCTCAAGATTCTTCCAGAGGAAGAGGTGGCCGAAGGGGAAGAGGAAGAAGAAATTTCAGAGGAAGGGGGGCAGACAAACTCAAACTAAAAAATTTGATCTTCATTGCATATGCTACAATAAAGATTGGCATGATGCATCTACATGTAAGTTGCCTTGGGATAAAATTGATCAAAAAATAAATCAAGAAAAAGGTAAAACTCATGACAGAGAGAAAGATAGAGCACCTGAATCCACTCATTATGTTGTAGCACATTGTAACAATGGAGTAATTGAAGACTTATTTGATGTTTCCTTTACTTCTTGGAGAAATGATTGGTTTCTAGATTCAGGAGCAACATGTCACATGACATTTAGAAAATATTTTTTTAAATAATTTACTGACAAAGTTTATGGAGCAATATACTTCGCAGATAAATCCAAACTCAAGCCATTAGGGCTTGGCACAATTAGGCTTAAGTTGCTTGCTCTTCCAGATCATCTTCTACATATGGTTCTATACCTCCCTGAGTTAAGGAGAAAATTTTTGTCCTTGGTCCACATCCACCAACAAGGACACTCCATTCACATGTTTGATGGAAAGTTTGAGTTCAAAAAAACATCAGATGGCTCACTTGTCATGGATGGAATAGAAGAAGGAAGACACTTAAAGCTACAAGGTTCCTTTTCTCATTCAAAAAAAATTGCATTCAGTTCACATCATGATGAAGGTACATTCCTGTCAAGTATTTTATGGAATGATATATTTGGACACTTAAACTATGAAAAAATTCGATAGTTGAAGAAAAATGGTGTTATTGGATTTCCTAAAATTCCTAGGAAACTTAAGCAATGTGATGCTTGTATTCTAGGAAAGCATAGAAAACAACAATTTCATGATTCAAATTCCAGAGCACATAGAAAACTTGAGGTTATTCATTCATATTTATGTGGCCCCATGCCTGTTTCTTATTCAAATGGAAATAAATATATGATGACATGTATTGATGACTACACCAGAATGTGTTGGGTTTAGTTATTGAAGAACAAATCTGATGCTTTTCAAATATTCAGGAATTTTCATGCATGGATTGAAAATGATACAAAACTCATATTAGCTCTTTGTGCACTGATAATGGAAAAGAATACACTTAAAAATTTTTTGAAGACTATCTTCATCAACATGGGATCAAACATCAAACAACTATGCCCTATAATCCATAGAATGGCGTGGCTGAAAAAATGAATAGGACAATGTTAAATATGGTTCACTCCATGATATTTTCAAGAATGTAAAATTGATGTTTTGGGCTGATGCAGTTTTATGTGTTGTATACATAAATAATAGGTGTCCTTCAAATTCAATCAGAAAGAAAACACCTTATGAAGTTTGACATGGCTACATTCCTTCGGTAAAGCATTTCAAGGTCTTTGGTTCCACCTGTTGTCCTCTGCTACCTAAGGTATAGAGGAATAAAATTGGTGCTAGAAGTCGAAAATGTATCTTTTTGGGGTATTCCAATACCTCCAAAGGATATCGTCTCTATGATGAAGTCAATAAGAACTTTTTACTAGCCAGAGATGTCATATTCTTTGAATCTTCCAAGACTGACAATGTTGTTGAGCGGAAACTTGATCGTTTGGATAGATTCACACATGCAAATTCTTTTGAAGAATTTGATAATTAGATTCCACATCTTGAAGGGGGGATTCCTATACTGAATCAATTTGTGGAATCATCCTCCGAAGCACTCTCTCCCCCACATGAAGAACTAACCACAGATGATACCTTGAACGATGTGATTGACAGAATTGGGAGATTGAATCTTGATTCAATTAAAACTAAGTCAAATGAGCAGTCTGGGCCATCTTATAAAGGTCCCTGAAAATGGCTGAAAAAGACGCTAGAAAACATTTGTCTTGACGAGGATGGAAATATAGGAACAAGAAGTTCCGCCAGAAAAAATGGAGGTGACATAGATAATTCTGATTCACCTATTGATATGGATATTGCTTATAATTGTGAACTAAATTTGTCTACAGATCATGAACCAACTTCCTTCAAAGAAGTCGTTGAATGGAATGAAGCGATGCAAAAGGAGTATGATGCCTTGATAAAGAATGGCACTTGGAAGTTAGTTCATCCTTCTTTGGGAACCAAACCAATTGGTTGCAAGTGGATCTACAAGAAAAAGTACAAAGAAAATGGCTCACTTGACAAGCACAAAGCTAGGCTTGTGGAAAAAGGTTTTGCACAGAAAGAAGGGGTTGATTATGAAGAAACTTTTGCCCCCATAGTGAAATCAGCCACCATCCGGACACTCTTTTCCCTAACAGCTCAAAATGGATGGAAATTCCATCAAATTGATGTAAAACCAAATTTTTCAATATAGATATGAAGGAGAAATTTTTTATGTCTCTGCTAGAAGGATTTGTTGTGAAGGGCCAAGAACACAATGTATGAAAACTTATAAAATCCTTGTATGGCCTCAAGCAAGCACTGTGAGCCTGGTGTTAGCCCCCTATAAATTTTTGACAAGCAAACAGGGGGCTAAAATGTTTTTGAGCCTTCAAAGAATGCATTTCCTCTGAAAACACATCATCCTTGAAGTCTCCTTGTGCCTTTTTCCTTTGGTAAAATCCCCTCTTCTGATTCCCATTATTAAGCCTCTCTGATTACAAAAAATGGTGCTCCAAAAGGCTTTAATTTTCCCCTGGTATCCCTGCAAAATGTCCCATTTCACTCTGTTGTCCCTTTTTCTGAGTTTCCTTTCCACCCTCTTTTACCCTTTCTAAAATTCCTTCATTAATCCTCTAATCCTCCCAAAACCCCATTTAAACCCTCCAAATACTCTTGGTTTGGGTTGATAAACCTTTTCCCTCTCTATCGTTACCCTTCTTTGGCCTCAAAAGCATTAAAATTGGCCAAAATAACCCACTTTCTACCTTATATTAAGGCCTATCCCCTTTCGGCCTAGCCCCCTATGTCTTTTTCCTCCACATGACCTAGCGCCAAAGCCAGACGCCAAGTCGGAAAGCGCTTGCCGCGTTTGTGTATCGAGGGCATTTCCGACCATCGATCTATACAGATCGGACGGTCATCGCGATCTCCATCGCGCCCGCCGTTAAACCCGTTCACCGCCCTATCAAAGATCCGCCATCCATTTGAGCGATGATCCGATGGTCCGCATTTTACCTACCCCTGTGGTCCCCGCCGCGCACTATTAAAAAACCATCCGGTTTCTATCGCACTGCCTTTCGGAGGTAGGCGGTATTTTCTGATCGGCCAACGATTCCATACATCATCCGACGCGTGGCAGGGGCACTATTTCAAAATTGCTATCTCATCGCGTGTTATCGTTCGGTACAGGATGCAGAGCGATATGCATGTAGACCGTCTGATCTGGAGCTCTCCATCCGATGGTCATCGCTCCACGAAGCTGCGCATGCGATAGTCCATGGCCTGCGTAACCCTGGCCCACCGTCCATCACCCTCCGACACGTCTCCAGCCGTCGATCTCCCCTTGAGATCGAACGGTCAAGATTTTATTTCCCTCGCTATAGATTGTCCCGCCATCTCCTGGTCCTGCCACGTCACCACTCCACGTGTCTCCACCATACATTCGCCCGCCCCCATTATATATATTCATTCCAAGGTCAAAGTTCAGTGTTTTTACATTAAAACGTCTGCCTTGACATTTTTCCCCATGCATTCTCCGTTGTGCCATGTTTTCCTGCACAGTAGCCTCTGTAGTCATCATCCTCATCCACGCCACGCTGCCATTGTCACTTTCATCCATACCACCACCTCCATACATGTTTTTAGTAATTCTTTTCATGTTTTGCAGGCTTATTAGGTGGTAAAACCCGCCATGGTTCATATATGCTATTGTAATGGCGCAGTGCGCAGAGGAAGCTTAATTTAGAGCCCGATATTACAGGGAAATGTCTAGAAAGGTGTCTGCGACATAAATTTCATCGAAGGACAGAATTAAAGCTCTGCAAAACCTCGTCGGTGCCATTAAAGCACAGATTTCGCAGTCATAGGAAATCTAGAAAGCAGCAAAGAGTATCAATGGAAAAATAGTGCGTTTAAGGCCTGTAATTGCAGATTTTGAGCCTTAATCCAATTGTTCAAAGACAAGGTACCAGAATCAAAGACCGAGTGGATCGTTTAGACGGTCCAATGCACATAAATATAATACTATCAGGGTTTCCGTATTAGCAGAACGTTCTTCCATGAAAGGACACAGTACACATTATTGTTTCAGTCTACACTATGTCCAAATGAATATTTCTGCCCTATCAGCGTCCTACACCATCAGAAGCATTTATTACATGGTATGGCAGACCCTAGCATCATTATTCTTCCTTTTTGTGCAATTCACCAGAACACTGCAATGAGTACCAAAGATAAATGCTCATATTTATACAGAATGAGCCTCGACCCTCTTGCTGCTTGAGAGTTTTAATGCTGCATTTAAGTTTACATCTACTCCTGTTATTCTTTTCTCCTATAAGAACCCTGTAGAACATATTGTAAAGGTTGTTGTTCGGCTACTGCCGTTGTAGTTAGAAGGGTTCAGTTCGATTGTTACAACAGTCTTGGGAAGGATTAGCAGAGTAGTTGTTATGTAGTAGGATGGGAGGAGAAGTTTGGATTTTAACAGCTATTGAGCTCAGTGTATGTGACTGTTTTTGCATCAATTAATCAAAGCACATTTCATAGGATCCTGGTCTATTAATATTGGTGATATTTTTCTAACTCTGTTTATTATATTTTCACGCTGTTTCATTTTCTACTGGCTTGCATTAGAAATATGGCATAGGATTTACCCCTATTAGGTACCCTATGTCTCTGCTCTACTTGCCTTCAATGTTTTTTTTCTAAATGTGTTATCTAAGGGTTGATTCCAGTTAATTTAACCATTGTAGTAGTTCCTTATGCTGCTATCTGATGTATGAATTAAATGAATCTGTTCTTAGATGTTCTTTTTGGGTTAAGCTGGAAGATTTGGGAACACTGGGGATTAGTGTTAGCCATGTCCACTAGGATCCTTGTGCGACTAGCTGGCCTTTCTAATATCCCTCTGTTAAACTTATCTCTATTTTTCCCTGGAGCATGCTAAAGCTGACCTGGAGTTAAATGACCTTTGGTCCGATCTATAAGCTGCCCCTTTGTCCCTCCTTTGAAAGTTGCCTTTGAGTATGTCCAAGCAGGTCTATAGTTAAATGACCTTTGATCTAATCTATAGACAGAAATTAGGTTTCTCTCCTTCTTTTACTTTCAATCCTCAATGTTCCATCCCACCATCTAATCTAAAAGATCCTTTAGTATTAGATGACTTTCCCTTTGAAAGCTTTGGCTAGTTGTTGCATGTAATCACCTTTCATGACTCCATATCCCAATGGATGGCACTTTCTTGACCTATCCTCTTTGCTGAAACATCCTGCTGCTTTGTTCCTTTCTCCCATCAGTTTCTCAGTCTATGATCTCATGACCAACCCAGAAACCAACCAACCAAATCATTTTAAGCCCCCCTTTGTGCTTCATACCTAGCCTAACACCTCATTTTGAGCTTCAAATATATACCATTATTTTCTCTATTTGGAGAGATCCCTCTCTGGGTCTAGGATGGCTAGATCCTAGGGCCCCCAAGTGGTTCTAATGTTGTCTCATCTTTTGGTCTTGCCAATCTGGCCAAAACATGGGAACCCCCAACATAATGGCGACTCCGTTGGGGAATTGAGTGCATTTATCTTACATACTCTTAGGCACTCAAAATACCTTGAATCTATGGTTAGATTGGCATTCAATTGCTGATGGTGGACAACATTCTGCTTCAGATATTCATATACATCCACCTGGTGACTCCACACTCCATAACTCTCAAAGACTTCACTGGAGGAAGAACCTGAAATATGGCCAGACCTCATAGAAGGATAGAACACATGGGTTGGATTTGGTTTAAAGAATTCATTTTTTTGTTCTACCACTATGTTCTGTCCTACTTCAAGCCTAATCAAGTGTACAAAGATGAGACCCACAATGAGTATGGGAAGGATCTCGAGCCTCAGTCTTCAGACCACAAGCAGACATGTACTCCTGTGAAGAACCTGATGAAACAAGAAACTCATGTTGTATCTCCCACCCTTAAAGAGGCTTCAAGTAGCCATGAGCCCATTTTTACATCACCTACACCTACAAAGGTCATAGAAAGATATAAGCCTTTGGTTTTACCTCTTATCTTCCAACCCCTCCCTTCAGAACTTATAAATCAGCTGCCTCTTTTTGATGGAGAAAATAAAGGGACCACTGCTGAGGAACATGTTCAAAACCTTGAGGATTTACTTGAATTGTATGAAATAGAAGAAGATGATGTGTGCATTATAATGTTTGCCTTTTCTTTACAAGGGAATGTTAAAATTTGGTTCAAAGGCCTTCCAGTGGCAAGCATTTTCAGTTTTCATCAATTTTCTCAAGTTTTCCTTGATAGGTGGGTAGCCCCAAAGAATGCTCTCCTCATCCTAGGAGAGTATCAAAATTTGAAAAGGCAGCCAGGAGAGACAGTACAAGAATTTTTATCTAGGTTCAATAAGGTATATCATGCAATACCTTCTAGCATAAAACCACCCTTGGGATGGGCTCTATTGCACTATCCTAGTTCTTTTGACCCCGAGGTGGAATTCCATATAAGAGAAAGAGAACCTTCGAGCTTGGAGGAAATGCAGAATATAGCAGTCATTGTCGAATATAACATAAATTGCAGGGAGGAAATATTAAAGGCAGCAAAGAAAGACCAAGTAGAGAAAATAAGGTAGGTCTCTTTAGAGAACAAGATGGAAATATTGATAGAGACTGTCAATACCCTGCTGAACAAAGAAGAGGAAGAATATGAGGTTGAAACCAGAGAGGCTGATTGGAAAAGACCTGCTCCTTGTCCTAAAAAAAGACAAACCAAATCACTGCAAGATGTAAGCAGCATGCCAAGCATGTATGATGAACAAGAGTTAGAATCAGAAAATGAACTTGTAGACTATTTTGAAGAAAGACTTGCTGAGAGTCTGGAAAATTTAATGGGTGATGTTGCTTATAATTATGATTTATCTAATGAGGATCTGTATGATGATGATTTTTTCCAAAGGGAAACTGAAATTTCAGGGCTATCATCAGCAGTTCCATGGGAGGAATATCACGACCATAAACTTCAAGGAAATAATGAGCCAATGCAGGCCATCTACGATACTGATGAAGAAAGTGTTGAAAGCATGATAGCAGATGAAGATTCATTGAATTTTAACTTTGTTACATATCATATCATCAGTAATAATTTCAAAGAAGATGGAAGCCAGCATCTCTTCAGTGTAGAGGACAAGGAAGAAAGACATGAAAAAAATATTGAGCAGGATGAATGTCCCGAGCCTTCTACTGAAAAGTTCGAGGTAATCCAAGAAATCCCTGATCAAGAATATGTTAATTTTTTCACAGAGTCTAGCTCACTCTAGCAGAACCGGCCAGGGTCAGAAGAGGATAGCCCTGCCATATATGATGAGCCCTCCAGTTCAGGCTGCAATGAAGATGAGGGAGATCTCCTTTCCCACAGACATCTTTGTCTTGATCCAGTGGAAGAAGAGGTTTTCCTGGTTGATGCTCATATGAAAAATACTCCCAACTAGGAAAAGGAGGAGTGTGATTACGAAGGCTTCATTGCAGATGCAATGATTGAAACTGCCCAGGATGCAAACAACCTACCAGTTAGGGGAGGCTTTGAAGAAAAAGGTTTACATCATGTTTTTGTTGATCCTATGGCAGAATACATGGAGGCCCTCATTGGCTCAACTCCTCAGGCATTAATCTTTTGCAAGAGCCAAATACATCAGAATTGGTCACCACTGCTGGTGACCTCAGTTTTGAATATCCACATGCAGTACATCCTATAGTTATCTCTGATGAGCAGTAAGTTCTTCTTCCCTTTTTTGCTATTACTTGATTGGCTGCATTGGCATTATTGTATCACCTAGAGCATCAGAGATTTTCAGTTAAAGTAGGGTAGGTAGGAAGCTCAATAAAGCTTAGCCTGTGAGCATGTAGTTAGTTTTTTTAATTTCTGCAAAGTCCAGCAAGCTAGACAGTCTAATCCTAGCTTGACTATTTTTCAATTTCTGTCTTAGAATGTAGAGAAGAAATCTGCTAGACAGTTTAATCCTAGCAGATACTAGTTTAGGTAGAGAAACTATGAGACCAATAGTTTAATCTGGTCTCATGGAGTAATAAGGCTAGAAATAGATTAGGTTTATTTTCCTTTTTGTAAAAAATAAATGATGTAAAGGGTCTGCAAGTCCAAATGCACCCCAGAAGAAAAATTGCTAGGATTGTAGGAAGGGTAGGTAGTTTGTTGGGGAAAGTGTTTCTGCTGATGTAATGTCTTCATATTGTGGCAGCTGATCTAAAGAAAGAAAGGGATGTGCCAAGCAACAGGCATATAGCCTACACCAAATATTTATCCTCTGAATTCTTGACTCCTTCAAGAAGAAGCCATCCCCATGTGGAGCCACTGTTAGCCCCCTATAAATTTTTGACAAGCAAACAGGGGGCTAAAATGTTTTTGAGCCTTCAAGGAATGCATTTCCTCTGAAAACACATCATCCTTGAAGTCTCCTTGGGCCTTTGTCCTTTGGTAAAATTCCCTCTATTGATTCCCATTATTAAGCCTCTCTGATTACAAAAAATGGTGCTCCAAAAGGCTTTAATTTTCCCCTGGTATCCCTGCAAAATGTCCCATTTCACTATGTTGTCCCTTTTTTTGAGTTTCCTTTCTGCCCTCTTTTCCCCTTTCTAAACTTCCTTCATTAATCCTCTAATCCTCCCAAAACCCCGTTTAAACCCTCCAAATACTCTTGGTTTGGGTTGATAAACATTTTCCCTCTCTATCGTTACCCTTCTTTGGCCTCAAAAGCATTAAAATTGGCCAAAATAACCCACTTTCTACCTTATATTAAGGCCTAGCCCCTTTCGGCCTAGCCGCCTGTGTCTTTTTCCTCCACATGACCCAGCGCCGAAGCCAGGTGCCAAACTGGAAATTGCTTGCCACTTTTGTGTATTGGGGGCATTGCCGACCATCGATCTATACAGATCGGACGGTCTTCACGATCTCCATCGTGCCCGCCGTTAAACCCGTTCACTGGCCTATCAAATATCCACTGTCCATTTGATCGATGATCCGATGGTCCGCATTTTACCTGCCCCTGTGGTCCCTGCCGGGCATTAGTCAAAAACCATCCGGTTTCTATCGCACCCCCTTTCGAAGGTAGGCGGTATTTTCTGATCGGCCAGCGATTCCATACATCATCCGACGCGTGGCAGGGGCACTATTTCAAAATTGCTATCTCATCGCGCGTTATCATTTGGTACAGGATGCGGAGAAATATGCACGTAGACCGTCTGATCTGGAGCTCTCCATCCAACGGTCATCGCTCCACGAAGCTGCACACGCAATAGTCCATGGCCTCCGTACCCCTAGCCCACCGTCCATCACCCTCCGACACGTCTCCAGCTGTCGATCTCCCCCTGAGATCAGATGGTCAAGATTTGATTTCCCCCGCTATTGACTGTCCCACCATCTCCCGGTCCTATCACGTCACCACTCCACGTGTCTCCACCGTACATTCACCTGCCCCCATTATATATATTCGTTCCAAGGTCAAAGTTCAGTGTGTTTACGTTAAAACGTCTGCCTTGACGTTTTTCCCCATGAATTCTCCGTTGTTCCATGTTTTCCTCCACAGTAGCCTTTGCAGTCATTATCCTCGTCCACGCCAAACTGCCATTGTCACTTTCATCCATACCACCACATCCATACATGTTTTTAGTAACTGTTTTCGTGTTTTGCAGGTTTATTAGGTGGTAAAACTCGCCATGGTTCATATATGCTATTGTAATGGTGCAGTGCGTAGAGGAAGCTAAATTTAGAGCCCGATATTACAGGGAAATGTCCGGAAAGGTGTCTGCGACGTAAAGTTCATCGAAGGATAGAATTAAAGCTCTACAAAACCTCGTCGGTGCCATTAAAGCACAAATTTCGCAATCAGAGGAAATCTAGAAAGCGACAAAGAGTATCAGTGGAAAAATAGTGTGTTTAAGGCCTGTAATTGCAGATTTTGAGCCTTAATCCAATTTTTCAAAGACAAGGCACCAGAATCAAGGACCCAGTGGATCATTCAGATGGTCCAATGCACAGAAATATAATACTATCAGGGTTTCCATATCAGCATAACGTTCTTCCATGAAAGGACACGGTACACATTATTGTTTCAGTCTGCATTGTGTCCAAATGAATATTTCCGCCCTATCAGCAGTCGTACACCATAAAAAGCATTTGGTACATGGTATGGCAGACCCTAGCATCATTATTCTGCCTTTTTGTGCAATTCACCAGAACACTACAACGAGTACCAAAGATAAATGCTCAGATTTATACAGAATGAGCCTCGGCCCTCCTGCTGCTTCAGAGTTTTAATGTTGCATTTAAGTTTACATCTACTCCTGTTATTATTTTATCCTATAAGAATCTTGTAGAACATATTATAAAGGTTGTTGTTCGACTGCTGCCATTGTAGTTAGAAGGGTTCAGTTCAACTGTTAGAATAGTCTTGGGAGGGATTAGCAGAGTAGTTGTTATGTAGTAGGCTGGGAGGAGAAGTTTGGATTGTAACAACTATTGAGCTCAGTGTAGGTGACTGGTTTTGCATCAATTAATCAAAGCACATTTCACAAGATCCTGGTCTATTACTATTGGTGATGTTTTTCTAACTCTGTTTATTATATTTTCATGCTGTTTGATTTTCTACTGGCTTGCATCAGAAATATGGCATAGGATTTACCCTTGTTAGGTACCCTATGTCTTTGCTCTCCTTGCCTTCAATGTTTTTCTGCTAAATGTGTTATCTAAGGGTTGATTCCGGTTAATTTAACCAGTGTAGTAGTTGCTTATGCTGCTAGCTGATGTATGAATTGAATGAATCTTTTCTTAGATGTTCTTGTTGGGTTAAGCTGGAAGATTTGGGAACACTGGGGATTAGTGTTAGCCCTGTCCACTAGGATCCTTGTGCGACTAGTTGGCCTTTATAAGATCCCTCTGTTAGACTTATCTCTGTTTTTCCCTGGAGCACGCTAAAGATGACCTGGAGTTAAATGACCTCTGGTCTGATCTATAAGCTACCCCTTTGTCCCTCCTTTGAAAGTTTCCTTTGAGTATGTCCAAGCAGGTCTAGAGTTAAATGACCTCTGATATGATCTATAGACAGAAATTAGGTTTCTTTTCTTCTTTCACTTTCAATCCTTAATGTTCCATCCCACCATCTAATCTAAAAGATCCTTTAGTATTAGATGACTTTCCCTTTGAAAGCTTTGGCTAGTTGTTGCATGTAATCACCTTTCATGACTCCATAGCCCAATGGATGGCACTTTCTTGACCTATCCTCTTTGATGAAACATCGTGTTGCTTTGTTCCTTTCGCCCATCACTTTCTCAGTCTATGATCTCATGACCAACCTAGAAACCAACCAACCAAATCATTTTAAACCCTCCTTTGTGCTTCATACCTAGCCTAACACCTCATTTTGAGCTTCAAAGATATACCATTCTTTGCTCTATTTGGAGAGATCCCTCTCCGGGTCCAGGAGGGATAGATCCTAGGGCCCCAAAGTGGTTCTGATGTTGTATCATATTTTGGTCTTTCCAATCTGGCCAAAACATGGGAACCCCAACACCTGGTATGAGAAATTAGCTGAGCATCTTCTAAAACTTAACTCCAAACATTTTTATCTTGATGATGCAAATATTTTTGTTCAGAAATTTGGAAAAGCAGTTGTATATATTGTGGTGTATGTAGATGATCTTTTGGTGAAAAGGAACAATGAGAGTTATATTGTGTCCATAAAGAAAGAATTAAAAAAAGGTTTTTAAATGACTGATTTGGGCTATGTTCACTACTATCTGGGTATTGAAGTAAATCAACATCCTAAATTTATATTCCTTTACATTTGAATGATCTTTTGAACAAGTTTGACATCGATGAATTCAATCCCGTAACCACTCCAATGGAACAAAACTCGAAGCTCACATCCATTTAAGGGAAGGAATTCGATGATGCAACGAAGTATAGACAGCTTGTAGGAATTCTTATCTACCTAACAACCACCAAACCAGACATCTCATTTAATGTTGGAATCCTCTCTAGCTTTATGAAAAAACCTTGTGAAGGACATTTTTCTATTGCAAAAAGAGTTCTAACGTACTTAAAGGGGACTCGAGACTTTGGACTCAAATATGCAAAGGTAGGCGACTTCAACTTGATCATATACTCTGATTCAGACTTTGATGGGGACAAAGAAACTGGGGTATCTACTTCAGGTTATACCATGAGTCTTGGATCGCGAGCTATCTCATGGAGATCATGCAAACAGTCGGTTCCAGAAGATTCCACAACTGAGGTAGATTATGTGGCAGCAGTTGAAGCAACAAAGGAAATTGTGTGGCTCAGGAAAATCCTAGAATATTTGCAGATGAAACAAATGCATTCAACTCCACTCAATGTCGACAACACTTCTGCAATAAAGTTGGCCAAGAACCCAAAGTTCAATGATCGAACAAAGAACATTAATACAAAATACCATTTGATTCGACATCATGTTGAAGCCAAAACTATCCATCTACGTCATTGTTCCACAAATGAGTAGACTGCAAACATCTTCACCAAAGTGCTTGGAAGAGAAGAGTTTGAAAAATTCAGAACGATGCTTGGACTCACCAACATCCCTTCAGATTAAAGGGGGGAATGTTGACACCTAATCCTAAGGGATTGGGTGAGATTGTATATTATTGTAAAATAGTAAATAAGGAAGGCCAAGAGACATTGGGAAATGAATCCCAATATTCTCACCTCCATGTATAAGTAAACACCCAACCTCAATCTAATTCATATTTTAGTTTTGCGGAGTTACCTCCTGGTCTGATAGTGATATGCCAAGTTATTGATGATTCACAATTAATGGTTGCATGCATGTCAATTCTGATGATGACCCAGTTGAGACAAAGGTTAAAGGCAAGTAAACTGTCATTTTTATTATTAGTGAACTGCCTAGGTGTAGTCATAAATCCATAGGAAGCCCATGATGGATTACGTAGTCAAGGAAGGTTTAAATTCCTATTTAAAGGGAACTATTTTTCCTAGGGATTTTGTGAGAAAGGTAGGTTGAAGGTGGGTAGGAAATTGGATATATATTCACCCAATTTTTACTAGATCAATATGAGACAATTGTTAGAGTGTATGAGGTTGTGGTGAGCACACATGCATTGTATTGTTTCATGATTCATTGGTTGATTATATAATAAATATGGAGGGGTTTTGGGCAGTTTCTATCCCCAGGAAAATCTTGTGTTGTGTGATTGATTTAATTCTTTCTCTTACTTGCATGTGATTGAGAGATCATGATTTATATTCCGCAAATATTGTAGAAGGATTCAGTATCTTGTTTTAGTACATTGCATGACAGGATTGAATCCATTGGTGTAATTTCTACATGGTATCAGAGTTGTGTTAGAGATTTTCTGCATGGTATCAGAGCACTAGGAATCACAATAGTGGAGACGAAATTGATTTTTTGTTGAATAGTATTCAATGTTGCAGATACTTTATTTGGAGCTAGAAGTAGATCAAGATTTCTTTCAATTGCTTGAGACTTGAAATGAACTCGAGGGAAGTTTGAATTATATTGAATGGAAGGAAAATATGGAGGCAATGTTGGAGAAAATTGGGTTGAAGGAGTTCATAGATAATCATATTCCCAAGCTCGCAGCAGCAAATGCCTAACTTTTTGATGCATGGCAGAAGAAGGTAGCAAAGGCGAGGAGGATATTATTAGAGGGAGTTCGAAATAATATTTTATCAAGTCTCCATGGCAAGGAAACTCCATATGATATGTGGAAGGCCTTGATATATCTGTTTCAAAGCAGCAGTGTCCACCGAAAATTGGCACTCAAGGAAAATCAAAATGGAGAAGGGAGACAAAATACAGAAATACTTGACCAAGTTCACTCTTGTCAAGATGCGCTTGGAAGTGCTGGGATTATTGTAGTTGATGATTACTTGGTGAGCCTAACACTTCTAGGCCTTCCCAAGAGATAGCATAGTTACCAGGACTCTGTGAATGTGAGGGATAAGTTAGCAGATTGGGAGAAACTATGGTCAGATTTGGTACAAGAAGAGTTTCGGCAGAATACCATGGATGAATCCTCATCCAAGACTGATGATGAGGAAAATTGTGACTTGGCTTGTAATTCATAGAAGGGGAAGGGAAAGAAGTCCCATTCCAAATATGAGACCATAAAAGAAGGCAAGAAGCATGACATGTCAAAGGTGATTTTTTTTCACTATCATGATCATGGACACTATGCCACAAATTGTCCACAAAAGAAGAAGAACAACAAGAAGGCTCTGGGAGTTGCAGCGGGTGAAGCTTTGGCCTCATAGTTTGAGTTATAATTCTCTTTCATCACATGCATTATTTCAACTATGATGGGATCTATGTGTTACTTGGATAGTGCAACATCTTTCCAAATGACTGGAAAAAAAGAACTATTTAGTTTTTAGGTGTGGAGCCTGATTATATTCTTTATTTTGTATCACAGCATTGGACCCATGTTCTTAATAGGGAGACAATTCTGCCCTTTAATTAAACATTGCCTGGGGTGTCCTGGTGGGGCGTTTTGGGGGAAGCGCCCCCGAAGCTAAAAAAGGATGTAAAATTTCCTTGTAAAAGTATTGTAATTTCTATTCAATCTGGGTCGTTCATTAGGCAGATGATCTGAAGGTAAAAGTTATGTTTAATTTAGGTTTTTTTGCCCTAGAAGGCAACCCCTCATTTTGTATGAGGGTATTTTATTGCTGATGTGTATTTCATGTGTATTCTCATAGCGAGAAATAGATAGGGAGACTATGAGAGAGAACAAAGGATATTACAATGGATCTACTGTAGATTGTGTCTCTTCATTTTTTTGGATAATAGAAAGGAAGGACTAGCTGTTCAGGGTGGATGTAGCCCAAGCTAGGTGAACCATGTATATCTATGTCCCTCTCTTTTTATATGTTTTCCGTGTTTGTGTTTTTTCATATTTAATGTGTTGCATTGATCTGTAATATATAATTTTCTAACATTAGTAGCTTGGAGGAGAAGGATATTTAGATGCACATCGATATGGGTGATGACAGGGGGTATAGCACTACCAGGACTGGTACAATTACTTTCCAGAGAAATTCAGGTAAACCTTTCATATTAAAAGATGTCATGCATGTACCAGGCTTGAAAAAGAATTTATTTTCAGTTTCTATTTTGGATGATCTTGGATATGATGTGGTTTTCAGTGAAGGAAAGGCCTTCCTTCATCACAAAGCCATAGGACAGGTAAAGAATATTAGGGTTCATGTGAATTACCTCTATAAAATTGATGTAGATGGTTGCAAAACATTGAGCAGTAAAGTAGGTGTGTAGTCAATTTAGCGTCCTAAATTGCTAACATAAATTATCAACCAGGGCTAGTAAACTGATGAAGTGTGGTGCACTATATGTGCTTAAGTGACCTCTTCCTTACTTCGTTATATGTGTTTTTCTTATTATTTTTTGGAACAGAAATGTAATCTACCTCTGGAGTACTCTCACTAAATTAACATGCAACTAGTCTATGTATTTCTACAGCCCATCTTGTTCATGATGAATGATATTTTGGAAGAGTTTGTAAAACAATCCTAGCTGTATTATTCAATGCAATTGAACATAAACGTAAAACTGAAAGCAAATAAAATTAAAATCCAAGACACCACAGCTATTTCTTACTCATTGTTATGATATTTTGGAAGAGCTTTGTAAGAGTAAGAATGGCTATGCCACTTAGTGTAAACAAGCAACTAAAACCTACAATACCACAGTTATGCCTTATTCATCATAATGATATTTTGGAAGAGTTTATTGGAGTAAGTCTAACTGTGATAATTAACGAAAGGAATTGAAACTAAAAATGCTAATTAACTCAACATAATACAACCAAATCTTTTTCATCTAATAATGATATGTTGGAAGAGCGTTTTAAGAAAAAGAATGATTGTAAGATAATGAGGATCTTTTAATCTAATTGCAAAACAGAAAATGCTAATTAACTCAACATAATACAACCAAATATTTTTCATCTAATAATGATATGTTGGAAGAGCGTTTTAAGAAAAATAATGATTGTAAGATAATGAGGATCTTTTAATCTAATTGCAAAACAGAAAATGCTAATTAACTCAACATAATACAACCAAATCTTTTTCATCTAATAATGATATGTTGGAAGAGCATTTTAAGAAAAAGAATGATTGTAAGATAATGATGATCTTTTAATCTAATTGAAAAACAGAAAATGCTAATTAACTCAACATAATACAACCAAATCTCTTTCATCTAATCATGATATGTTGGAAGAGCGTTTTAAGAAAAAGAATGATTGTAAGATAATGAGGATATTTTAATTAAACAAATAATGCAAGACATGAATTAAAAGCTACTTATCTAGAAATCATGTAGAAGTCTCCTTGGATAGCAGGGGCCCTCTGCTACCAATTTGGTGAAATCCTTCAGCTCCTTAAAGTTTTAATCAAAAAAGCATCAAAGAACTGAATTTCTCTATTGAAAAGAACTCACAAATCTACATCCCATTCCATCTTAAACTTTGTTACAAAAGACTCTCTATTCCTTTCTCTCTTTCTCCTATTTTTTCCTATTTTCTCATTACTTCCTCATTACCCATGATAGGAGAAAGCTTCTCCTATTTATACAAAATATGAGGAGTCATCTCATTAATGAGAGTCCATGAATCTCTCCCTCCATCTCTAAAGTTACAATCAAAATAGGAAATGATAAGATGTTGGGAAAAATACTAAGAGGGGGGTGAATCAGTATTTACTGCATATTCAAAACTTTTCACTTTTTTCACTCTCTAAAACCCATACGCTACTTTCCTTTAGTAAACTCGCGTATACACGCGGATATCCTTCATAAAACTCGCGTATTAGCAGAGATCTAAATAAGCAGATATTTATTAACTTAGTTCTTTGCAATATTCATTCATCTGATGTTAAGTTATCAGTAAACATGTGCAGTAACAACATAATAAACCATCACACAAAACATCACACATGAACACCAGGATTTTTAGGTGGAAACCCAAGTCGGGAGAAAACCACCGCTGCAGTTGCTCAGCCTTCAATATTTTATTGTAGAGAAAACATCTTACAACATATGTCAGCGCGTACTCCCACGTCAAAGACGCTGTGCAATCTACCCGCGTCACACGCGGCCTCTCCCTGAAGGGAGCTCCAACCCCCCGACTCCCTACTCAGCCTCTCCCGGGAAGGGAGCTATGACCCCCCGATCTCGCTTACTAGCCTCGAAGGAGCTACAACCCCCGGGATCTCGTTTACTACCCTCACTCCGGAAGGAGCTACAACCCCCCCCGATCTCGTTCTACAACCCCAAGACTCACAGGGACCACGTTTCATCAATTTTCACACCGGATCCAAAGCTTCCTTTAGAACACAACTTGCAATACGTTTTCATCATATTTTCGACCGAATTCCATTCCATACATTTAAGCTCAATCATACACAACCAAACCGATACAGACAACTCGAACCGTAGAACATGTGACAGTTTAAACATTGTAGAACAAGATCAGATATTTCATTCCCCATGCTTCAAAAAGAAACCCTAGCTTTGCATACGCGCTTTCCTTTCACTGATGTCGCGTATATATGCGCTTCCGTTCACATAAACCAGCGTATACTTTTGTACATATTACAGAACTATTTTCATTGCGCATACGCGCTTTCTCTTCAGCGAAGCCGTGTATATACGCGCTTCCTCTGCGGTGAACTAGCGTATGGTTCTTCAGACATTTAGGTCATTGCAATTCTTCAGAACAGATACATCACACAGATTTAACCCTTTACTTCAGACATATGTTCGCCTTATCTCATATCTAATCATTCCATAAATAGATCTAGCAAATACAGATACATTTCAGATCTAGATATCCCGCTTCATCATTTCTTCATAGGTGCATCATAGATTCAGATCTATCATCAAACCTTTACCCTTTCCATACAGATATACTTCACAGAGAAGTATTCATTCAAGCTCAGACATCTTGCACCACACTCATGATTTGCACAATGAATTTCTTCTTTTTATATAGGTTTACCCTTTTTCAATACCATGAGCCAAAACCACATTACTTCCGATGGTATTCCTGGACGGGGTCATTTAGACGAATCATTACCCAATACAATGGGTCAATACCATGGTGGTTACCCCTGGTTTTGCACTTTATGAGTGCTTTTTCCCATACGCGACTTGTCACGTTCTTTCCTGCGTGCATACGCGACTTCCCTTAGACAGATCCGCGTATGCCTTGAGACATACTCTTTTCATCAAATATTTAGCACATGCTGAATTTCTTTCTTCATTTCCTTCTGTACTCACTGTAGATACATCAGTTTTAGCTCATCAAGACATATTCTATCAAGCACAACTTCATCCAGTAAGTTGCCATTATCTTCATCAAGAGGGTTGCCTTTCAAGGACAACATTCATCATCATATTGCTAACAAACATCATTTACCAAGTACATCACGTCAAGAATAACTTCATCAGGTGGATTGCCATCAAGGACAACACATGTCAACAGTCGCATGTCTTCATCTTCATTCAGTGGGTTGCCATCAAGGACAACACTCTGCATCATATTGCCAACAATATCCCCCTTTGGACTTGATGGCAACCACGATGGTGTTTGGTTACCACAACAGATAGGTACATTAAGAATACAATGACACCATGTCACTCTCCCCATTTTTGACACCATTCTTTCTCTTCATTCAAACACCATGTCACTCTCCCCCTTTGACATCAAGGGCAAAGGGTGGATCAAAACCAACACTCTCTCCCCCTGTTCTCCTTATTTAGAAGAAGCATTCTGCAGATCTGATGTATACCGAAGTGACCAAGCTCCCCCTGAGTTCATGCTGAATCTTCAAACATATTTTTCAATGAAGTACATGACTCTATGAACTTCCTATCACCAAAGACTCATACTTACATCAAATATCCAACCAAGTGGATTTACATATGAGACTCAAGTACCCAACCAAGTGGGTTTACACATTTCAACTTAGCTACCCAACCAAGTGGGTTTACAAAATTTGACTCAGCTACCCAACCAAGTGGGTTTACAAATTTGACAAGTCCTTCACATGACTGAATATTACAATTTTACATCATGGGTCTCAACAAGACCTTTTCACCAAATTACAAAAATGACCATTTAAGACCAACACCTAGAAAGTCCTCAAGAAAGAGAACATTTTTCAGAATCAACATAATGCCAACAATGCATTATACTCAGCAACGCTAATGCTCCCCCTGAATCTGTGCATCCAAGCATCCTTTTCATATGACTAAGGCTCCCCCTTAGTTTGTGCATCCTAAACTCTTTCACCAACAACTCATCAAGGCATCTTTATCAAAACATTAGAAATAGAATTATGAGAACTGGAACACCACCAGAGATACCAAACAGTATCAGAGATACCAAACAGCAATGCAGCTGTGCTGAAGAGAGCTGAATCCAAACAGAAAATTGTCAGTAATCAGACATACGCGGTTTTATGTGCATGAACTCACGTATATACGCGACTGTGTTTCAGGAAATCCACGTATCCAATACCATCTTCTATATTTTAACCAGAACTGATCCTCTGTGAGAAAAGGACAGTGTTCAGCTTCTTTCTGAGATATTTGAATGCTTCCCTGGACTACAGATAGATAGAATAGTGTAGTTGTGTCTTCAAGCGTCATCCAATGGTTGTAGCATAAGCACATTAGTAACCAAGCCTTCAGATTCTTTGCAGCATCAATACAATATTTCCAAGAGAGATTATCATACCAGAACAACATCTTCAAATATGTGTCAAGCAATCATCCATGTGGTCCAATATCATCAAGATCTTCAAGATTTAACATGAAGTATCATATGTAGGAAAAAGATCTCAACTATAGTAACAAACTCTGCATGATCTATTCTTATTTCTGAATCAAGTGATTTCCAACTCATCCATGTGTGAGCACCAAAGATACTTTTCAGCAAACAGGGCTCAAAATATTATCATAATAAAACATATACCAAGTCATCATCATTTGAGCATGAGTATCACAATAACCAAAGAATAAGCAGTCATAGTGCCAACAATGCAATCATTAGTATTCAACCTGCTGCTCCCCCTAAACCAGTGCTCCTCCTTAACTTGCGTAACCTGAACACCTTCATCAGCAAGTCATCAGCAACAATCTCTATATGATCTGTCCTTATCTTTGAATTATAAGACTTTCATCTAAGCCACGAATACTCTTCATCAAAAAGCAAACAGGACTCATCCATAATCTTCAACATAGGAAACCATGTATCATATCATCATTATTTAGAACTGAGAAACTAAGCTGATACAGAGTCAATAATACAGTTATTAACAATCAGACTGATGCTCCCCCTGAACCTCTGCTCCAGATCTTCAGCTATCATATAAATTCTCTTATCATCAATGCATACGCGACTGTGTCTGCTGGAACTCGCGTGTATACGCGACTTTTGTTCATCTAACCCGCGTATGGAAAGTGAAGCATAGAAATTTTTCACATTCCTTCATCTCCCCCTGAACTTGTACTTCCTGTACCTGTCTTCTTCATATCAGATGCTCTGTCAGAAATACATATAACCAGAATAATCAAATCAATCATGAGAGTCATCATACATTTCTCCCCCTGTGACGATACATTACTAAATCTCATAATGTATCCCACATCATTCCTGCAGTCAATCAGAGAAGTAAGCTTCAGAAGCGGATGACTGCAGTAGGGTCAATATTCCCTACGTTTCTGATTGGTCCTCCATCTTTTTCCAGATTTGTTTGAACTTTCTATTTGTGTGTTGGAAGTTATCCAATTTCTCATATCTGTTCAACCTGCATTCCTTTTCTACATGTCCATACTTGTTACAAGAATAACATCTCATGTGTCCAGAGAAATAAGCATAAGAATCATAATGAGTATTTCTAATCTTCCTCCTTTTACAATCAGTTGCTTTATGTCCATACTTGTTACATGAAAAAAAATATCCCTTGAAGAAACCAGAGTACCTGTTTGTTTGAGGCTGAAATGATCTGCTCCTGCAATTTGCTGCAACATGCCCATAATTATGACATTTAAAGCATTCAACATTATTGACTGATTTCCTTTGAGATTTCATCATTGTTGATTGACCTTTTGTCTCTTTCAACACTTTAGGTTTTGCATTGACATCCTCTGAATTTTTAGCACTTCCTTGTGAGCTAGATTCTCCTTTAACAGTTTCATGGAAACCAAGACCAAGTTTGATAGCAGGAGACCTTTGATTACTCAGAATATTGTCCAAGATATTAGTACTATCTTGAAACCTCAAAAGTTTAACCTTTTCTTCTAATTTACCTTTGAGAATGTTTACCTCAACCTCCAAGGCTTGACATTGCTTTGTCATGCTTTCTTCTTTCCTTCTTCCACCTTCTACTTGATCCTTCAGATTTAGAATTTCTTCTTTCAACCAATTTTCGTTTTCTTCACATGTTTGTTACAGCTCTTCATTCTTCTTATTTGATTTTTCCAGATCTTCTTTGAGAGAGATGATTTCTGCTTCAAGGCCTTCCTTTTCAAATGGTTGTAGAGGTTCCTCATTCTTCTTACTTGATGCTTCAAGATCTGCTTGTAGAGAGATGATTTCTGCTTTAAGTTTTTCACCTTGATTGGTTGCATGAGCGTACAATCCTTGATACTTGTCTATCTGTCCATTTAGAGTTTCAATCTTTTCATTCATCCTAGAGATTACATCTTTGTAGATAGATTCCTTCCTTTCAAATTGATACCAATCATTACTTTCATCATTTTCTTCTAGCCTTCACTCTCCTTAGATGATGTTTGCTGATCTTCAACTTTAATCTTGACAGCTTCTTCTAGATTCATACTGTTACTTTCACTATCTTTGCCTTTGCATATACAGGTAAGTGAAATACAAGAACAACGATCAATACCTGTTTCATCTTCTTCACTTTTTTCTATACATGATTTATGAGGTATCTTCTTGCTTCAAGTAGCCTTCTTCTTTTGCTTCTTTGCCATGAGCACTTTCAGATCATGGTCAGAATCTTCTTCATCTTCACTGGTCACTTCATCATCATCTTCATTTGCAAAATAACTCTTCCTCTTTTCAAATTGTTTCCCTTTACCATGGTTTTCTCTATAAGAAAATTTAGCAGCATAGTGACCAACTTTTCCACACTCAAAGCATTTGAAGGGAAGCTTACCTTTGAATCTTCCAGTACCTAGTTGGAGTTTTCTCACGAAATTCGCTTCTTCTTCATCGGATATATAGCTGGATTCTTTGACATCCTCCTTTTCTTTTCCTCTTGCAGATACCCTAAAAGCAGCTTCTTTGATTTGAGAAGGACCTCCTTGTCTCATTTCAAAAGCAGTCAGAATACCATGTAATTGAACAATAGTAAGAGTTTGCAGATCTTGCCTTTCTTCAATAGCCGAAACTTTAGAGTCAAATTTTGAAGTCAAGGATCTTAAGAATTTTTCCACCAGAGTAGTATCAGTTATGGTTTCACCCAAATTTCTCATTCGATTTACAATATCATCCAGACGTAAGAAGAAATGAGCAATACTCTCATCACTATGCATCTTCAAATTTTCATATTCAATTCTAAGAGTTTGGAGTTTTGCACTTTTTACCTTTGTGTCTCCTTCATAACTTAGAATGATTTTGTCCCATATTTCTTTTGCTGAATGTAGCTGCATCACTTTAGCAAATTATGGTTCAGACATGCTTCCTAATAAGACATTTACCGCTTTGGCATTGATTTCATACGTCTTCCTTTTAGCTGCATCAGTAGGAATACTTGCCGGATACTGATAACCTTCTTCCACGATTGCCCATACATCTGCACCAAGACTTTGCAGATATGCTTTTGTTCGTACCTTCCAGAATATCAGATTGATTCCATTGAATAGAGGTGGCTTTAGAGACATTACTCCTTCAAGACTTCCCATTGCGACGGATCTCCTTCAAGCGATCAAGCTTCTGCAGAAGGACCTGCTCTGATACCAATTTTTGGGAAAAATACTGAGAGGGGGGGTGAATTAGTATTTACTGCATATTCAAAACTTTTCACTTTTTCACTCTCTAAAACCCATACGCTACTTTCCTTTAGTAAACTCGCGTATACACGCGGATATCCTTCATAAAACTCGCGTATTAGCAGAGATCTAAATAAGAAGATATTTATTAACTTAGTTCTTTGCAATATTCATTCATCTGATGTTAAGTTATCAGTAAACATGTGTAGTAACAACATAATAAACCATCACACAAAACATCACACATGAACACTAGGATTTTTAGGTGGAAACCCAAGTCGGGAGAAAACCACCGCTGCAGTTGCTCAGCCTTCAATATTTTATTATAGAGAAAACATCTTACAACATATGTGCTGGCGCAGACTCCTACCAGCACGCAGGCACCCACCCGCGCTCGTTTACCAGCCTCTCCTAGAAGGGAGCTCCAACCCCCTGACTCGTTTACCAGCCTCTCCTGGAAGGGAGCTACGACCCCCTGATCTCGTTTACCAGCCTCACCTGGAAGGGAGCTACAACCCCCTAATCTCGTTTACCAGCCTCTCCTGGAAGGGAACTACAACCCCCTGACTGAAGGCTACAACCCTCAGCACCTCTATTGACCACGTTTCATCAATTTTCACACTGGATCCAAAGCTTCCTTTAGAACAAAACTTGCAGGCCACGTTTCATCATATTTTCAGACTGGACCCATTCCACACATTTAAGCTCAATCATACAACCAAACTGATACAGACAACTCAGAACTATAGAATACAGACAGCAGCAACACAACAGAACAGATCAGATATTTCATACCCCATGCTTCAGAAAACCCTAGTTTGCATACGTGCTTTCCTTTCACTGATGTCGCGTATATACGCGCTTCCGTTCACATAAACCAGCGTATACTTCTGTACATATTACAGAGTTAATTTCATTGCGCATACGCGATTTCTCTTCAGCGAAGCCGCGTATATACGCGCTTACTCTGCGGCGAACTAGGGTATGGTTCTTCAGACATATAGGTCATTGCAATTCTTCAGAACAGATACATCACACAGATTTAACCCTTTACTTCAGATAGATGTTTGCCTTATCTCAGATCTAATCATTCCATAAATAGATCTAGCAAATACAGATACATTTCAGATCTAGATATCTCGCTTCATCATTTCTTCATAGGTGCATCATAGATTCAGATCTATCATCAAACCTTTACCCTTTCCATACAGATATACTTCACAGAGAAGTATTCATTCAAGCTCAGACATCTAGCTCCCGCACTCATGATTTTCACAATGAATTTCTTCTCTTTATATAGTTTTACCCTTTTTCAATACCATGAGCCAAAACCACATTACATCCGATGGTATTCTTGGACGGGGTCATTTAGATGAATCATTACCCAATAAAATGGGTCAATACCATGGTGGTTACCCCTGGTTTTGCACTTTATGAGCGTTTTTTCCCATACGCGACTTGGCACGTTGTTTCCCGCGTGCATACGCGACCTCTCCTAGGCAAATCCGCGTATGCCTTGAGACATACTCTTTTCATCATAGATCTATCACTTACTGAATTCCTTTCTTCATTTCCTTTTGTACTCACTGTAGGTACATCAGATTTACATCATTTAACAAGTTCATCAAGACATATTCTATCAAGCACAACTTCATCAAGTGGATTACTCTATCAAGTGGGTTGTTCATCAAGGACAACACTCAGCATCATATTGCCAACAAACATCATATCACATCAGATTTACATCATTTACCAAGTTCATCAAGTCAAGAATAACTTCATCAGGTGGATTGCCATCAAGGACAACACATGCCAATAATATCATGTCTTCATCTTCATTCAGTGGGTTGCCATCAAGGACAACACTCTGCATCATATTGCCAACATAAGACACATGTCTTTCTAGAGTTTCAACACAACTAAGAAATGAGACACATATCCTCTTAGAGTTTCAATACAACAAGGAAGTGAGACACATATCCTTTTAGAGTTTCAATACAACAAGGAAGTGAGACACATGTTCTCATGATCCCATGATCTTCTCCAACCAAATTCGAATTTGGCCTTAGAGTGCCACATAAGGGTCTTCTATAAGTCTCCTTTTTGACCTACACATGTCACAAAAATCACAACACATATATAGATATATGAAACTATGTTAATTTTCTAGTTTCTAATCATAAATTCACTTTAAAATACATAAAATAAATAACTTTGTAAGACAAGGATCCTAACCCATATATTTATGAAAATGGTTACTTGATGTAGGGCTTTAGGTCAGATGGCTATGAAATAAGAGCTAGATGGTTATGACATAATGGAAATATGTATGAATATGGAAAACACTTTCGAGACTTAATAGTAGGGATGGTGGTGAGCCGATATACATGTGAGCTATGGCATAGGAGATTGGACCATCTACACCATAGTGCTTTGAGGATCATGCAACAAATTTCTATAGGTATTCTAAAGGGTACTCTTACATAGATAAACACATGCAAGGGATGTACCATGCGGAAGTATACTAAAGCCACTTTTCATGAGAAGGAGAATCGAGAAGCGAAAATCCTTGAGATATTTCACTCAGACATGTGTGGACCATTCTCTAGACCTTCTACAACAAAGCATATATATTATGTGATTTTTGTTGATGATTTTTCTAGGAAGATTTGGATATTTTTTCTACAGAAGAAAGATCAAACATTCTCCAATTTTTGTGAGTTCAAAGCACTAGTAGAGAAAGATACAGGGAATAATTTGAAGGCTCTAAGGAGCGAAAATGGTGGTGATTATATATCTATTGAATTCAAGAACTTACGTGCTAAAGAAGGAATTCAGATAGAATTGATTGAACCTCATAACCCACAAAAGTATGGGGTTGTAGAAAGAAATAACTAAACAATTGTGGGAGTAGCACAAGCTATGTTACATGATCAGGGCCTACTATTACATCTGTGGTTAGAGGCGTGCAACACAATGGTATTTGTGCAGAATCGTAGTCCTCATCGAATACTTGGCATGAGTACACTAGAGGAGGATTTTTCAGGTAAGAGACCAGATTTTCATATTTTAAAATTTTTGGCTCATCTGTCTATTTCTGTGTGACCAAAGATGCCAGGAAGAAGCTAGAACCAATAACAGAGGTTGGGATATTTGTGGGGTACATTCATACTCCCCACAACTATTGAGTGTATTTGTCGGCTAACAAGATGGTAGTTGTTAGGACAGATGTTAAATTTGATGAGGAGAAAGCCATGTGATTATCCCTTGAGAGGTAGATTGACTTGCATGGAGATGAGGAACTCTTAGTTATAAAGGATGAACCTTAGGATGTGGAGTAGCCACAAGTAGAGGATTATGGAGTGAAAAAAACCACTCATGCAGAGCTATCCACCAGAAATGATAGGAAACGCACCAGAGAGGCTGATAAATTGATGCTAGATGCGACAAAGCAGGTAGGTGCACCTACATCATAGCACAAGTAGAGAAGGTCCCTATATAGGTATACTAGACACATGGCTCTTATGAGCAAGTGTATTGTGACAGAACCATCCTCTTTTCAGGAAGCAGTGCAACAAACAACATGGGTTGATGCCTGGTTGAGGAGTATGAATCCATTATTAGAAAAAATGCATGGGAAGTGGTCCCAAGACCAGTGAGAAAGTTAGTGGTTGGATCCAGGTGGATCTACAAGGTGAAGCAAGCAACATATGGGAGTGTGGAGAAATACAAGACTAGATTTTTGGCCCGAGGATTCTCACAGCTAGAGGGGATTTACTATGAGGATACTTTTGAACCAGTTGCAAGGTACTCATTGATTAGATCCATCCTTTCACTCTCAGTGTAGATGGGGGTGTAGATACATCAGATGGATGTAAAGACAACCTTTCTCAATGGAGTTATTGATGAATAATTGTACATTGAGAAGACATAAGGTTTTGAGATCTTTGACAGGGAGTCGCATGTGTGTAGACTCAAGAGAGTACTATATGGGCTGAGGCAAGAACCTCATGCTTGGTACACCAAGATTGACAGTTATTTCATCGAGTTGGGATTCACAAAGAGTGAAACGGATGTGAACCTATATCATATTGTGGTTGATGGTAAGATTTTTATTTTCTTACTTTATGTTGATGATCTTATACTAACAGGTGACGAGCAGCTCATAACTTCTTTCAAAGAGGATCTTGCAAGAGATTTTGTGATGAAGGACATGGGGCTCTTGCACTATTTCCTTGACTTGGAAATATGGAAAAGAGATGGGAAGCTATTTGTATCTCAGGGAAAGTATGCCAAGGATATTCTGAGGAAGTTCCACATGGAGGGAATCAAACCCATGGAGACTCCTCTTGCAGGAAGCTGGAGAAAGGAGGATGCTACATTGCGTGAGGTAGTGGATGCTACTATTTACAGATAACTTGTGGGTTCACTTATGTATTTGGTGAAAACACAACTAGACATATGCTACGCGGTTAACAAACTTAGTCAAGCTATGGTTAAGCCTACCAAGATCATACAGATGGAGACAAGGAATGAAGCTTAAAGGCTTTACCGATGCAGATTGGGCAGGTAGTCCATCAGACATGAAGATCACATCAGGTAGCATCTTCAGAATAATATCAAAACAGTTTGTTGGTACAGCAGGAAGTAAAGATCAATTGCACTCAGTTCAGCTGAGGCAGAGTACATGGAAGCTATTCAGGGTACATGCAATGTCATTTGGATGAGGAAGATACTTGTTTTTTTGTTTTATCATCAGATGGATCTGACAGTGATACATTGTGAGAACCAAAGTTGCATAAAAATCTTTGTTAATCCAATATTTCATGACAGGTCCAAGCATATTGACATCTGGTACCACCATCTCAGAGATTGTGTTTAGAGGAGAATTATCTTGTTACAATACATTCCCACTAAAGATCAATATGCAAATATCTTGATGAAGGCACTTGCGAAGAGAAAATTTGAATACCATAGAGGTAGGGTAGCAGATAATCCCTTTATTGTTGAGAGGGAGTATTGAAATTCAACGAGAAAATTCACCACATACTAGTGTGGTATTCCATGTCACACATGAGTGAGGAATTCTAGTGACACATTAGTGATAATGTGGGCAACAAATTTTTAAATAAACTGGAAAATAAATTGTAATATTATCTCATAACAACTTGTAATAGTGAACTAAGTGTGATAGACTTAGTTAGCTCAAGAATTTCTAGTTGAGGGTCAATGGATAGACATGTAGAGTGATTCTATTATTTTCAAGGTCTAGTTGCAGTTGTAACACAGCTAGTGTGGTGTGAGTGCAATCAATTAACTCAAATTAATTGTGTTAAAATCAATTTAACTAGTTCTAACTGATTGATGAGCTAGTGGAATATCAAGTGAATTAAAATACATTTAATTCACAAGTAGTGATCTACCAAGTAACTGATGATTCACTATTAATAATTACATACATGTCAATTCTGATGATGACCCAATTGAGACAAAGGTTAAAGGCAAGTAAACTATGATTTGTATTATTAGTGAACTACCCAGGTGTAGTTATAAAGCCACATGAAGCCCATGATGGATTGTGTTGTCAAGGAAGGTTGGAATTCCTATTTAATAGGAAATATTTTTCCTAGGGATTTGTGAGAAAGGAAGGCTGAAGGTGGGCAGGAAATTGGTTATGTATTGGTCCAATTTTTCCTAGATCAGTGTGATACAATTGGTAGAGTGTATGAGGTTGTGGTGAGCACACATGCATTGTATTGTTTCATGATTCCTCGGTTGATTATACAATAAAGATGGAGGGGTTTTGAGTAATTTATTTCCCCAAGAAAATATTGTGTTGTGCCATTCATTTACTTCTTTCTCTTACTTTCATGTGATTGAGAGATCGTTATATATATTCCGAAAATATTGTAGAAGGATTAAGTATTTGGTTTTAGCACATTGCATGATCGGATTGAATCCATTGGTGTAATTTCTACATGGTATCAGAGCTATGTTAGATATTTTCTACATTTTCAAGTATTTTCTTGTAGAAAAGAAAAGAAAATGGAACCCATTCAGTACATAAAACAGGACGACAAGGAAGAAAATGGTTGATATCTATGTTTGTGAGTAATTGTTACTTCTTTATAACAACTTAACTAGATTTGATTTTTGTATATTTTAATTTTTTTTACAACAATCATCATTGAATTTCTTCAAACAGATGCTAACATACAAATAATAACCATTAGAAGAATTGATTGACATTGGGTTAAATATGGGTTGTTAGTATATCAGAAATTAATTGTGGAATTTGTAAGCATTTATCTTGTTTTACTTAGCTCCATCTATAATTAATATAACAAAAAAATCTTTTATATTAAATCTATGATTTGTTATGGGGTATAAAACTTGCAGGAAACAAAGCATGGAACTGCGCCAACAAATGAATTGTTGAGAGATGGCATGAAATTTGGTTTTGAAAGAATGTGTATAGTTCACGAGTCAATTCTTGCTATGGTACATTTCTTTTCGATTTACATTGATGTATATTATTTAATATTTCAATTTTAATTTTTTTGACCAATGTATATACACTCATTACACTTTATTTTTTTGTTTGTAAATGGAACTTGAAGAATAAGAAAATATTCAACAAAATAAACAAAACATTCCTCCAAATAACCCAAGTCATGGAATTAGCTCGAGCAGAGACAACAATTCCAGTGAAGAATGATGATCAATATGTTTGGATATCAAAGCAAGGCGTTGTATTTTTTGAAATATTTTTTTGCGAAATCAGACATTTTGTTTAATGTAATGGACATAGTGTCCCAATTGAAAGACAAAGGGATACCAATAACTATCCCATTTTGTATGAAAAAGAGTTTCTTATATATATATATATATATATATATATATATATATATATATATATATATATATTCTATTGCATTCTCCACTGTCACTGCGAAATGTTACACCACTGATTAAATATATGGATGATTAAATATTATAATGAAGAGATGTGAAATCCGATGATATGATATAACAAATTAATCCAAGCATCACATTCAAATTCACTAATAAGAATTTAATTGATATGAATATTTTTATAAGGTATGTGTCGAATTTTGATGAGTAATGAATTTTAAAAAATCAAAATAATTGCACTGTCACAGGTCGATGTTTCTAAAAAATAGAAAATGAACGTTGGTACATGTTAGTTACTCTGCATTGGTGCATTTGTATGATAATGGGAACTGGTGTGTTTCTACGACCTATGGGCACCGCACCAATACCAATACCGATTAGAACGTCCAATGCACTTTATCAATGACTACCATTCAAGCGGTCGAATAGTGGTTGCATGCACTGGTACAATTTTACTTTAACGTGCTGGTGCCTTTTTATAATTTAACGACACAGTGCGTTTTAACACTTAAATTGCTCGGTGTGTTTTTACACATTAACGACACTAGTGCATGCACTTTCTATCGGCCCGTGTGTATTTATGGGTGACATGCAACAGGACATTGCCAAACACCTTGGGGCGTCCAAAATTTGTTTTCCATCCCGGTGCTTGGTTTATTTATAGTACTGGTGTGTTCACACATGATGCGCACATCGATGAGAAAAACATTTGTAAAAACCTTTGGCTGCCCAGTTTTTTTCGTTGTGTTGAATTTTCTTTAGAAGATCCAACAAAACCTCTATTACCAAAACCGGATGTTGTAGAAAATTTTGTTTTGAAAATTTTGGCCAATTTTATAACACAAAAAACCTCCTTTATAACCTCCACTAGAGGGTCTTTCCTTGTAGTGCATATGGCCTCAAAAAGCCAAAAATACTCTATCTCTTCAATACAAAAGGGCTTGGCCCTGAAAATTATTCAAAAAAACCCACACATGTTGGTTTTTTGGGCATGTTGGTTATATAGTCCAATGTCGAGGGTTCGATCCACATATAATGAAATTTGGCTGTATTATTTTTCATGGATACAACTATATGATATGGTGGTGGTGGACCCGCCACCGTTTGTTAACATATCTCTTGGCCTATTTGGCATAGCACTTATCCATAGATAAGGTTGGTGGGCCGCCGAAAGTGGCAAGCTCTCCCAACCTCTCCCACAAAATTTCGATCATTATAATTCAATAAAATTTGCAACTCGATTATAACAAGGTTCATCTAATTGGCCTAATAGTAAGGCATATATATTGTAGGTGGAAAGTGAGTGTTATGAAACCAACTCTAAAAATAGAAGAAAAGAGAGATCAACACCTTATAAATAAGCCACTTCGAGGGGGAAACCTCCTTTACATTACATAAATTAACAATTCTTGGATGATACAAATGACAAAACCTCTTTTCTATATATAGGAGTCCATGGGGTAACAATATATTCCTATTTGAGCTAACAATAATAAAGTAAGGGCACAATAATAAAAATATGGGGGTTATAGGGGTACAACAATAACAATAATGGGGCTACACTAACAACAATAAGGGACTACACTAGTAATATAGGGACCTAACATGCCTCTCCCCTTCAAAAAGTTTTTTCCTCAACGCTTAAGTAGCATTGGATGATTCTGTATAAAATTCTCATCCTCCCATGTTGAATCTTCAGTGGGTAAGTTCTTCCACTTGATGAGATACTCTAAATTAGTTCGATTTCATCATTGTCGATTTCTTATTTCCATGACTACTTCAAGTTCAAATATGATTTTTACTTCCACAGAAAGTTCTGGAAATATTGTTTGTATTGGACATTTGTCACCTATAACCTTCTTTAAGCATGAAACATGGAAAATTGGATGCACTCGAGAAGAAGAAGGAAGCTCCAATTTGTATCCCATAGTACCAATCCTTTGCAACACCTTGTAAGGACCATAGTACTTTGGCAATAATTTATTATCCTTCTTAGCTTGCTTGAGGGAAATTTGTTTGTATGGTTGTAGCCATAAAATAATCCAGTCTCCGACATCAAAAATTTTCTCGTTGCGATGTTGATATTCCTACTGTTTCATTCGATTTTGTGCCAAATTTAGGTTATCTTTTAAGAGTTGGAGAACTTGTTGTTGATGCTCGATGTGATCTTCCACTTCTTGAACCTTAGAATTTTCTCTTAAATATGATGTGATGGATGGTGGATAATATCCATAAAGTTCCATAAACGAGCTTATTTTTCCTATAATATGGAAGGAAGTGTTATACCACCATTCAGCTAGAGGTAAACACTTGACCCATTGTGTTTGTTTATGAGATAAAAAAACAATGAAGATATCCTTCCAAAAATATGTTCACTATCTCAGTATTCCCATCAGATTGAGGATGATAAGATGAGCTATGAGCTAGTTAATTACCCAAAAAAGAAAATAATTCCGTTCAAAAATTTCTAGTAAAAATGGGATCTATGTCGCTTACCATGATCTCTGGGTTTCCATGTAGCTTTTGAATTTTTTCCGTAAATGTAGTAGCAACTGTACTTGCTTTAAATGGATGAGATAATGCACAAAAGTGTGCATACTTGGTAATTCTATCAACTACCACCATGATGACACTCTTTCCTTCGAACTTAGGTAAACCTATGATAAAATACATTGAAATCTCCTCCCAACATTGACTTGGAATGAATAAAGGTTGTAGAAGACCCATGGTCTTAATTGTCTCAACTTTATTTTTGTGAAACCAGCTCCAAAAATAGAATAAAAGAGATATCAACGCCTTAGAAATAAGCCACTTCAAGGGAGAAACCTCCAATACATTACATGAATGAAAAATTCTTGGATGATTCAAATTACAGAACCTCCTTTCTATATATAGGAGTCCATGGGGCCACAATGTAATCCTAGTGGAGCCAAAATGTAATCCTAGCTGACCTAAAAATAATAATTTAAGGGCATAATAATAACAATATGGGGGTTACAGGGGTACAATAATAACAATAAGGGGCTCACACTAACAACAATAAGGGACTATACTAGTAATATAGGGACCTAACATGACCATCTCCTTCAAAAAATTGTTGTCCTTATGTATAAAATTCTCCTCCTCCCATGTAGTAGCTCCGGGTGCTTATGTATAAAATTCTCATCCTCCCATGTAGAATCTTCAGTGGGTAAGTTCTTCCACTTGGTGAGATACTCTAAAATTGATCGATTTCGTAGCTATCGAGTTCTTGTTTCCGTGATTTCTATAGGTTCCAATATGATTTTTCCTTCCTCATCAAGTTCTGGCAATATTGTTTGAACTGGAAGATTTTCACCTATAACCTTCTTTAAGCATGAAACATGGAAAATCGGATGCACTCGTGAAGAAGCAGGAAGCTCCAATTTGTATGCCATAGTACCAATCTTTTGCAACACCTTGTAAGGACCATAGTACTTTGGAAATAATTTATTATCCTTCTTAGCTTTCTTGAGGGACATTTGTTTGTATGGTTGTAGCCATAAAAATACCCAGTCTCCTACATAAAAACTTCTCTCGCTACAATGTTGATCTGCCTATTGTTTCATTCAATTTTCTGCCAAATTCAGGTTATCCTTTAAGAGTTGGAGAACTTCTTGTTGATGCTCTATGTGATCCTCCACTGCTTGAACCTTCTAATTTTCTCCTAAAGATGATATGATGGATGGTGGATGATATCCATAAAGTTCCATAAATGAGGTCATTTTTGCTGCAGTATTGAAGGAAGTGTTATACCACCATTCAATGAGAGGTAACCACTTGACCCATTGTGTTTGTTTATCAGATACTAAACAACGAATATATCCTTCCAAACATTTATTTACTATCTCAGTTTGACCATCAGATTGAGGATGATAATATGAGCTATGAGATAATTGAGTATCCAAACAAGAAAATAACTCCGTCCAAAAAATTCCAGTAAAAATGGGATCTCTGTCACTCACAATAACCCTTGGGTTTCCATGTAACTTTTGAATTGTGTCCATAAATGTAGTAGCAACTGTACTTTCTTTAAATGGATGAGATAATGCACAAAAGTGTGCATACTTGGTAAGTCTATCAACTACCACCATGATGACACTCTTTCCTTCGGACTTAGGTAAACCTGTGATAAAATCCATTGAAATCTCCTCCCAACATTGGCTTGGAATGGATAAAGGTTGTAGAAGACCCGGGGTCTTAATTGTCTCAACTTTATTCTGCTGGAAAACCAAACATTCTGCCACAAACTTTTGAATATCAGATTTAAGGCCATCCCAAAAAAAATTCTTTCTTCACCCTATGGTAAGTTTTTAAAAATCCTGAGTGTCCTCCTAAAGGAGAAGTGTGCAATTCCAGAAGAATATTTTGTTTTAGTTGGGAATTCTTACAAAGATATAAGCGATCTTTGTACCATAAGGAATCATTTTTCCAACTAAATGTATCGGATGTACTAGGATCTTGCTGCAACTTTTGAATGAGTGTCCATACATCTTTGTCCTTCTTCCATTCATCTCTTGCTTCGGTTATCCAATCTGGTTGGATAATAGAAATAGCACAAAGCAATGCTTCCACCTCTTCATTCTTTCTTGAGAGTGCATCTGCAACAACATTAAGCTTTCCTTTTTTGTAGATTATTTCAAGGTCATAACCCAACATCTTTGTGACCCATTTTTGCTGCTCTTCTGAAGATAGTCTTTGTT
The DNA here is from genome assembly GCA_034641835.2 of Pinus albicaulis. Taxonomy (NCBI): domain Eukaryota; kingdom Viridiplantae; phylum Streptophyta; class Pinopsida; order Pinales; family Pinaceae; genus Pinus; species Pinus albicaulis. Next base: position 997,306,306 of record CM076575.1, on the reverse strand, counting down.
CCAAAAAGTGTTTAAGACTATCATGATCAGTTTTTACCTTGAAGTGTCTTCCCACTAGGTAAGTTCTCCATTTCTTTAGTGCATGCAGTATTGCTAACATTTCCTTCTCATAAATAGGTTTCTGTAAATACTTTCCTTTGATTGGACGACTTTCAAAAGCAATGGGTCTTCCTTCCTGCATTAAAACTGCACCAAATCCATTTCCTGAGGCATCACATTCCACAATAAAGGTTTTTGTGAAGTCTGGCGTAGCTAAGACCGGTGCTAGGCACATTGCCTCTTTAAGATGTTCAAAGGCCTTAGTTGCTTCAGGAGTCCATGAAAATGCATCTTTCTTAAATAATGTTGTTAGAGGTGCTGCTATTCTCCCATAATTCTTAACAAACTTGTGATAATACCCTGTTAACCCGAGAAATCCTCGCAACTTCTTTATGGTTGTGGGGACTTTACATTCCTTAATGGCTTTAATTTTGTTAGGGTCTACTTTAACACCCTCGTGAGATACAATATGACCCAGATATTCCACCTCTTGTACTCCAAAGAAACATTTGGATGTTTTGCATATAATTGTTTCTCCTGCAATAGTTTGAGCACCCTGTCAACATGTTCAACATGATCCTTCCAAGACCTGCTGTAGATTAGTATATCATCAAAAAATACTAGCACAAATTTTCTAAGGAAGGGTTTGAAAATGGAATTCATCAACCCTGAAATGTAGAAGGTGCATTGGTAAGGCCAAAAGGCATGACCAAAAATTCATAATGACCCTCATGAGTTCGAAATGCTGTTTTTGGAATATCTTCAGTCTTCATTCTAATTTGATGATATCCTGAATGAAGATCCAACTTGGTAAAATAAATTGCTCCATGTAATTCATCCAATAATTCTTCAATCACAGGAATGGGAAATTTATCTTTAATGGTGAGCTTATTGAGCTCCCTATAATCCGGACACATTCGCCATGATCCATCCTTCTTGTGTACCAATAATACAGGAGCAGAGAAAGAACTTTGACTAGGTTGAATTATACCCGCCTCTAACATTTATGCAATCATACGTTCAATTTCGCTCTTTTGGAAGTAAGGATATCTATAAGGCCTGATGTTTGGAGGAACACTTCCTGGAATCAAATCAATAGCATGATCATGATCACGAATAGGTGGGAGTCCTTTGGGAGTTTCAAACACCTTGGAATGATTGTCCAAGACTTGTTGGAGATCTGCAGAAATAGATAATTTTGATGTTGGAACTTCTAGTGAGCATAATTGTGCAATTACGCCTCGTTGTTCTTTCTTTAGAAGCTTTGTCATGACATTAGAGCTTATTATCCTTCATGGCTTCCCTGCAATACCTCGTAATTCAACTTCCTTTCCTTCTGAAAAAAATTTCAAGAAAAGTTCTTGAAAATTAAAAGCTACCATCCCCAAAGATTGTAACCATTGTACTCCTAGTACAACATCAACACCTAACATAGGAATGGAAAGCATTGGACTATTCAATACATATTCCCCCATGGTTAGCTTGATATTATGGCATTTTCCAAATCAATTTATAGTTCCTCCATTTGCAACCATCACTTGACATTCTGGTGCTGGGTATAGGAAACAATTCAATTCCTTGGCTACCTTACAATGAATAATATTATGGGTACTACTTGAATCAATCAACACTATTACCTTTTTCTTCTTGATATGTCCTTCTATCTTGAGAGTTTGAGAAGTGGTAATTCCTGCCAATGCATTACACGATATGGTCGGACTCATTTCTTCCTCTTCTAGGGCTGGTTCTTGGTGTATATCATCTTCTTTTGAATATTCTTGTTCATTATCTTCTTCCTCTTCACAATCTATGTAAAATAATTTCTTCTTGGCACAATTATGACCTTTAGTGTATTTCTATCACAACTGTAGCAAAGCCCTTTTGCTACTTTTTCTTCCAATTGTTGTGGTGTCAACCTTTTAGGTTGTGGAAATCTAGGAGTAGCAACACTTCCATCTTTATAGAAGTGAGTGGTAGGCTTCCTTGTTGCCATGATTTTACATTCATTTTTTCTTGCCAACCTGAATGCCTTATCTAATGAATCATGTTCCAAAACGCGAACTTCATGTTGGATGTTATCCTTTAAAGTACCTATGAAGAGATCAATCCCATGTTCCTTTAGAATATCAGTTACCCTTATATTCAATTTTTGGAAGTCCTCAATGTGCTCCCCCACTGAACACTTTTGTTTGAGATTTATCAATTGGCTAAAGAAAGTGTTGCTCTTTGTATCCTCATAATGTGCTATCATTTCCTCCGTAAAAATTGACCAAGTGACAATTTTTTTACGAGAGAAAAGCCATCGATACCATACAATTGTATTTTTTTCTAAATGTAAAGATGCAATGCATACCTTTTGTGTGTTTTGCACATTATTGAGATCAAAATATTGCTCCATCTGTAGTATCCATGTTACAAGATCCTTTCCATCAAACTTCCTCATATCCATTTTTGGAGTATGGTGGTTCTTCCCTCCAACATTAGAGTTTATAAAATCTTGATGAACATTTATTTTGTTCTCATCATGAGTTTCCTCTACTATCTTTTCACCATTAGGAAATGTTTATTGTATCAAATTTGTCAAACCTTCCATGTCTACTTTTATATCATTCTTCATGTTTTCCATCTTAGCTTCCATTCCATTCTTCAAACCATCCATCTTAGATTCCATGCCTTTCTTCAAAACTTGCATGTCATTTTTTGTTGCTCTTTGCGAGAGAGAAATTTGTTGCACTTGCTCTTGTAATTTTGGTATGTCATGTTGCCATTCTTCGTCTTCATGAGTCATAGTAGAGACTTCTAAAGGCTTAATGGGGGTTGAATTATTTCTAGGGGCCATTTTAGAGTTCAATACTGATATATATTCTACAATATTCCCTTGAAATCAATTCAACTTGATTCTTCAAACAAGACTTATGCAATTTGGAAAAAAACAAATACACACCTTTTACTTGCTTTTGAGAAGCTCGATATTGAAATTGACTAATATCTATACTTGAAGATCCTAAAAATCTGAAATTCAGTCCTGTAATAGTCCTCTGAAGCTTCTTTCAAATGCCACAGGTCTGACTTGATTCGTATTCTTCAAGACAAAGTTATGTCCAATATCCCACAATGACCTAATTATGGACTGGTTCAGTAGACTAAAATTGTATGACTTGCCACGTGTCACTGTTTGCTCCTTTGCCTCTGAAATTTATAGACAGGAAACCACAGTCCATGTAATTCTAGTCACTATTTACAGAATTCCAATCTGATGCTCAGAGGGAGAGTTATGAAGATTTTCCCACGATCACCTCTTAAGATGAAATTCAGGAGCCTGAAAAAGACCTAACTTCCACAGATCATATCTCCGAAAATATTGCGAACCAAGCTCTGAAATTTTGCGATGTTGTTCCTCAAGATTTCGGCTTTGCACTCTCAAAATTTCAGCTTCTCATGCTTCATATAAAAAAATTTATAGAACAAATTCCGCAATGACTGTTTTAAGTGAAATTCAGGAGCCTGCAAAAAGCCTGACCTTCCACAGATCATATCTCCGAAAATATTGCGAACCAAGCTCTGAAAGTTTGTGATGATGCTCCTCAGGATTTCGGCTTCGCACTCTAAAAATTTCAGCTTCTGAACCTTGGTAGAAAAAAATTTATAGTGAAAATTCCATGATGACCTGTTTGAAGCAGCAAAACCCTAGAATCCAAAGCTCTGATACCAAACGTTGTGAAACCAGCTCCAAAAATAGAAGAGAAGATATATCAACGCCTTATAAATAAGCCACTTTGAGGGGTCAATCTCCAATACATTACATGAATGAACAATTCTTGGATGATTCAAATTACAAAACCTCCTTTCTATATATAGGAGTCTATGGGGCCACAATGTAATCCTAGTGGGGCCACAATGTAATCCTAGCCGACCTAACAATAATAATTTAAGGGCACAATAATAACAATATGGGTGTTACAGAGGTAAAATAATAATAATAAGGGGGTTAGACTAACAACAATAAGGGACTATAGTAGTAATATAGGGACCTAACATTTATTTTGCTGGAAAACCAAACATTACACCACAAAATTTTGAATATCATATTTAAGGCCATCCCAAAAAAAAATTTCTTCACCCTATGGTAAGTTTTTAAAAATCCTAAGTGTCCTCCTAAGGGAGATGTGTGCAATTCCAAAATAATATTTTTTTTTTATTTGGGAATTCTTACAAAGATATAAGCAATATTTTTACCATAAGGAATCATTTTTCCAACGAAATGTATCATATGTAATAGGAAATTTCTACAAATTTTGAATGAGTTTCCACACTTTTTCATCCTTCTTCCATTCATCCATTAATTCGGTTATCCAATCTGGTTGGATAATATAAATGGCACATAAGAATGCTTCCACCTATTCATCCTTTCTTGAGAGTGCATCTGCAACAACATTTAGCTTCCTTTTTTTATATATGATTTCAAATGGCATAACCCAACATCTCTGTGACCCATTTTTACTTCTCTTCTAAATATAGTCTTTGTTCTAAAAATTATTTAAGACTATCATGATCATTTTTTACCTTCAAGTGTCTTCCCATTAGGTAGGGCTGCCATTTCTTTAGTGCATGTAGTATTTCCAACATTTCCTTCTCATAAATAGCTTTCTGTAAATACTTTACTTTGATTGGGTGACTTTCAAAAGCAATGGTTCTTCCTTCTTGCATTAAAACCAAACCAATTCCATTTCCTAAGGCATCACATTCCATAATAAATTTTTTTGTGAAGTCTAGCGTAGCTAATATCGGTGCTACGCACATTTCCATTTTAAGATGCTCAAAGGCCTTAGTTGCTTCAGGAGTCCATGAAAATGCATCTTTCTTCAATAATGTTGTTAGAGGTGATGCTATTCTCCCATAATTCTTAACAAACTTCCGATACTACCTTGTTAACCCGAGAAATCCTTGCAACTTATTTATGGTTGTGGGGACTTTCCATTCCTTAATGGCTTTAATTTTGTTAGGGTCTACCTTAACACCCTCGTGAGATACAATATGATCCAGATATTCCACCTCTTGTACTCCAAAGAAACATTTGGAGGTTTTTTCATATAATTGTTTCTCTTCCAATAGTTTGAAAACCCTGTCAACATGTTGAACATGATCCTTCCAAGACATGTTGTAGATCAGTATATCATCAAAAAATACTAACACAAATTTTCTAAGGGTTTGAAAATGGAATTCATCAACCCTTGAAATGTAGAAGGTGCATTGGTAAGGCCAAAATGCATGACAAAAAATTCATAATGACCATCATGAGTTTGAAATGTCATTTTCAAAATACCTTTTCTTCATCCTAATTTGATGATATCCTGAACAAAGATCCAACTTGGTAAAATAAATTTATCCATGTAATTCATCCAATAATTCATAAATCACAGGAATGGGAAATTTATCTTTAATAGTGAGCTTATTGAGCTCCCTATAATCTGGACACATGTGCCATGATCCATCCTTATTGTGCACCAATACTACTAGAGCAGAGAAATAACTTTGACTATGTTGAATTATACCAACCTCTAACATTTATGCAATCATACGTTCAATTTTTCTCACTTTGACATAAGGATATATGTAAGGCTTGATGTTTGGAGGAACACTTATTGGAATCAAATGAATAGCATGATTGTGATCATGAATAGGTGGGAGTCCTTGGAATGATTGTCCAAGACTTTTTGGAGATCTGGATAAATAGACGATTTTTATGTTGGACCTTCTAGTGAGCATAATTGTGAAATTACGCCTCCTTGTTCTTTATTCAGAAGCTTTGTCATGAAATTAGATCTTATTATCTTTCCTGGCTTCCCTGTGATACCTCGTATTTCAACTTCCTTTCCTTCCAAAAATAATTTCAAGAAAAGCTCTTGAAAATTAAAAGCTACCGTCCCCAAAGGTTGTAACCATTGTACTTGTAGTACAACATTAGCTCCTCCCATTGGAATGTAAAGAAATGGTCTATTCAATACATATTCCACTATGGTTAGCTTGATATTATGGCATTTTCCAGAGCAATTTATAGTTCCTCCATTTTCATCCATCACTTACATTATGGTGTTGGGTATAGGAAGCAATTCAATTCCTTGGCTACCTTACAATGAATAAAATTATGGGTACTACCTGAATCAATCAACACTATTACATTTTTCTTCTTGATATGTCCTTCTATCTTGAGAGTTTGAGGAGCAGTAATTCCTGCCAATGCATTAAACGATATGGTCGAACTCATTTCTTCTTTCTCTAGGGTTAGTTCCTGATGTATATCCTCTTCTTTTGAATTTTTTTGTTCATTTTCTTCCTCCTCTTCAAAATATATGTAAAATAATTTCTTCTCAGCACGCTTATGACCTTTAGTGTATTTGCTATCATCACTATAGCAAAGCCCTTTTGTTCTTTTTTCTTCCAATTTTTGTGTGTCAACCTTGTAGGTTGTGGAAGTGTAGGAGTAGCAACACTTCAATTTTTATAGATGTGAGTGGTAGGCTTCCTTGTCGCCATAATTTTACATTCAATTTTTTTTGCCAACTTGAATGCCTTCTTCAATGAATCAGGTTCCCAAACGTGAACCTAATGTTGGATGTTATCCTTTAAAGTCCCTATGAAGACATCAATCTTGTGTTCCTATGGAATATCATTTACCCTTATATTCTATTTTTGGAAGTTCTCAATGTTCTCCACCATTGAACCGTTTAGTTTTAGATTTATCAATTGGCTAAAGAAGGTGTTTCTCTTTGTATCCACATAATGTATTATCATTTCCTTCGTAAAAATTGACACAAGTGACAATTTTTTTACAGGAGCAAAGCCATCGATACCATACAAATGTATTTTGTTCTAAATATAAAGTTGCAATGCATACCTTTTGTGTGTTTTGCACATTATTGAGATCAAAATATTTCTCCATCTATAGTATCCATGTTACGGTATCCTTGCCATAAAACTTCCTCATATCGATCTTTGGAATATGGTGCGTCTTCAATGCAACATTAGAGTTTATGAAATCACGACTAACATTTATTTTGTTCTCATCATGAGTTTCCTCTATTATATTTTCGCCTTTAGGAAACATTTCTTGTATCAACTTTGTCAAACCTTCCATGTCTACTTTTAGATCATTCTTCATGTCTTCCATTTTGTCTTTCACGTTTTCTTATATACCATCAATCTTAGCTTCCATGTCTTTCTTCAAACCATCCATATTAGCTTCCACGCATTTCTTCAAACCATCCATATTAGCTTCAGTGCCCTTCTTCAAACCATCCATATTAGCTTCCATGCATTTCTTCAAAACTTCCATTTCATTTTTTGTTGCTCTTTGCGAGAGAAAAATTTGGTGCACTTGCTCTTGTAATTTTGATATATCATGTTGCACTTCTTCATATTCGTGAGTCATAATAGAGTATTCTTAGGGCCTAATGGGTGTTGAATTATTTTTAGGGGGCATTTTAAAACACAATACTGATATGTATGCTTCAATATTCCATTGGAATCACTTAAACTAATTTTTCAAACAAGACTTATATATTTTGAAAAACAAAATACACACCTTTTTCTTGCTTTTGAGGAGCTTGATATTGAAACTGAATTATCTCTATGATTCCAGATATTCAATATCTAAAATTTGGTTGTGTAGTATCCTTATGAATCTTCTTTCGAATTCCATAGGTCTCACCTGATTTGGATGCTTCAAGACAAACTTATTCCCAATCTCCCAAAATGACCTAATTATGGACTCGTTCAATACAGCGAACTTGTATGATGTGCCATGTGTCCTTGTTTCCTCCTTTGGCTCTGAAATTGATATACATGAAAATATAGTCAGTATGATTTTGGCCACTCATTACAGAATTCCAATCTAATGCTCAAATAGAGAGTTATGATGATTTTACCAAGGTCACCTCGTTTAGATGAAATTTGGGAGCTTGCAAAAACCCTAAACTCCACAGATCATATCTCCGAAAATGTTGTGAACCAAGATTTGAATTTTTTAAAAAAATTTCCTCTAGATTTCATGTTTGCGTGATAAAAATTTCAGCTTCTAAACCTGTGTAGAAAAATAGTTATAGTGAAAATTCCACGATGACCTGTTTGGATCAGCGAAACCCTAGAATCCAAAGCTCTGATGCCAAATGTTATGAAAATAGCTACAAAAATAGAATAAAAGAGAGACTAACTCCTTAGAAATAAGCCTCTTTGAGGGGGAAACCTCCTTTAAATTACATAAATGAACAATTATTGGATAATACAAATGAAAAAACCTCCTTTCTATATATAGGATTCCTTGGGGTCATAATATAATCTTAGCTGACCTAAAAATAATAATGTAAGGGAAAAATAAAAAAATATGGGGGTTACAGGGGTACAACAATAACAATAAGGGGGCTACAGTAAAAAAAATAAGGGACTACACTAGTAATATAGGGACCTAACAATGAGGGGTTAAATCCCCTCCGAGTGCACTTAAAAAAAGTACAAAAGCCCCTTTTGAGGCGGAACCCATAATAAAAGGTGCGGAACCAAAGGTTCGACATAAGGGGATCTTAATCAACCAGAAGGTTGATATTAATGGTTGATTAAGATCTGCAATGGGAGATCTTAATCAACCATTAAGATCAACCTTTTGGTTGATTAAGATCCCCTTATGTCGAACCTTTGGTTCTGCACCTTTTATTACGGGTTTCACCTCAAAAGGGAATTTTGTACTGTTTTCTTTAATAATGTTTGGTCCAACCCACAAGGCCATGTGGCCTCCTTGTATTGGGCCACATGTTGCCTTTAATTATGGCATGTGTTACCAATCCATTAGTCCACATTCCACCTACAACATACTTCCATTTTTTAGATTTAGAGGCGCCACATGTCAACTAGAACTGTGAGCCTTGAACCCTGTAGAAATTTGCTGAATAATGAATATTTATCCACTGAGATTATCCTGGTCATACACTAATTCAAATTCATGCATAACACATAACCTCTTCTACAATTGATCATCAATATGCGGAAATAGAAACAGTCGCATGCGCACATAAACACAATATGTAATGGGGAAAGCTTATAGCTGAAAACCCCCAGCTATTTTGTATATTATAATAGGAGAGAAAATGGAACAATCTCAGTACAATACTCCTCACAAGTACTCAGTACTATCTCCAAAAGTTACACACAAAACTAGCTCAGTTTTGAACAAGTCACAGGTTCAAAACTCATCCACTATTTTCCTGCCTCTATTGCGCAATCCAAGTTGGTTGAATGAGAGATCCAAGTTCGAATCTCCTTGGCTTCAACTGCGCAATCCTCATTGGCAATCTCCTCCAATGCTTGTGCAAGTGTCATGCACAACTAATGTCACAACTAATAGCAAACTCACCCTTTCATCTACCTCTTCCACTGGTCTTCACTGAACTGTCCATGCACTGCAGTCAACTGATGTGTTCTTTAGTTGAATAATGAGTTAATGTTTAGCGAATTAAATAATATTTAATTCACCCCACTCATCTCTAGTGTATTAGCCAGTTAAACTAAATACAACTAGTTCAACTAAGTTAACCCGAACACAACTCCACCAACTGTCTCATCAACTCCACCAAACTTCGCCACTTGAGTTCTAACTGAAGTCAACCATGCATGAGCTCACCAAACCCCTAGGAATAGCGTAATTCCTTCTGTCAGATGCATGGGCCACATCTGTAGCTCCAACGAAGTGCTGCAAGAGGATAAACTGAAGTTTATAGTCCAAATATTATTAAGGGTTAATAATATTTGACTGACCTATTTTTAGACAGGCAGTCTAAAAATAGACTTCGACCTGTATGTCTAAAAATAGAGGTCCATCTGTTTTTACCAACTCGACCAATCATCCAAGAATAGCATACTGCAACTCCTAGACCATGCTCCATATGTCTAAAAATAGACATAGTCTAAAAATAGACTTTGCGCCAAAAATAGCCTGCGGGCCCACTTAGTGAAGGCGACTTCTTTTCACTAAGCTCCATCATCTTGTTGCATTTTCAACACTTCCTCTCAACAAGATATGGATTATCTGCAACCCCTATCCTGCCTCTGTGGTATTCGAATTTTCTCCTGGTGAGCGCCTTCGTCAAGATATCAGCATCCTGATCCTCCGTGGGAATGTATGAAAGTAACATGATTCTCCGTTGCACACAATCTCTGATATGATGGTACCTAATGTCGATGTGTTTGGATCTATCATGAAATACTGGATTAGCTGAGAGTTTAATGCAACTCTGGTTATCACAATAAATCACAGTAGGCTCCAAGTGCGACCCGAACAACCCGACCAGAATCTTCCTCATCCATATGGCCTCGCATGCAGCCAAGCTTGCTGCCATATACTCAGCCTCTTCTGAACTGAGTGCCACGGATCTCTGCTTCCTGCTGTACCAATAAACTGTTGTCGACCCGATACTGAAGATTCCTCCAGATGTGCTCTTTCTGTCCGTTGGGCTCCCTGCCCAATCTACATCAGTGAAACCGCAAAGCTTCACTCCATCCTCCTGTCTGTACCATAGACCATATCCCGATGTGCCACTAAGATAACACAATACATGCTTGCCTGCCTTCCAGAAGAGCTTGGTAGGCTTAACCATAGATTGCGAAAGCTGGTTAATAGCATAGCATATATTGGGTCGAGTATTGACCAGATACATAAGCGACCCCACCAACTGTCGATAGACAGTGGCATCCACTACCTCCGCTGAAGTAGCATCCTCCTTCCTCCAACCACCAGGAAGAGAAGTATCAATAGGCTTGCAGCCATGCATGTTGAACCTCTCCAGTATCTCCTGGGCATACTTACCCTGAGAAACAAATAGTCCACCACTGCGCTGCCAAATCTCCAATCCCAGGAAATAATGAAGGAGGCCCAAGTCCTTCATTTCAAACTCTCTAGCAAGATCCTCCTTGCACGAAAGTATCAACAGCTCATCACCCGTCAAAATCAGATCATCTACATACAGTACAATGATCAGCAACTTCCCCTCCACCACAATCTGGTACAGGTTAGGATCCGCCTCACTCTTGGAGAATCCAAGTCCAGTGAAGTAACTGTCTATCCATTTGTACCAAGCACGAGGTGCTTGCTTCAACCTGTACAGTTCTCTCTTGAGTCGGCACACATGCGACTCACTGCTTAAGATCTCGAAACCTTCAGGCTGCTCTATGTACACCTCCTCCTCAATGACTCCGTTGAGGAACGAAGTCTTCACATCCATCTGATGGATGTGCCATCCCATCTGCGCTGAGAGAGCTAGGATTGTCCGTATGGAAGAGTACCTTGCGACAGGTGCAAAGGTCTCCTCATAATTGATCCCCTCAATCTGTGAGAAGCCATGGGCAACAAATCTTGCCTTGTACTTCTCCATACTCCCGTCAGCTGCCTGCTTCACTTTGTAGATCCATCACGAACCCACCACTGATTTCCCCTCCGGTCGCGGGACAATCTCTCATGCACTGTTTCTGATAATCGAATCATACTCTTCCACCATGGCATCTACCCATGCGGGGTCCTCCACAGCTTCCTCAAAAGAGGATGACTCTGTCACGACACATTTTCTCACAAGAGCCATGTATCCAGTGTACCGATCCGGTGACTGTCTCTGTCTGCGTTGTGCTGTAGGTGGTCCTACAACCTTCTCTGCATCTCGAGCCAGTCGCTCAGCTTCTGTAGTGCGCTTGCGCCCTCTGATGGTTGGCGCTGCATGAGTGGTCTCTTCCACTTCATGAACTTCCTCTTGTGGCTGATCCACATCCGGAAGCTCCTCCTTAGGAACCAATAGCTCCTCATCTGCATGCAAGTGTGGCTCCCTCTCAAGCGAACACTTCATGGCTTTCTCCTCCTGAAATTTGATATCCCGTCGCACAACAGTCTTGCGACTGTCTGGAAACTACACACGATAGTTGTGGGGTGTATCAGTGTACCCCACAAATATCCCAACCTGCTGACGCTACCGGCGCTGCTGCAGCGTCCTTGGGCGTCACATGCATGTAGACAGGTGAGCCAAAAATCCTCAAATGAGAAATGTCAGGCCTCTTGCCATAAAACGCCTCCTCCGGTGTACTCATTCCAAGTATCTTGTGAGGACAACGGTTCTGGACATACACTGCAGTATTGCATGCCTCAGCACACAAGTGAAGGGGTAGGCCCTGATCATGCAACATCGCCCGTGCAACACCCACGATCGTTCTGTTCTTCTGCTCAGTAACCCCGTTCTGCTGTGGGTTATGGGGTGCGATGAGCTCTCTCCGAATCCCTTCTGCGCTACAAAAGTCCTTGAATTCAGCAGAGATGAATTCACCACCATTGTCGCTCCTAAGAGCCTTCACATGCTTCCCCGATTCCTTCTCCACCAGCACCTTGAATTCAAAGAACTTTGAATATGTCTCACTCTTCTTCTGCATGAAGAAGATCCAGCACTTCCGAGAGAAATCATCAACAAAGATCACATAGTACTTGTGCTTTGCTGTCGAAGCTACTGAGAAAGGACCACACACATCTATGTGAACTCTCTCAAGGATCGTCGTGGCACGACTATCCTTCTCGTGAAAGGTGGCTTTCACATATTTTCCCAAGGTACACCCCTTGCACTGATCTGACTGCGCAAGAGTGCCCTTAGGAAGCCCAGTAGAAATATGCTACAGTATCTTCAAGGCTCCATGGTGAAGGTGGCCCAATCTCCGGTGCCACAGCTCGCCATCATCCCAGCTCACCACTGCTTCTGCCTTGCATGCCATTGCTGCGCTACCATCTACTTGCAGCTGATAAAGGTTCTTGACTCGAACCCCTATCTTCCGGGTCTCTCCAGTTGTCTTACTGCGCAGGAAAGTCTTTCCCTCGCTGAAGACCACATTGTACCCCTTGTCTTCCAACATCGCCACAGAGATCAGATTCTTCATCAATCTTGGAACATGCAATAATTCCTTCAATACGAAGGGTTTACCAGACTCCCTCTCAAAGGAAATGGTACCGATACCGGTCGCACTATATCTACCATCATCGCCCATCTCGATGTGCACTCCAAGATCTTTTTCCTCCAGATCTGAAAACAGATCCTGATCTCCTGTCATGTGAAATGACGCACCACTGTCCAAGAGCCATACTGATCCCATAACACTTGAGACCAAGCATGCGATCAGTGAAAAATCTAGTTCGAACTGGGAGGCCAATGCCTCTCCTGCTGCAGATCCAGCAGCCTTCTTATTTTTCTTCTTCTGCGGACAATTTGTGGTATAGTGTCCGTGTTGGTGATAGTGAAAACACTTCACCTTGGACATGTCTTTCTTCTTGCCTTTCGCACCAGACTGAGAAGATTTCTTGCTCTTCCCATTCTTTTATTTGGCAGCCAAAGCACAATTTTCTTCATCAGATACCTTTGATGAAGATTCGTCCCTGGTAGTCCTCCTTATCTCCTCTTGCATGAGATCCGACCAAAGTCGCTCCTATCCCGGCAAATTCTCCCGACCATTGACAGAGTCCTGATAGGAATGCCAACTCTTCGGAAGACCAAGGAGAGCCAGGTCCACCAAGTCCTCATCATCGACAGTCACCCCCACACTTCCCAGCTCATCTCTGTATTGAGTGAACTTCGTGAGGTACTTGGCGATACTGTCGCCTTTCTCCATCTTAATGTTTCTGAGTTTATCCTTGAGTGCTAGCTTCCTTTGGTCGCTATTGCTCTGGAATAGATCTGTCAATGCTTTCCACATCAAATATGGAGAATATTTTCCATGCAGGCTGGATACAATGTGATCCTTCACGCCCTCCAACAGAATCCTTCGACATTTCGCCATCTTCTTTTGCCAAGCTTCAACTTCAGCAGGATTAGTAGGCTTTTGGACATCCATATCTACGAACTCCTTCAGCCCATTATCATCTAATACCGCCTCCATCCAGTCTTTCCATGCAACATAATTTGAACTTCCTTCAAGGGCATACTCGAGTCGCAAACCGTTGAAAGACATTTCAACTCCGGCACAAAGAAAACAATCTGCTGCAAAATTCGAATTCCAAGCTCAAAACTCAACTGCTTTTGGATCTGTGAGAACAAATTATTTCTAGCACAGAGATTGACTGTATGGGCATTTACTGGATATATCACCTTTCAAATAAAGGATGGATCCAAAGGCTACCTGGCCCGATACAGACTCTGTCTACCAAAATAAACTTGTAATCACTGTAATAGATCCCGATGATCAATTCGCTCCAATACCATGTAGAAATTTGCTGAATAATGAAGATTTATCCACTGAGATTATCTTGGTCATACACTAATTTGAATTCATGCATAACACATAACCTCTTCTACAATTGATCATCAATATGCGGAAATAGAAACAGTCGCATGCGCACATAAACACAATATGTAATGGGGAAAGCATATAGCTGAAAACCCCCAGCTATTTTGTATATTATAATAGAAGAGAACATGTAACAATCTCAGTACAATACTCCTCACAAGTACTCAGTACTGTCTCCAAAAGTTACACTCAAAACTAGCTCAGTTTTGAACAAGTCACAGGTTCAAAACTCATCCACTATTTGCCTGCCTCTATTGCGCAATCCAAGTTGGTTGAATGAGAGATCCAAGTTCGAATCTCCTTGGCTTCAACTGCGCAATCCTCATTGGAAATATCCTCCAATACTTGTGCAAGTGTCATGCACAACTAATGTCACAACTAATAGCAAACTCACCCTTTCATCTACCTCTTCTACTGGTCTTCACTGAACTGTCCATGCACTGCACTCAACTGATGTGTTCTTTAGCTAAATAATGAGTTAATGTTTAGTGAATTAAATAATATTTAATTCACCCCACTCATCTCTAGTGTATTAGCCAGTTAAACTAAACACAACTAGTTCAACTAAGTTAACCCGAACACAACTCCACCAACTGTCTCATCAACTCCACCAAACTCCGCCACTTGAGTTTTAACTGAATTCAATCATGCATGAGCTCACCAAACCCTTAGGAATTGCGTAATTCCTTCTGTTAGTTGCATGGGCCACATCTGTAGCTCCAACTAAAGTACTGCAAGAGAATAAACTGAAGTTTATAGTCCAAATATTATTAAGGGTTAATAATATTTGACTGACCTATTTTTATACAGGCAGTCTAAAAATAGACTTCGACCTGTATGTCTAAAAATAGAGGTCCATCTATTTTTACCAACTCGACCAATCATCCAAGAATAGCATACTGCAACTCCTAGACCATGCTCCATATGTCTAAAAATAGACATAGTCTGAAAATAGACTTTGCGCCAAAAATAGCCTGTGGGCCCACTTAGTGAAGGCGACTTCATTTCACTAAGCTCCATCATCTTGTTGCATTTTCAACAAACCCTAATCTAGAACCATGATTTGACTATTGACCTGTGGAACCTTGAGCATTGACTGTTGACTTTGACCTGTTGACTTTGACTTTTTTCCCTATTTGGACCTGAAATTTGACTGGCTATAACTTCTTTATATGGCGTCCATTTTCACTTGTTCAAGTTGTGTTGGATTTAGAATGACAAGATCTACACAATGGAGCTAGTTTAAAAAGAATATGATTTTTTTTTTTGAGCATATTATAAATGTTTACGCATCTTTTGGATCCTCCAGATCACTCCTCACAACAAGAATATTTTCTACCACCAAAATTTTGATAGTACTAAGAAGATAAGTGAGGGTAAATCTCCCTCACATTCCCAATCTTGATCCATCATGTTGTGCTTGGATTGGTACCTTCAACACCCACATGAAGGTACTCCACATCAGACCTATGTAATATTCCAACATGGGAAAGACAGAAATATAGAACAATTGCAACATTCCAAATAAAGAAAAACAAGAATATAGCACCAAGATCTCGAAAATGCCGGAAATATGCTGCAACTGAAATTTACATCAAGACATTATAACTATGAGCAGAAAACCGAGTCATATCATTATAAATAACAGAAAGTATGAATGTACACAATGCTCCAAAAATAATGCACTAAAGCCACAAGATGGTTGAAATACACTAAAGAAACCAAGCACTGGAGATGTTGTGCTGCTAGTGGTGTTGCTGCTCGAAACTGTTGCTACTGAGGAGAAGAACCATGTGTGGAAGGATATTAGGGTGCTAAGAATAATCCAGGATTTTAACCATGGAATCTTCTGAACAAACCCAGAAAAACCCAGAAATGGTTTGGCCAGATTGTAACTTTGGATTTTCGGCCCTTTTTGGGTTGCCCACTACAACAACTCACTAAAATAACACAGTCATGGAATGGAACTACGTTTTAGGGGATAAATATGCTATGACCTAATTCCAAATGTGTAAAATAATCTCTAGGGTCTTCTTTACTAGCCTCCCAAGAGAAATGAATCTCCCTCCAATGAGATCTAGCTCAAAAATCTCCCAAATCAACCTCCACAACTTCTGCCCTGCAACACAAACAAAAATATTCAACAGGAACTGTGCTGTACATTAAGACTGAAGCATTGGAAAAATTCCCGATAGTGGAATGTAGTAAAAAACTCTTCCAAGAGGCCTCTCAAGGAAAGAGGTGGGATTCCCGATCAGGAACACCTTGTGCTAAACAACACTCGCAATCTTAGCTAAATAGCCAAAGAAATATATATGTCTAAAAAGACCATATATTCATAAATATAAACATCAACATAATGAAATATGGCTGCCATCCTCTTCCTTATATAATTTGTGAGCTTCCAAACCCTAAGCCCCTTCGAATAATCACACTACTTCCATGCAAAGAGTCTCCATTGAAAACTGCATTGTCTTTCATTGAATGCCACTACTCCATGACATCGTTGTTGATTTGGTCAAAGTTGACCCAGTCAAGGTGTTCCAGCCCCTTTTCACACCTAAAGGTGCTCAATTAAGCTGCCAAGATATGTCCTTTTCACATTGGCATTGATTTTATTCATTTTAATGAGATTTATGGATCTCCATTATCCTCTTATTCATTAAACAATAAATAAAAACAAAAATTAATATTCTTACTAGTTCATGGCTAATTAGGAACATTACAATCCTCCCTTCCCAAATTTTGTTTGTCCTCAAGAAACTGACAAGGTGAGTACTGCAGCTCTTCTCCTCCTCTATTGGTGACACCTCCATGTGATAAGCATCCCTCATAAGCTAAGTGTCTCCCAATCCATCCCTCCATGAAATTCTCCTCCCAAGTTCTCATTAGATGCAAATGATTCATCCCACAAGGAAGTAATAGATCCAATGAAACAATCATCGTTTTCCCAATGTTCTCCTTGAAACATGTAGCATAATGAACATGGAGATTTTATCTCCCAAGGGGCACATACAATCCTCCCATCCTCCCTCCAATCATTCCCATAAAAAGGATAAGTACATCATCAATGTATGGGATCAATACTAAGTTCATAGAATCATCAATATGTAGAAATGGACATGGATCACAGTCCCACATGTGGAACCAGTATAGTAAATCTCCTGACTACATCAGATAATGATATGGTAAGTGGTTTCCCCACCACTTACTTGATGCCCAAGTCTTCTCACAAATTCTGAAAAGGTGAGAAATTTTTGGTGCTTTTAGAGTGCACCCAGAGTGATACAACATCTCCCTATATCCTCCTAGGGAGTGGCCATGTTCAAAAATGTTTATGGCCCAAATTTGGCCATGAATTTTATATGGAATAATGATCCTCCTTGGAGCTATGGCCTGCATATACATGGTAAAGGAGTGAAAATAATAATAAAGTGAAACATCATGCTCATAAACACGTTCCTTACCAAAATTTCTCCTCATACAAATGGAGTGGTCCATAGATAGCTTCCCTCTCATTCCAAAAGAGGAAAGAGGTGGTTGTGATAACTCCTCCATAGAGTTATATATCTCCTCCAACTCCACATGATCCATGCATCTCTTCAAATGTTGATATATCTCCTTCTCAAAGCGTTCCCAAGTGTACCCCTCCATGATGGAGTGATATTCTCTCATTGAATAAGTATGGCTGAAGAGAAAATATTCATGTGCTCTATGTAGCAACTTCTCCTTGAGATTGGAAGCTCTAGAAAATAAGATCCTACCATGATAATAGTTGAATTCATCTTGAACTGAATAGTCCTCTTCATGTAGCTGGTCATCAAGTATCATGCATGTAAAAATATCCTTGGAATAATCCACCAATAGTTGAGATTTCCAATATGGATCTATCCTCCATAGTGACAACGCTGATGATCTATCACAAAGAAAATATGTCTTATGGTTTCCCTTCTCTTTGACATCTCCCATGCCAAAGTCATATTTTGGAAGGTTTCTATCCTTCCTATGTTGCTCCTTCCACAACGCAGAATCTGAAATGAGAGTGGTTAATGATGATGTTGGGAGAATTTATCCCTCCTCCTTGAGTCTACCCAAGACTCTCAGCGCTGTATCATGACCTCCTAATGCCTCCATTCCTCCTGGATCAATGAATGGTGCATCATGATGTGAGACATTCCTCATCATCTCCTGATCTGGTGGCCTCCTAGGTGGAATTCCTCCATGCAAAGAGACATCAATATCAAGAGTAGACTGCATATATGAGTGGACTTCTTCATCCTTGCTCTCACTGCACAAATCAGTTTGTGTCTTTCGTGTATCAAGCTTCTGAAATAGACAGGGGTGTGTGCTCCTAATCATATGATGTTGGTCATCCTCCCTACCTTCGCCTTTCATCTGCAAGGTCTCACAATCTATAAATAATGGCACATGTTGTTCATGGATTGTGCCTTGATCTCCACATATGAGATCCTTTGGAACTTCTTGCAATGATACAAGAACTCCTCTCATTGGATAAATTTCTCCATCTACCTCTCCATGAGGTACTAGATCTTCTCCTGATGTGATAGCGTTGTTACCTCCAGCCTTCTCTTTCCCTTCTTCATGAATGGAGGTTGCCTCATCATCATTAAGAGGTTCTTTGTTTAGTTCATCTTTTGAAAAAGAGATCTCCATGTCTTCCCTTTTAGAAGAGAGCTCTTTCTGAAGTGGGGATCTTGCCTCTAGCAAGGTATTCTGCAAGTTTTTAACCCCCTCAATAGCATTCTAGAATGGAATTGGGTTTATAGATCCTTCCAACTCATGCAAAGGTTTTGTTTGTTTAGGCTTGGCTAGCTCAACCAAGGATGTTTCAGAATGTTTTGCGTCAAATATTTTCACTAACCTCCTAGTGAACTTTTCATAAGTAGATACATTTACGTGATTCATGGAAGAAGTTTCATAAAACCACCAGGCATAAGCCTTACCTTCAAGATACAGTGCTGCCACTATAATGGCTTTATCTTATGAAACTTGGTGCTGCTGCAAATAGGCATCTAGCTCCTTCACCCAAGACCTAGCTATGCATCTAGGTGATCCATCAAAAGTAGATAGAAAGAATCTACCCAAATCATGCTACTTGCAACTTTTTCTTGTATTGTGATTGCTAGGTCTTCCCTTCTCCTTGATCTTACAAAACCCTTGGAATTTTATATGATCTTTGAACCTCTGAGATTGAGATTCATACTCTAGAAGATAATCACCAAGAGTATCCTCCTCTGGTACATCTCCTTCCTCCATCTCTCTTGCTATGAACATAGGCATGGTAGAGCGTTGTAGATATGATTGTGTGGCTGAATTCTCACACCCATAATATGAAGAACTGGAGATTTCTTCATGTGTAAATATTCTTGAGGGATCTTCCTGTATTTCCATCCTCATTCCCTTGATTTATCTGTTAAGGTCATGCATAGTTTGGAGAAGAAGTTCTGAAAACTTCTTTCCCTCCATTTCTCCAAATAATGGAGACATGCCTTTGTCTCTTCTATAAGCCTTCTCTTTTTTGTGTAAAGCTTCTTCTTATTTTGATAACATAGATGCAATGTCTTCATAGGCTAAGCCAAGATTATGGTCTGATACCACTTTAATATTCCAAAATGGAAAAGACAGGAATATATAACAAATGAAACATTCCAAATAAAGCAAAACAAGAATATAGCACTATGATCTGGAAAATGCCAGAAATATGCTGCATCTGAAATTTACATCAAGAAGTTATAACTATGAGCAGAAACAACCGAGTCATATCATTATAAACAACAGAAAATATCAATGTACACAGTGCTCCAAAAGGAATGCACTCAAGCCACGAGATGGCTGAAATACACTAAAGAAACCAAGCACTGGAAATGTTGTGCTGCTAGTCTTGCTGTTGCTGGAAACTGCTGCTACTGAGGAGTATAACCATGTGTGGAAAGTTGTTAGAGTGCTTAGAATAATTTAGGATTTTAACCACTGATTCTTATCAAAAAACCCAGAAATGGTTTGGTCAGATTTTAACTTTGGATTTTCGGCCCTTTTTGGGTTGCCCACTACAACAACTCACTAAAATAACACAGTCATGGACTGGAACTACCTTGTAGGGGATAAATATGCTATGGCCTGATGCCAAATGTGTCAAATAAGCTCCAGGGCCTTCTTTACTAGCCTCCCAAGAGAAAGGAACCTCCCTTCAATGAGATCTAGCTTAGAAATCTTCCAAATCAACCTCCACAACTTCTACCCTGCAACACAAACACAAATCCTCAACAGGAACTGCGTTATACATTAATATTGAATTCTTGGCCAAATTCCTGATAGTGAAATGTAGTACAAAACTCTTCCAAGACTCTAAGAGGCCTCTCAAGGAAAGAGGTGGGATTCCCGATCAAGAACACCTAGTGGTAAACAACACTTACAATCTTAGCTAAACGAACAAAGAAGGCTATATGTCTAAATGGACCATATATTTAGAAATATAAACATCAAAATAATGAAATATGGCTTCTATCCTCTTCCTTATATAAGTTGTGAGGTTCCAAACCCTAAGCTCCATCCAATAATGGCACTACTTCCTTGCAAAGAGTCTCCATCTAAAACTGCGTTGTCTTTCATTGAATGTCACTACTCCATGACAACGTTGTTGATTTTGTCAAAGTTGACCTAGTCAAGGTGTTCTAGCCCCTTTTCACACCTAAAGGTGCTCAATTAAGCTGCCAAGATATGTCCTTTTCACATTGGCATTGATTTTATTCATTTTAAGGAGATTTATGGATCTCCATTACCCTCTTATGCATTAAACAAGAAATAAAAACAAAAAACAATATTCCAATTAGCTCATGGCTAATTAGGAATATTACACCCTATGTGAATTCCTTGTCCTCCTGTAAATAATGGGGTTTTCCTACAGATAATTCATGTATTAAGGATAAAAATATTTTATGGAAGGTATCTAAATAGTTTCCTCTTGATCCATGATTGTAGGAGGCTCATACAATCTCAATTTTTCAACATTTAAAATAGAACATATTTGCATATAAGGAAGAAAATTTCATCAAAAATAAATATTACCAATCTTTCCTAAGATTTTGAATGGAATATATCGGATCATTTTGAGATTTTTACCTTCTCCTTGCAACCTTTCTGATGAGCCCCAGTATTGCAACAAGAATACTGCAACTCTTGATGCTACCAACTTAAATTATCAACTCGGGATTCATACAAAATTAGGAGGTGTTAACACTATATGTGAAACATGAAATGTGTTCTTATTTTGTTGATATCATGCAATGAAATTAATTTCATGACATTAAACACTAGCATAATTGCATAATGTAAATGTTGCACTGAAAAGGAAACATTGTCTATGGAATGAAATAATAGTTCTTGAAATAGAAACCCTACCTTAAGAATAAAGAAAGAAAACTAATATAACATGCATGAAGTAAAAATAATGTAATAAATCACTGCATTCAAAATAGGTTAGATCCATTGACATAGTTCATTAGATACTTCATGTGGAAATCAAGGAAATCATTATTGTGCTATCCAATTCATAAATTTCTTTATTAACCCAAATTGTTGAGATGTGTTTAAGGGGTAAAAAGGAAAGTCCTAAGTAGTATTTGTTCTTCCTCAATATTTATTTAGATCCTAGGGGTAATTATTCAAGCCTAAGCAAAAGAAGCCAATATTTTGGAGTAGATCTAGTCAAGTTTATATGTGTTACAAGAGTGCTACAGGAGGTGCTACAAGAGGCCCTATTTTGCTACAAGAGTGAGATAACTTGTCGAATTCCAAATTAAATCAAATGAAAATTATTTTGGATTTTTTTTTATTAACTAGGATGTCCTAGTAATTTTTTCCAAGTGGAAACACTCCAAACTACCCCTGTTATGATGTGCTAAAAAATAGCAGAAAATTACTACTCTAAAAACAGGAAATTCAAGAACTAGTGAGCTAGTTAACCTAGCAAATGCCTAACCTAATAAAGTAAAAATTATATGGGGTGAAATTTGTTATTAAATATTATATTTTTATGACCCAATACATGTGGAATAAACTCAAATTAATTTCATTAATACGTTCTAAGAAATAGAAGACAATTACTACTATTTTCCTACAAGGGACTGCAAGAAATTCTAGATTTGTGAAATAGTAAACCCATCCAAGTAGTTAAATGATGAATATCATTTTTAGAAGTTTTTATAAGTAATAATAGTGTTTTTAATCTGTAAATAACCTAAAAAAAACTCACTTCAATCATTAAACCAATATTACATACAACAAAAGAAGCATGAACAATAAATGTTGAAATAAGAGATGCAAGTGAAAAAGACATTCAAGGGAAATGAAGAAATTTCACAATATGGCTCCAAGGCTCCTGGAATGGCCAAGCTTAAGGAAACTCAGATTTCTATGAATTAAACCAAGATTTAGAAGCTAAAAATCTCACCAAACTTTATTATTTGAATTAATCCAAGTACATCCCTACTTGAAATTAAAGTGGAGTTACTAAATAACATGTTTTCTCCACAAGAAGACTAAGAAATACATTCCCCTAGAGGAAAATCCGAATTCGTACTTATAAAAATAGATGAGGAAGCATTCTCTTTGAAAGGAGGAATATTTCCCGTCCAAAATCACTCAAAAAGTGGATCTAGTACCCAACACTAGGAATCTTCATTAAACGACAGGGAACAAATCCATAGATTTTCTCAATCAGTGGTGCTACAATATTTGTCAATAATTTCATGATATTGATTTCATTTATTATCCAATATTGGTTTTTCCTATAGTAGGGAGTGTTAGCAACCTATAAAATTTTGTCATGTCAAGTGGTGGCTAAATCATTTTGGACAACCTTCAAGAAACAATTTTGCTGCCAAAATTGTAGATGCTTAAGGTATTTCTAAAGATATTCTATCCTTTGGTTAATCGTCACTACTGTTCCCCTTTTGAACTCAGAAATTCTGTTGTTTTTCCATGAAGAAAAGACTACTGCAAAATCCCATTTTTCCCCTCCTTCATTCAAAACTAGCCTTCATTTTTTACCCCTTTATTCCCCATAAAATTCCTCCATTTTTCATGTTTTTCCTTCTTCCCTTCATAAAAATCCCTTTTACACAGTCTAAAACTCATTTTTAGACTTTACCAAAACCCCCAAATCCATCAAAAAACATTGAAAAATTCATAAAAAATAAGTTTTTGAGCTGGAGGTTTAAGCCCCCTTGGGCTAAGTCCAAAACCACTTCCCCACATATGCCCTAGCACTAGAACTGAGCGCTAGACCCTTTTGGCACTTATCGCATCAGAAAAATTGGAGCGCACAAGTCTATTTCTTATAGTAAGACCTCTGATTGTGATTAGCCTCTGGTTCTAGGCCCCAAGACCTTTTACCACTTCATATAACCTTTGTCCCTACAATCGGGCGCTAAAACATTGTAATAATCCATTCCCGATTGTTTTTTCCCTTTGTAAGTTCATAAAACCACTTTTTCCTAAGTTTGGTCTAAACCCATCGAAACTATGTTTTTTAATGTAAATGAGTAGATTGAAAAGCCGCACATCAAAAGTTCCGATGCGATTGAGTTCCATCTGCATAAAATCCACCCTCTGCTTTACTCCATATAACTTGCGCCCCGGACCAAGAGTTAAAAGTCCCCAAGTGCTAATCGCATTGGAGAAATTTCGAATGGTTAGATTGAAAGACCAAGCCCGAAGGCCCGATCCCGATTGGCCCTTTTTATGTATAAGCCCCGAGCCCCTTTTCACATTCTATATAATCAAAGGCCCCGCAGACGGGCGCCTAACCACTTCATATATATAAACCCGCCCCAAGCCAAAAACCTTTCTTTTTATTAAAATTGTTGATTTTCATGTGTATTAAAGGGTTTTCCACCGGTAAAGAATTGAGGTAATCTCCACCATCAATCTAAAATGATCAGACGGATAGCGCAACATCGCATCGCAAGTTTTATCAGGTGCATTCTATTTTTCTCCCTGATTGACGATCTCCTGATCAATTTTGAACCGTTGATCTCCTCCCCACTTTCCCAGATCTAACGGTCCTCATTCGCTCCTATCTGTAGATCAACGGCCTACAATCAATCGCTTCGGTGCCTCTATGATTCTTTGCCCCGCCGATGCTGATAGCTCCGATTGCATCTGAACCGTCCATGTTTCCAGATCGGACGGTCCATATCAATCCTCCGACTTTGGTTATTTTTTATGTAGCCAAGCTCATAATTTTTTTTCGGCCAATTAAAGTTGTTGATCTCTGCAAATCAACGGCCCATATTAACCCCTCTCTTCGCCTGTGTATTAATTCATTTATACCCCAGATCAAACCCTGACCGTTGATCTGTTCCATCTAACGGTTCTTATTAACCCGACAGGCCTTCCTCTTGTGGGTCCTTCCTTCTTCAAGATCTGTTCCCGTCCATCCATCTTAGATCCAATGGCTCAGATTGAAACCGCCTTCCCCACTTCCGTCCGCACATCTATCTCATATCGCATTCATTTCCCCACCGTCAGATCTGAGGCCGCAAATCTAATGACCGAATTTCTATATCGCGTGACATCAAGCGCGAAGGATAATTTCCCAAAGGCCGTGCAATATAAGTTGTTTTTCAAAGCCACGTGTCGGGAGGGAATGCATATCGCATTCAAAAAGGAAAAACCGCCTCCCCACCCTTTCGCCGTGCGAAACTCGTAGTTTTACCTCCCTAAACTGCCTTTCCCCATTTGTATTATAAATCATCACGCGCGTTCCCAACCGTTGATATCTGTAGATCAACGGCTTGGATCTAACCTCCTTTTACATATCACCCTCCTCCTCTACCAAGGGTTTTTAACGCCTGATCTCCACCGTTGATCTCGTGGCCCTGTCTCATTCGACGGCCCACGATCATCTCAAAACCCCAATTTCAATTTTGTGCATTTTACCTCCGCCAAAGGAAATTTCGCCTATTTCCTTTGTTTTTCTTCCTAATTTCCATAATGTGACCATTTGCATTATTTTTTCTCCCAGTTAATCCTGACCGTCGATCTCTGCATATCGATGGATCTGACTTATTTCTTCCCGCCGCTCTCCTTTTGACCACTATGCGCCGATCTCCACTGTTGGATGTTGCCATCCAACGACCATGATCCCACCCGAAACCTCCTAAGCAGTTTTTACCAAATATGCAGGATTTATTAAATATTTTTGTATTTTGTAGGATTTAAGAGGCTTTCAAATGTTTTAAAAGGAAAATGAAAGCCGAGGATGACAATCCTCCAGAATTTCATCCATCAAAAAGGAAAGCCATATATAGGTTCAATTTCACGTTTCATCAATGACTCATGGGCATTGATGCCATGTGGACCTCGTACATACCTGCACATCAACAAGACACAAAGAATTAAATCAAATCAAAGAGTATCAGTGTCAAATACCCACACACAGTAGAAATGAAGAATTAAACATTGATTATATAGTTCAATGGATTATGGCTAAAATCGATTATCAAAAGCCTTATCCATTGAATTAAACATAGTTAAAGACAAATCAAGGATATTTATCAAATAGAGGATGCCTCCACTGCCACATCAAAGGCAAATTGATTCCTCTCAGCTACCAGATTGCCACTTGTTGATTCATAGCATTCAAAAAAAGGCCAAGTAATGACCAGAACAGAGCATATTTTCCCCTTACAGCTGCATAGTTATTTCAAATCAAAGAAGCTAATATAAACTATCAAAAGAGTTATTTCAAAAGATGACACCGAGCCTTAAAGTCAACATAAGCCTCCAGCAAGCTTAAATACTTAATGCAAACCAATTAATACAAGAAAATATCAGTAAAATTCTCCCTTGAGCACCTCAAAGGCCGAGAAGCATTAAAATGTATTAATTGAACTCATAAGATCTTTTCCATATTTCGACCTCCTCATTCCTCTATAAAAACTTGTTGAGGAATCCATTATAAATGTTGGTTGTTTGATTACCAGTTGTAATACTGAAACTCTTTGAAATAATACATAATCTGTTGAAGTTAAAGAAGAAATTGAAGTCTTGGAAGCCTTGATGATGTTGTTGCATGCTTGTTCCTGAGAAGGCTCTATCATTATATCCATGAGCTTGGCTGTTGGCGAAGTATTCTGAACTGTTTAATGTTTTCCCCTATTTTCATTCTGTTCCATAAATTATTACTACAGTAGGATGAAAGTTTTAGGCTAAGAAATGACTCTTGGAAGCACCTTAGACCTGTTTATCCTTCACTATTTTATGTTTTCTTCTGCTGAGGTATTTTAGAGTCTTTAATCTCTTTCTTTAGTCCTCATGCTAGTTTTTTCCTTAATAGTTCGAATAGTTGGTTTAAACATGATTTATGGTTCTCCCTACTTGTCTGCTGCCACTTAAAGACTGTTATTGAAGTCTCCCTTTGAAGTTTCTTTGTTTATAGTGAACCAAGGACTTATGGTTCCTTTGTTTCTATCTATCTTTCCTAGAAATTTTAGGTTCTGCTGTATCAATTCCAACCAAACAAACAAACAAACCCTTGCACTTAATAACTAGTCTAAAACCAAATTTCAAAGCACACAAGATAAACCTGTGCAAATAACAAACAATTTGAGAGATCCCTCTCTGAGAGCAGGAGGACTAGATCCTGTAACTCTAAAGAATGGTTCTGATGTTGCCTTGTATTTTGATTTGCCAAACTATCAAAACACGATACACCAACATAATGGCGATCACGGTGGGACCCTGAGTAAAATCTTTAAAAAGCACTCCCTGTCTAGTATAACATAAGTAGCCTTCTTCAAGCACCGCTGAACAAAATGGTAATCATGATAAGACTTAATTGAATCAGTGACAAACTAAGTAACCCTTAGGATTCCTTAAGCCCTTATCAAACCTTGAAGGAACCAGTTACCAAGCCATAAGAGTGAACTCGGTATGTTTAAACACCTTAGCTAAGTGTTAAATCAGATTTAGGACACTCTCTTAACCTATAAGACCAAAATATACTCAGAAAAACCCAAAAAAATTTCAGTTTGGCTTCATAATAAACATGGTGGTGGAATCATCCCATTTTTACCTTCATACAAGCTAAATGGTTTCCACCTGGTGACTCCACTAGCCCCAATAGGCCTATTACTCATCTAGGTTCCTAGTTCTCTTTAGGACTATGTTAACAAGCCTTGAAGAAGTTTAGAAGCTTAGTCCCATACTAGATAGGACATCGTGAGAGGTAAAACTCCCAAAAGCAATCCCTAAATCTTTAAACCTCTCTCATTTTTAAAAAAAAGTCTGGCTTCACATAGGATCAACACTAGATCCCATCCAGACCCAAATCCTCCGTTAATCGTTGATAATCCAGAGAGAATTCTGTGGCAGACTTCTAACTCCAGAAAATCTGCTACTAATAGTAGCCTCTTAAGAACAAAATCTGTCCCTGAAAACCTTGTTGTCTTAGAGCATTTACACTTTGATTTACATCATACAAATAACATCTTTAGAACTAGATCTCAAGGTGATTTAAACCAAGATGATCTTAACATTGCAGATTTGCAACAAAGCTTCAGTAGAGAAGCCTCACCTTCCACTCCTCCTGATTCCCAGCTTCTTCATCACTTTAGCCTTTTCCATAACAAATCTGCTCAAAGTCAATTTGTTGGCCCAAGTGTTTCTTCCACTCCAATCCATAATACCACTGTGCAAAACACACCTGTTCAACCCACTTTCACTCTTGTAAATCCACCTCTTGTGAATCCACCCTTATTTCCAGCCATGGAAACATGGTATGCCCCATTAGTATTACCACAACCTCTAATTCCCTTACCAAATGATTACCAATCCAAAATCCCTCACTTCGCTGGAAAAGAGTCTACAACAACTCAACATCATGTAGATAAGATGGAAGAGGCATTCGATTACATGGAGATAGAAGAAGAAACTGTGAAGATGAGGATCTTCGCCCCAAGTTTAGGAGGAGATGTAAAGAAATGGTCTAAAAACCTACCTCTTAGCAGCATAAATGATCCCCCTACCTTGCATCAAACATTCATCAACAAATGGGAACTCAAAAAGAACCCTCTCCAAATACTAGCAGAATATAGCAGCCTCAAGAGAAATCAAGGGGAGAGTGTTCATGACTACTCCACTAGGTTCAATAACGTTTACAATGCTTTTCCACCTCACATGAAACCTCCCGAAGGCATGGCCTTAGTAAGGTATCCCGAAGGCTTTGATGCTGAAATGGCTTATCAGTTAAGGGAGAGATATTACTTAACCTTAGAAGACATGCAGAAAGGAGCTGTGAGCATAGAAGAAAACATAATTGAGAAAAGAAATAGGTTGAGATTAGAGAAGAGGATAGCTTATAAAGATGACATTACACCCTCAAATTAAACATCTGACACTAAAATAGACAAATTAGTGAAGGTGATGGAGAGGATGCTTGAGAAGATCAACTTAAATGATAGAGTGCCGCCAAGAGAACCTCAAAATAACCAAAACAGAAATAGAAATCAGAATTATAGAAGAGAAAACAATCAGGATAAGCAAAAGGAAAGTGACCAACAGGTTAGACCTCCCTTCCAACAAAACTACGTGGATCAATACAAGGAAGACAGAGAGATGGAAAGGTTGGGAGAAGCTCATGTAAACTTGATTGGATCTGACAGTGGGGATGGTGTTTTCCTCACTGAGGAAGAACAAGGTTTCTTCTCTGATCAAAGTACAAACACCTATGAAGATTCTGATGATTATAGATTGGTGTTTGAAAATGAAATCATGGAGGTACAAAAACAATATGATCTTAGGAGCAAAGGGAACGTAGAAAATTCAAAAGATAAAAACACTAGCACTGTTGTGAAGGAAAACACAAAAATTCAGCCTAAGAAGACAGTAGACAAACCCATCACTTTGGCTAAAAAACCAGATTTAAACAAAGAGAAAAACAGCGAGCCAAATGTTGAACAGAGTACCCCTAGCACTTCAGCTAGTGGTCCTAACAAAACTATCCCAATTACTAGTCCAAATAAAGTTCAGCAAGTTAAAACTGCTGAGAAGAATTCAATTGAAAAGATAGATGTAAATATAAACAAATCAATTGTTCCTTTTAGCCTTGAGGGAGAGATTTCCAAGATAAAAATTACCATCCCCCTACCTGAACTAGTGACCCAAGAAGTGTACAAAAACCAAGTTTTGAAAGCTTTGAACCTAGGAAGTGATACTGACACCTTAAACTTGACAGATGACAAGCCTGAGTTGTTGTTTGGTCTAGAAGTTGAAGGGAAATACCAAGAAGGGGTTGTCCCTCCCTTCTATGTCAGTTTGAACATACATGAGAAAATTTTACACAATGCCATGTTAGATTCTGGAGCTTCACACAATCTAATGCCCAAGGTAGTAATGGAAAGCTTAGGCTTAGAAATTACTAAACCATACAAAGGTTTGTATTCCTTTGAATCAAGTAGAGTCAAATGTTTGGGTTTAATCAAAGATTTATGTGTTAACTTAGCTCAAATTCCTGCTAAGAGTCTAGTAATGGACATAGTTGTAGCTGATATTCCCCCTAAGTATGGCATGCTCTTATCAAGATCATGGGGAGCCAAACTTCAAGGAAGCCTTCAAATGGACATGTCTTATGCCACCATCCCTGTTTTTAGCCAAAACAAAAGACTATATAGGGAATCTCACATGAAGTACATGGTGAGCAACATAGAAAAACCAAACAACTCTCCAATATATTATATTCAATCAAGTTTAGATTCCTTTATCTTGTGCAATGAAGATGAAATCACTCAACAAGATAAGGAAAACATAGACCCAATCAATTCACCAGAACAATCAAATCTTCCCTCGAATCAAATTCAAAACATTAAAAACCAACAACAACAACAAAATGAAAATGAGGAAAATATACTTTGGACAATAAAATTTGATGGATCCTGTAATAAAATAAATGCAGGGGTAGGTGTTTGGATTCAAAATATGAATCAGAGTTTTTCATATAAATTAGATTTCCCATGCACTAACAATATTGCTGAGTATGAAGCACTTCTTCTAGGCTTACAATTTCTTAAACAATTAGAAGCCCAAAGGATATCAATCTTAGGAGATTCTAAACTTATCATAAGACAAATCAAAGGAGAATAATCGGCTAGAAATACAAGGCTTAGGGAATATCGGAATGTTGCCATTGATTTATTGAAAACCTTTGAAAAGTATGAACTTATTTTCATTCCTAGAGCACTAAATCATCTAGCAAATTAATTTTCTTTCAATGCCAGCAACTGCCAGATACTTGAGATAAATGAATATATTAGCATAAAGGTAAAACACAGGCCTGCAGTTCCTAATAATGAAGATCACTGGCAAGTGTTTCATTCTGACAAACACATAGATGATTTCTTAAAATCAGAAAACGATTTCAACATACCAATATCAAAAACTAGCCATAAAGAAAACTGTTTGTATATTAACAAATCCCATAAGTTGAAATGACATATTTTGCTGAT
This sequence comes from Pinus albicaulis, assembly GCA_034641835.2. Classification (NCBI taxonomy): domain Eukaryota; kingdom Viridiplantae; phylum Streptophyta; class Pinopsida; order Pinales; family Pinaceae; genus Pinus; species Pinus albicaulis. Next base: position 997,275,392 of record CM076575.1, on the reverse strand, counting down.
ATAAATCATTATGACAATCCTTTTGAAGCAGAGATAATTGATAATGCAGACCAAGAAGACTTGGAATTTTTACAATGCAAGAATGATAAAATTCCAAGAGGTCTCACACCTTTAGAACACCTCTTTGATTTTAACGATGTAGCCAAAGAACCGAGAATGGAGCCTGTGGAAACAAATGTAGAAGAGCATAACATAGGCAGTCTAGCAGAACCCAGGATGATTAAACTGTCCAACACTCTCCCAGCTCATATAAAATTGCAATATATAGAGCTGTTCAAAGAGTTTAAAGATGTTTTTGCTTGGGGATACAAAGACTTGAAATCATATGATACCAACATCATTCAGCACAAAATCCCTCTTAAATAAAATCAAAAGCCTTTCAAACAAAATTTGAGGAGAATAAACCCTGTCTTACTACCTTTAGTCAAAGCAGAAATTTAAAAGATGCATGATGATGGGATCATAATACCCATTAGATATTCAGAATGGGTATGAAACTTAGTTTCTGTTAGAAATAAAACAGGGGAAATCACGCTCTGTATTGACTTCATAAATTTAAATAGAGCCTCTCTAAAGGACAACTACCCCTTACCCAAAATGAACCATATACTTCAAAGGGTAGTTGGGTCAAAAAGGATATCCCTCTTAGATGGGTTCTTGGGTTACAACCAGGTGTTAGTGCTCCCAAGTGATCAAATCAAAACTAATTTTACCACACCTTGGGGCACCTTTATGTATGTCAAAATGCCTTTCAGATTGATGAATGCAGGGGCCACCTTCCAAAGGGCCATGGACATAGCCTTCTCTGAAGATATTTTCTATTTCATAATCATTTACCTTGATGACATAACCGTTTTCTCAAAAACTGATGAAGAACATTTGATTCACTTGAAATTTTTTTTTGAGAAGTGTAGGAAATTTGGATTGTCATTGAATCCCAAGAAGACACTCTTTGGTCTCTAAGAAGGTAAAATTCTTGGCCATATAATTTAATAAGAGGGAATCAAAATAGATCCTACAAGGATAGATGGCATATTGCAAATCAGCCATCAAGAAGCCTCAAAGAATTACAATATTTCATTGGAAAGATTAACTTTTTGAGGAGGTTTATCCCCAATCTTGCTGAGCTATTAAAAAATATTACAAAAATGCTTAAGAAAGATGTAGGTGTAAAATGGACTTTACCAGCTAAACAATCATTCGAACTGGTCAAACAAGCTCTTACTCAAACAGCAGTCCTGATTAGTCCAGATTTTACCAAAGACTTTTATATCTTTTCTTTTGCATCTGAGCATACAATAGCTGCAGTGTTACTTCAAAAGAATGACTTGGGGCAAGAAAATCGAATATCCTTCTTTAGTAGGGCCTTAAAAGATGCTCCTCTCAAATATAACATCATGGAGAAGCAAAACTTATCATTATTGAAAGCTTTAAAGGAATTTAGAGTCTATATTTTACATTCTCAAATAATTTATTTTGTTCCACATACTGTTGTCATGGACATTCTAAGTCAAGACCCTGATGGTAAAAGGGGAAAATGGATTGCAACTATTCTTGAATATGACTTAGAAATCAGGCCCACCAAATTAGTTAAAGGGCAAGGATTAGCAAAACTTATGGTTGAGTCTAACTTCCAAGCACTAGACATGAACATGGTAGATGTGTTGGAAGAAATAGAAGAATCCACTGCCCCTTTCATTGAAGAGACATTTCTGAATTCTCCTTGGTATGCTGACATTATTTATGTGCTTGTATATCTGAATTCCCCTCCTTCTTTATCTAAAACTAAAGCTATATTTTTGAAACAAAAAGCTTTAAGTTTTTTCATTTTAGATGGGGTATTATATTGGAAAAATGTTGTTGGAATTTTTCTTAAATGTTTACTTGAAGATGATGTAGGAAAAATCATGCATGAGTTGCATGACGGAGAATGTGGAGGACACCTCTACTAGAAGGCCATAGCAAACAAAATTCTTAGATATGGTCACTATTGGCCTACCCTTTTCCCAGATACTCAAAAGTTGGTCATGTCTTGCCATAAGTGTCAAATCTTTGATGGAAAAAGAAAACTCATTCCCTTACCCTTACATCCTATCAGAGTTGAGGCACCTTTTCAATAATGGGGTTTAGACTTCACTGGGGAAATTCACCCATATTCCTCAGCCCAACATAAGTGGATCCTCACAGCCACTGAATTATTTACCAAGTTGATAGAAGCTATACCCTCCAGAAATGCTAATGACTCTGTCATTATCAAGTTTCTTGAAACAAATATCCTATCCATATTTGGTTGTCCCAGAAAAATCATAACAGACAATGTTGCTGCTTTTAAATCTAAGAAAATGGTTGATTTCTGTTACAAATACCACATAACCTTGGGCCATTCTACTGCCTACTATCCCCAAGGAAATGGATTAGCTGAATCTTCCAACAAGAGCCTCATAAATATCATCAAAAAACTGTTGGAACATAATAAAAAATCATGGCACAGTAAGCTGGTTCATGCCTTATGGGCTGATAGGTTAACTACAAAGAAGTCCATAAATATGTCCCCCTATCAGCTGGTCTATGGCATGGATGCAGTTTTTCCCACCTCATTAGGAGTTCCAGTGATGAAGTTCCTTCAAGATGTACATGTCGAGGAGAATGATATGCAAAGGAGAATCAATCAAACCATCCATTTACAGCAAACCAGAGAAGAAATCTATGAAAGGACGCAGTTAGTCCAAGAAAATGTGAAGAAACTATTTGATAAGAGGACTAAGGAAAAAAATTTCCAGGTTGGAAATGTTGTTCTTAAATGGGATTCAAGGAGAGAAAAGAAGGGAAAACATGGCAAGTTTGAGAACTTGTGGAAAGGTCCCTATATTGTTCATGATGAGAGGGGTTGCAATGCATTTTTCTTGAAAGAATTGAATGGAGATGATCTGTTTGGAGGTCTTATCAATGGTAGGATGCTAAAGCATTACTTCTGCTAGGAATCATGAGTTTCAAATAATTTTAATTTTTCATTGTAAATATCATAATCTGAATGTTGCATTCAAAGTTAGAGAAATAAAAAATACAAAAACAGTAAAAGAAAGAAAAGAGGGAAGATTGTAAAAAAAACAAAGGTACAGTCCCATACCAAAAAGAGAAGCAAAATCTGAAAGTGTGCAAGCTCAAATGCCACTACTGAAACACACTTCTAGATTATCCATACAGCCTAATCATGGCTAATTAATTTTAAATTGACTGCTGATAGGTTAGTGAATTTGATTTTCCGAATAGTATAATCTTGGCTTATCAGTAGGTAGATTAGGTTAGAAATTAAAGGTTCAAACATGCTCAAAATCTGAACCTTAGTTCTCAAAGAGAAGAATGAATCCAATATGTTTCAATTCCTAAGTCAAAACAGACGTGAAACTGGTTCTAATCAGCTTAAAATCTGAACCAGAGAAAAAGCAAAGAACAGCTCCGATAGAAGTAAAAATAGAGTTGAAAAAATATGAAGGAAGTGCTTGAACTTTCAGATCTTAAGCCTTCCATTTTGATTTAATTTTCTACAAAATAATGTCTATGTGCAGCTTGTTGTTTTATGCCATAGATCAAAAACAAGTTAGACTGACCAATCCTGACTTGTATGCTTTTAAATTTCTATTTTAGAAATTAGTGAATAAAAATCTGTTAGACTGTTTAATCCTAACAGATTAGTAGATTAGGTAGAGAAGCATATGAACTCAACTGTTTAATCTGAGTTCACGGAGGCATAATAAGTAGAATTAGATTATTTTCTTGCTTTCAAAAGAATAAAATGTTGTAAAAGAGTTTTCCAATCCAAGTGCACTCTAAAGAAGAAAAAATTTTAGATCAGTAGGATTGGGTAGGTAGAAAGCTTGTGTTGATAAAATTTCTTTTTTTTTCATGGTTGATTATATTTTTTAGAGAAAAAGAAGACCACCCAAATGAAGAAATACAACCCAATGGATTAGGAACTGATCAGCCTCCAGATAATGCAAGTCTGAAATTCTTGATGCCTTCAAGAAGGCACCATCCCCAAGTGGAGCCACTGTTAGCCACCTATAAAATTTTGTCATGTCAAGTGGTGGCTAACTTATTTTGGACAGCCTTCAAGAAATATTTTTGCTGCCAAAATTGTTGATGCTTAAAGTATTTCTGAAGATATTCTATCCTTTGGTTAATCGTCACTGATGTTCCCCTTTTGAACTCAGAAATTCTGTTGTTTTTCCATGAAGAAAAGACTGCTGCAAAATCCCATTTTTCCCCTCCTTCATTCAAAACTAACCTTCATTTTTTACCACTTTATTCCCCATAAAATTCCTCCATTTTTCATGTTTTTCCTTCTTCCCTTCATAAAAATCCCTTTTACACAGTCTAAAACTCATTTTTAGACTTTATCGAAACCCCCAAATCCATCAAAAAACATTGAAAAATTCATAAAAAATAAGTTTTTGAGCTGCAGGTTTAAGCCCCCTTGGGCTAAGTCCCAAACCACTTCCCCACATATGCCCCAGCGCTAGAGCCTTTTTGCGCTTATCGCATCGGAAAAATTGAAGCGCACAAGTCTATTTCTTATAGTAAGACCTTCGATTGCTATTAGCCTCTAGTTCTACTCCCCGAGCCCTTTTACCGCTTCATATAACCTTTGTGCCCGCAATCGGGCGCTAAAAAATTGTAATAATCCATTCTCGATTGCTTTTTCCCTTTGTAAGTTCATAAACCCACTTTTCCTAAGTTTGGTATAAACCCGCCGAAACTATTTTTTTTAATGTAAATGAGTAGATTGAAAAGACTCACATCAAAAGTTCCAATGCGATTGAGTCCCATTTGCATAAACTCCGCCCTCCACTTTACTCCATATAACTTGCGCCCAGGACCAAGAGTTAAAAGTCCCCAAGCGCCAATCGCATCGGAGAAATTTCAAATGGGTAGATTGAAAGACCAAGCCCGAAGGCCTGATCCCGATTGGCCCTTTTTATGTATAAGCCCCGGGCCCCTTTTCACATTCTACATAATCAAAGGCCCTACAGACGGGTGCCTAACCACTTCATATATATAAACCTGCCCCAAGCCAAACAACTTTGTTTTTATTAAAATTGTTGATTTTTATGTGTATTAAAGGGTTTTCCACTGGTTAAAAATTGAGGTAATCTCCACCATCGATCTGAAATGATTAGACGGATAGCGCAATATCACATCGCAAGTTTTATCGGGCGCATTCTATTTTTCTCCCCGATTGATGATCTCCTGATCAATCGTGAACCATTGATCTCCTCCTCGCTTTCCCAGATCTAACGGTCCTCATTTGCTCCGATCATTAAATATTCCTCTACCTTTAAACCCCTCCAATTCACTCCCCACCATCAATTTGATCTGCAGATCGATGACCTAAAATCAATCGCTTCGGCACCTCTATGATTCTTTTCCCCGCTGATGCCGATAGCTCCGATTGCATCTAAACCGTCCACGTGTCCAGATCGGATGGTCCATATCGATCCTTCGACTTTGGTTATTTTTTATGCAGCCCCACTCATAATGTTTTTTCGGCCAATTATAGTCGTTGATGTTTACAGATCAACGACCCATATTAACCCCTCTCTCTGCCTGTGTATTAACTCATTTATACCCCAGATCAAACCCTAACCTTTGATCCGTTCCATCTAATGGTTCTTATTAACCCAACAGGCCTGCCTCCTGTGGGTATTGCCTTCTTCAAGATCTGTTCCCGGCTGTCCATTTTAGATCCAATGGCTCAGATTGAAACCGCCTTCCCCACTTTCGTCCGTGCATCTATCTCATATCGCGTTCATTTCCCCACCGTTAGATCTGAGGCCCCAGATCTAACGGCCGACATTCTATATCGCGTGACTTCAAGCGCGAAGGATAATTTCCCAAAGGTCGCGCGATATAAGCTATTTTTCAAAGCCACATGTTGGGCAGGAATGCATATCGCGTTCAAAAATGCAAGACTGCCTCCCCGCCCTTTCGCTGCGCGAAACCCATGGTTTTACCTCCCCAAACTACCTTTTCCCATTTTTATTATAAATCATCGCGTGTGTTACCCACCATTGATCTCTGCAGATCAACATCTTGGATCTAACCTCCTTTTACATATTGCCCTCCGCCTCTACCAAGGGTTTTTAACGTGTGATCTTCACCGTTGATCTCGTGGCTTGGTCTCATCCGACGACCGACGATCATCTCGAAACCCCAATTTCAATTTTGTTCATTTTACCTCCACCAAAGGAAATTTCGCCTATTTCCTTTGTTTTTCTTCCTACTTTTCATAATGTGACCATTTTCATTATGTTTTCTCCCAACTAATCCTAATCATCGATCTCTGTAGATTGACAGATCTGACTTATTTCTTCCCACTGCTCTCCTTTTGACCACTATGCACCGATCTCCACCGTTGGATGCTGCCATCCAACGACCATGCTCCCATCCGAAACCTCCTAAGAAGTTTTTACCAAATATGCAGGATTTATTAATTATTTTTGTATTGTGTAGGATTTAAGAGGCTTTCAAATGTTTTAAGAGGAAAATGAAAGCCGAGGATGACGATCATCTAGACTTTCGTCCATAAAAAAGGAAAGCCATATACAAGTTCAATTTCACGTTTCATCAATGACTCATGGGCATTGATGCTATGTGGGCCTCATACATACCTGCACATCAACAAGACACAAAGAAATTAATCAAATCAAAGAGTATCAGTGTCAAAGACCCACACACAGCAGAAATGAAGAATTAAACATTGATTATATAGTTCAATTTATTATGGCTAAAATCGATTATCAAAAGCCTTATCCATTGAATTAAACACAGTTAGAGAAAAATCAAGGATATTTATCAGACAAAGGATGCCTCCACCACCACATCAGAGGAAAATTGATTCCTCTCAGCTACCTGATTGCCACCTATGGATTCATAACATTCAAACAAAGGACGAGTAATGACCAGAATAGAGCATATCTTCCCCTTAAAACTGCATAGTTATTTCGAATCAAAGAAGCTAATATAAACTATCAGAAAAGTTATTGCAAAAGATGACACAGAGCCTTAAAGTCAACATAAGCCTCCAGCAAGCTTAAATACTTAATGCAAACCAATTAATACAGGTTAAATATCAGTAAACTTCTCCCTTGATCCCCTCAAAGAACGAGAAGCATTAAACTGTATTAATTGAACTCAGAAGATATTTTCCATCTTTCGACCTCCTCATTCCTCTATAAGAACTTGTTGAGAAATCCATTGTAAATGTTGGTTGTTTGATTACCAGTTGTAATATTGAAACTCTCTGAGATAATACATAGTCTGTTGAAGTTGAAGAAGAAATTGAAGTCTTGGAAGCCCTGATGATGTTGTTGCATGCTTGTTCCTGAGAAGGCTCTGTCATTGGATCCATGAGCTTGGTTGTTGGTGAAGTATTCTAAAATGTTTAATGTTTTCCCCTATTTTCATTTTGTTCCATAAATTCTTACTATAGTAGGATGAAAGTTTTAGGCTAAGAAATGACTCTTGGAAGCACCTTAGACCTGTTTATCCTTCACTGTTTTATGTTTTCTTCTGCTGAGGTATTTCAGAGTTTTTAATCTCTCTCTTTAGTCCTCATGCTTGTTTATTTACTTATTAGTTCGAATAGTTGGTTTCAGCATGATTTATGGTTCTCCCTGCTTGTTTGCTGCCACTTAAAGACTATTATTGAAGTCTCCCTTTGAAGTTTATTTGTTTATAGTGAACCAAGGAGGTCTGTTCTAATCATGCCCCTTGTCCTTGCTTGAAAAATTGGCTTAAAGGTCTTTATAGTTGTGATCATAGATGTATTTAGGTGTTCCCTCTTCTATGCTCGTAATTATCAGTGAATATTTTATGTTTTCTAAGTCATTTGAAATAAAATGTTTGAGGAAATAGGGTGTTCCTCGAATCTTAGATTTCATTTTAAAATTTGTTTTGAAATCATTATTTGCTTAAAGTGTGATTTGTAGAATTCATGGTTAGCCCTGTCTATCAAATAGCTCTTTATTTTTCAAATTGTGCTTTCAAATTCCCTTTGTTGAGAATTAAACTTCTCTTTCTAAATCATTGATGTCCATCTCATTCCAAAACCAAAGGATCCTGCGGCCAAGTTAGATTTTCCCTTTCATATCCCATGTCCATTGATAAGTTTGTCATGACCTATTTTTGACTCCATTTCCCAATGGGGGGGGGGAAAACAAACCCTTGCACTTAATAACTAGTCTAAAACCAATTTTCAAAGCACACAAGATAAACCTTTGCAAATAACAAACAATTTGAGAGATCCCTCTATGAGAGCAGGAGGACTAGATCTTGTAACTCTAAATATTGGTTCTGATGTTGCCTTCTCTTTTGATTTTCCAAACTATCAAAACACGGGACACCAACAGGGAGCAAGTCCTTATATTATCTCATTCATAATTTACTCCATATTATCTCAAATTTTCTGAAAAAATAAATAATATTAGGCATATAATATTAAATTATCTCTAAACCTTCCTAACAACATATTAAAGCTAAAAAAGATTATTAAGTGTCGAAGGAGAGATTTAATATAGCCTTTATGTTCCTAGGAAATGTTATATGGGCCATAGTTTGTGTCTAATTTGGAGGTTGATCAGTTTTTTTGCTGATGTATAACCAAAATTGGTCTCCCACCAGAAAATTTTGATAAACACGATGCTTGTCATGTATAGCTTTGTACCTGGCTTGGCTCTTTTCTGACTATTCCTGCCATGTTTGATGTAAAAACTAGATCTTTTCAATGAAATTATTGGTTTTTTCGACAACACTATGTTGATCAACTACACTATCTTTCCCAAAGATGAAATCTAAAGGATATTTTGGTAAATAACAATAACATGCTTTGAATGGAGATGTCTGAGTTGATGAGTGCTTGGCATGATTGTAGGCATGCTTAAATTAGTGTAAGTGCTTATTTGAAATCTTAGGACTTTTTCCATAGTATCCTTAAAGTAGATGTACCACTATCATGTTCCCCACCTCTCTTTGACCATCAGTTTGTGAATGAAATGTTGTGCTCTTATTCAACTTGGTGTCATAAATTCTGATAGACTTGACCAAAAGTTTCATGATAAATCGAGAATCTTGATAAGATACAATAGATTTTGGTAACCCAAAGTGAACCCATACATTTTGAAAGAATAACGGTGTTGGGTTTTTTTCTATGACCTTATTTTTACAAGGCATTAAGATACACATATTATTGAAGCTATCCATACAACATACAAATAATCATGACCTTTCCTAGACATAGGTAACTCCCCCACAAAATCCATGGATACACTTTCTCAAGGATGTGAAGGAATAGGAAGTAGAGTATACAAACCCAATTTCATGTTACTATTAGCACACATAGAGCACCTCTTTACATATCTTGATACAATTACATTCATATGAGGCTAGTAAAAATACCACTCCAATTGAGAAATTGTTTTTCCTCCACCAAAATTACCAATAATAAGAGATGGATGTGCTTCAATTATAATATTAACTCTTTCACTTTGTGGAATGAATACCTTTCCAAGATGATATAATAGTTTTTCATGAACATGATAATCCAGTTCTTCAATTTTATTTCATTTACTGAAAGTTGCATATAGATCTTTAAAAGCTTCATCTTGATCATATTGTTCAATGTATATTTCATGTGTGACTCAATTGTGATTAAGAATTGTAGAGGAATTGATTATAGGTCTTTATAACACCTCTACAAATTTTTATATATTCCTTTATTATATCTAATGATCAAATGAAATTGTTGTAAAAATCCCACCCATATTAAGTGCCTTAATTGTTGTAGCTTAGTTTGTAGTTGAAGATATTGTAATGGTTGATGATTTATATGTATGATTGTTTCTTTACCCATTAAATAGTGATTCAATTTTTTTACAGTACTACAACATAAAATTCCTTATCATATGTTGGATAGTAAATTACTGTATTTGTAAAATTCGCAGAGTGAAAGCATATAGAATTACCGTGTTGCGTCAACACTACCCCCATGGCATAATCACTTGCATCTATTTGGATTTTGAATGGTTGGTTGAGATCTAAAAGTGATAGAACCAATGTTGTATTTATCTTCTCTTTTAATGTATCAAAGGATTTCCATTGTTTTCCTCACCATTGAAAAAACATATTTCACACTTTCCAAAGCATGTAGTGGTGCTGCAATATATGAGAAGCCTACAATGAACTTCCTCCAGTATTGGGTTGCTCCCAAGAAGCTTCTAACTCTAGTGACATTTTTGGGCTTAGGCTAATTTACAATAACCTCAACTTTAGAGGGATCAATTTTCAATTCCCCCTACAATATTACCTAAGTACACCAAATATTTCTTACCAAATTCACATTTGGAAATATTTAAATACAACTTTTCCCTTTCTAAGACATCCACAACCTACTTTACATGCTTTACATGCTCTTCACAAGTCTTACTGAAGATCAAAATATAATATAAGTATAATATCAAAAAATTATCAAGGAATGGTCGCAATACCTCATTCATCACCCTCATAAATTTTGTAGGTGAATTAAAACACCCAAAATGCATTAATAACCATTCAAAATATCCCCATTTTGTCTTAAATGCAATTTTCAAACTATCACTTTCAAAAAATCTAATTTGATGATGACCTCTTCTCAAATAAAAATTCATGAAATAAACAAAATTATTTAACTAATATAGTAAATCATCAATGTGAGGAAGAGGATAATGATGATTTACCGTAATTGTGTTCAAATCTCGGAAATAAAAACACATTCACCATGTGCCATCCTTCTTTGGCACCAAAAAAATAGGATACTTGCAAGGAGATGTACTTGGTCTGATGACCCCTTTCTCAAGAAAATCTTGCACCTGCTTCTTAATCTCCATTCTTTCCAAAATAGACATTATGTACATGTCGATATTAGGAAGTGGAGCATCTTGCTGCAAATGAATCTCATGTTGAACTCCTCTTTTTGGAGTGATTCCTTCAAGTTATTGAAACATATTTCCATAAGTGTCAACAAGTTCACTCAATTCATACATAATTTTAGGGTCAAATCCTTAGAAGGATTCATATTTATCAACATTCTTTTCTTTTACAATCAATAATACATAATTCTTTTTAGCATTAACAAGTATTTTCATTTTTCCTACACTAACAAGAGACAAATTTGTCTTGTTATAATGCACTCTTACAATGTATTAAATCCCTCCTTTGAAGAGATGATATTTTTTCTCCTCACAATAGAATATGTCTTTTTGATCATACAGATAGAGAATTCCCAAGACAGTCCTACAAATGTCAAGATGTACAACATCAAATACAACCTCATCTACAAAATTAGCAGTGATGGAAAATTTAAGTTTACATTGTCTTGTTACTTGTAGTTTGGAATCATCACATACCCAACCCAAAAGGTAAGGTTTAACATGAGGTGTCACTATCATATTTGGCCCAATTTCTGATGGCCAAAATATCTCTATTGTGACACATAGGTGTCCCAAGAGCAACATTTTGAGGTTGGGAAAAACATTGCTTCCTGTACCGTCACATATGCGACACTTCTAATAATTTTTAGTAGAGTGACACTAGACATGACACATGTGTTCATTTAGTCGATCTTTGAATCACACTATTTATTTTCGCTATTTCGACATCATGTGGAGACATTGGTAGTACGACACCGATGCCTTCCCAGACTGTGTCGCAATACCGACAGCCTCTCATCGCACATGTCGTTGCACGTCCAGATCTATTAGTTTTCCAGAGATGGAAACAATCTTCAGAAGTACCATGACAATCATTACTATTCTGACAACTGGAATAACATTGTTGAGACAATTGAGCCATATCAGCGACAGAAAAAACCATCGGAAGTGACACCACAATCATCGTTACTCCAAACCTTGGCATAACAATGTTGTGACGGTTGGGCCATACTAGCGACAGAAATAACCTTCGGAAGTGCCACCATAGTCATCGTTGTTGTGACACTAGGCATAACATTTGTGACGGTTGGGCCATACCAACGATGAAAACAATCATCGGTAGTGCATCCCTCCTTTGAAGAGATGATATTTTTTTCCTCACAATAGAATATGGTTTTTTGATCATACATATAGGGACTTCCCAAGACAATCCTACAAATGTCAAGAGGTGCAAAAACAAGTACAACCCCATATACAAAATTAGTAGTGATGGCAAACTTAAGTTTACATTGTCTTGTTACTTGTAGTTTGGAATCATCACATACCCAACCCAAAGGGTAAGGTTTAACATGAGGTGTCACTAGCATATTTGGCACAATTTATGATGGCCAAAATGTCTCTATGCGACACATAGGCATCGCAAGGGTGACACTTTTAGGTTGGGAAAAACATTGATTCTTGTACCATCGCATATGCGACACTTCTAATAACTGTCAGTAGAGAGACACTAGACATGACACGTGTCTTATTTTAGTCTATCTTTGAATCACGTTGTTTATTTCTGATATTCCGACATCATGTGGAGATGTTCGTAGTATGACAATGATGCCTTCCTAGACAGTGTTGCAATATTGATGGAATTTTGTCGCACATGTCATCACACATATGGCTCTATTCGTTTTCCAGTGATGGAAATAAATGTTGGAAGTTACACGATAGTCGTCGCTATTTTGACAACTGGAATGAAATTTTTGTGAGAGTTGGGCCATATCACCTACGGAAACAACTGTTGGAAGTGACACCACAGTCATGGCTACTCTGACACTTGGCATAACATTGTTACGACGATTGGGCCATACCAGCAACGGAAACAAACCGTTGGAAGTTCCACCACATTCGTCGTTGTTCTAAAATTGGGCATAACATTTGAGATAGTTGGGCCAGCGATAGAAACAACCATCGGTAGTGCCACCTTATCTGTCACTAGTCCGACACTATTCTTAGCTTTGAGACATTTGGGTCATACCAGCAACGGAAACAACTGTCGTAATTGCGACGTGACTCCTATAAAAAAAAATAGGGCAGAAGTAACCCTAAGAGGATCATCCACTTTAAGAAGGAACTCACATTTGGCTTATGGCATGATAGCAGTAGTTGATAAAGGAGAAAGGAAGATGTACGACCTCCCAAGAAAGCTAGGATACGAGACCATTGTCTCTGCTATATTTCATCCTAGCCTAGCTCACTTGGAAGGTCATCGATATTTGTTCCTCATTTATCAATTAATGTCATCATGCCAGAAGTGAAAGTTGAGTTCCTTCCTAAAGTGTACAATCATCTCATGCTTACTTCTACCCGTACTGAGGTATCTCCGGTAAACATTTGGTACCTTTTTTATAAGATCAAGGGCATGTTCATTTAACAAAACTACCTTTTAATACCCCTTTGTGTGAATTATGTTTAGTTTAAAGATTGGATGTGACCTTGAAAAAATTAGGGGTAGCATTTCTTTACACTACAACTTTTACATGAAAACAACACTAAACATATGTATAAATTAAAAAATAGTTCATTGAGTTTGCTAAAAACCACATCCAAGGGGATGCCTTAATAAGTACTATTTGTCTTTTTTGTTAGCAATATCATCTAAATTAATATGCTGCAAGTTTCATTCTTTAGTAAATATGTTTATTTTACTTTAAAAGAATAAATCAATATAGGAGGGTGTTTTTAAACTTGTTCTTGAGAAAGAGGATTTTATTTGCATTGTTTACTTTGAACATCCCAATTAACTTATTATACACCTCCTTAGATGTTCCCAAATCAGAAATAAAGGAAACTAAATTCTTTTGATTGGAATCAATGATAATACTTTTATCTTTCACCTCACTTTTCTTGTACTTTGTCTTTCCAGCAGCAGGTCCATTTGAAGGAGGCTCCACCACTTTTTCCCACACATAGTCCATAGCATCATGCTCTTCTAAATTGAAGTCCAATGTAAGCTTCCATGCATGATAGTCGGAATTGTCCTTGATCTTATCGTGAGATTTGAAGTATGATGTAGTCTCCATTGAAGCTACATCAATATTATTTTCCAACAAATCTTTCTTAGTGATTTATTTTCTCTCTCTTGCTTGGCCTTTGTCTTCACCGAGCCTCTGATACCATGTTAAATTTTAGTTAACAATGGTATGTTCTATTCTTGACACAATTACTTCAATGTTACTTTAGCAGCCCAATAATAACTTCCACATTAACCATTAATCACATTGATAGTAAAAGTAGATATAATATGAAACAAATTGCAGAAGACAAGCGAAGACAAGAGGACACCATATTTTTCATATGCCAGGGAAAATCCCTAATTTGGGGAAAACCCTTTGTTCAATCATTGTTATTATTATATCAAAATGTTCAAAAGAGAGAGTAAAGAAGTCAAATTGACTTGCCCAATTCAAATTCAAAACAACCTTGTCAATTTTTATAGCCAACTAAACTCAAAATTCAACCTTAACCAGAAATTCAACAATGGTCAAAGAAGTAATAGAATGACCACAAAATATCTCGGTCTTCCCCAGTCAAAATCATCCTAATGAGGAGGTCAAATTCAGCCCAAAACAATGACAAAGGGAACAATCAAACTTGGTCAATTTGTTGTCCAGAAATTTGTGGTCATCTTGCAATTTGGTTTGTCATTAAAGTGCTCAGAAAACCTCAGTTTCTATGCCAAAATTTGCAACCTGTTGAGACATAAATATCCCCAAAATATCAAAGTCAAATGATGCCCAGAAGGTGCTGGTCAATTCTTGTCAAATTGCAGTAAACTATGTAATATCAACCCTATAATTCAGCTTTTGAAATTCGTCCTTCTTGATCCACACGTGTGAGAGAGAAAAATGCCCAATGTAGTATGAACCAATGAGAGAGATAATGTGTGAGTGATGAAGATGAAAAATGAGATGAGAAGTCACTTGTATTTATACAATTCATTTTGGGTGAAGAGTCATGTCCATTGGGCTTCATGAGCCTACATGTTGATGTGGTCGACCTGAACAATTTTCACATGTGTGGGCATAAATTCAAAAATGCACTTATTCTTTTCCAAATTGGATGATCTTTGTATCAATTTATGTCCTCTCGAAAATATGAATTTAACGCAATAATCATCGCCATCAAATGACTTGTCCCAAGGTGGAATTTGGCCCTAGTTGCAAATTTTAACACTAAATAAACAACAGGTCGATAATAGATGGAATGGATATCTCTGAGGTTCTATTAGCACAATTTAGATAAAAAATATGGGTATTCCCCCAATGGAAATCACAATAAGAGTGTGAAACAAATACTACATTACACAACAAGGATCGAACAATATCTTAACAGAAGAGAAAAAAAACAGAATATTAACGCTATAGCTTTAAATATTCATAAGAAAAAAAAATTTCAAGCCTCAAGGGTTAAATCAAGTGCTCAATAGGATCTGGACAACTGGAAAATATTTGAACAACTAGGGGAGGACTTACAGGAATACTTCCACAGGTCACTCACTAATGTTTTGTCTCAGGAGATTTGGCCAAGAGATTTTTGAGGTCGCATTTTGGATTATTTCATATATATATATATATATATATAATGGATTATTTTTATGTATATTTATTTTTTTCATCCATTTGATCATCCTATATATGATGTATATGTAATCTGTCTAGAGACTTATTTATAGTTGATTGTGGGCAAGCAATAGTGCCCGACATATTCTATTTTGTATAAATAGAACAGTGCCAAAAGTTTGATGGCATAAAGATTTGCATATAAGTAACCAAAGTAATTCCAGAACCATAGGATAATCTCCTTCCATGGACCAAGTATTAACAACACTTCTTGCAAGCTCATATTTTTCTAAAAAGATAAGAAAATAAAAAACATTAATCACGGGACCACATATTTATATCTTCTCAAACTATAATTGAACCGGGCTCATTACAACTATTTAGAGAAATATGTTACTGCAAGTGCATTAAAAGCAGAAAGCCTTGATACCTATGCTTATCATCAGTGTAAGATTTAGAGCACAAATATCATATTTCCAACTTTCCATTTCCAATATTATATGATGTGCTAGAATACCAATAATTTTAGAGCATGTGAAAGGCTAACTCACATGGTTCAGGTTCAAATTAAAGTTTGACAACCATTAAATTCAATTTGGGTTCAAATTTTCCAATGATATTTGGATGAGGTTCTACTATATATATATATATATATATATATATATATATATATATATATATATATATGAAAACAATAAAAAAATAGGAATCTTAAATGATAGTTTATAAAAAATAAGTATGACATATTGTTCAACTTCAAAATTTAAAAGTTTGTACATATAATATATAATATATCCATAATGTTAATTCCACTCAATGCTGCACGGTGCATAATGGTATGCTTGGTCGACCAGACTCATTCTATGGAGTCAACATGGCTCATGCTTATTAGAAATGGTGGCTCGTGACCTGCAAGGGAGGCCCAAGTTGAGCTTTGTCAATTGCAGCCACAACCTATAGGGGTGCCATAAGGAAACAAAAACTCGGGAGTCATTGAGGAAAACAATCATGCTCGAGTTGAGGTAATTTTACAACGATGCCAAGCTTCCAAAAAATGATGGAGGATCGAGATAGTAAGGCTCATACAAATGTACACTATACAGAAGTAGGTACAGACGGAGCAAGGATTTACTATATAGTATATGGAGTGCTAAATGAGGGAAGAAAAGGATGCAACATATGGAGCAAGGGTATATACAGTGTTGATTCTACACTATACAAGAGGTGACAAAATGTGAAGGGAGACAACAAAGGATTCTTGAGTGGATTGTTGATTAATGATAAGATAGGGATACGCAAAAGTCGAAACAAGAATAATGCTTGAACAAGTGTACACTATACAGAAGAAGCTACATATGGAGCAAGTGTTTACTATATAATATATGTAGTGTTCAATAAGGGAAACAAAGGATGCAACAGATGAAGAAAAGGTCTATATAGTGCTGCATGTACACTGTAAGGGAGGTGACAAACTACAAATGGAGACAACAAAGGATTCTTGAGTGGAATATAAATTCCAACACTTGGATAGCTTAAATAATTTTTTATTATTGATAAGTGAGGGATACACAATAATCAAACAAGGATAATGCTTGAACAATCATACACTATACAAAAGCAACTACACATGGAGCAAGGGTTTATTATATAATATATGTAGTGCTTAATGAGGCAAGTGAAGGACGCAACATGTCATCACCCATAATTTTTTACTTTTTTATTAGGGTCACTCACCTAGGTTTTTTTCTATCTCATAAGGTTGGTCCATGAAATTGATGAAAATTTCATGAAATAAGTCTTTATCCTATGTCCAAAGCACTTCATTAGTCATTTAATCTCAGTCATATCTATAAAATCCATCTTAGCTTCACATGCATTGGTTTAAAAATAATTTTTTAGCCACATATATGATTTTTCACAATTTTTTAGTGAATTCTATGTAAAATAGGCATATTTCTCTACGAAACTACCTAACAATTTCGTAGCGAATCTAAGGATTTCCCTGTTTTTTTATTGTTTGACTAGTCAACTTCAAGAGAAGTCTGTGAGAAAACAGAGGAGAATTATTAACAAACGAGAGATGTTATTGTCAAGCATAGATCAAATAAAATTAAAATCTTTCACTTTTCTCAAAGGTGGTACCAATTGTGAGATCCATAGATTTCTTTGGGCTCTATTTTTAGAATGCATTTTTTTTCATGTTTGAGAAATGTTTTTCAAATGCAGGTCCCGGACACATGGAGATTCTTTTAAAACAACCAAGAGATTTTTTTCTTCACTATGAACTGATCTACAAAAACCTCCTCCTTTTTTGTGACAACTATCAAGGATTTGGAGATATGAGACCATTTCTGAGCCCTAAATTTCAGAAAAAAAAATAGCTTTGTTTTTAATAATAGAGGAACTTGTTGAAGGTGAAAATGTTGTTTCTTGAGGAGGATAAGAGGTAGTTTGAACCTAATTTTCCTTAAAATATTTCATCATATCATCTTTTAGACCAATAACGTGAAATTTTGAAGAAAGGGGAGGATTTTGGGTTTTTTCAACAAATTAGGCAATTTCATAGCGAAGCCCAGGCTTGAAGGCCAAATTTCGCTACAAAACTGATATAGGTGAATTTTTTCTTAAAATCACATATATGGTAAACATAAAAGTGGATTTTTTTTTTAATTCAGCTCATTAGCCCCAAGGAAGATCCTCCAACAGTCAGAAAGGTCAAAGGTTATGCAAAAGGTGGATTTTGCAATTTGCTACGAAATGAGCGCTATGAAATTTTTTGTACATGACTGTTTTAGCACTCAACTTAAAGTTTGATTTATGAAAAATGAAATAGGATTTTGAAAATATGAAAGAGGTTTTTCTTCATCACGAGCCCGTATAAAACAACCTCTCTCAGTTTCTTCAAAGCCATCAGGGTTTGGAAATTATACACTCATCTTGGAAGCCTATTTTTGACAATTTTCACTAACTAGATATATAAAAAAATTGTAAACTTCAACTTGGAGGAGGTCCAACTCAGCATACACATGGCATAATGACACATAAACACTCCAGAACACTCATAAAATTAGTTGGTTGCAGTTGATAAGAGTTATTAAATGGATTTGTTGAATTATTTAATGAAAGAAGAGTCCTTTTTGTATTCAAACTCTGCAAAATATAAATATCACTAGGAAGTCTCCAAGTAATGTAATCATATTTGAAATAGAATTATGAGGTGAGAATTGGAAGCTATCAAGGTGGAAAATCATTTGTATGAGTCCTCACTCTATAAATGAGATAGTTTTAGAGTTATAACAGGTGGTATAATTCCTTAACATATCTACTATTGTAAATTTCTTCATATCAACAATAGACAGGCAATGATTATTTCCTGCTTCACCTGAGATCCTTGATGTGTTTCAATGGGTTTATGTGTCTCTTTTATATATTTCTTCCAGTAGTCTTGATGTTAAATTACTCAGAATATATGGCATACATGCTATGACTTCCTTTTAGATTTGAGTTACTGTTTATCCCTATGTGTGAATGTTGTTCTATCATTGAAACAAAAAAATCCTAGTTTTCATAAGTAGAAATGCTTGTCATTGATTTCCTTTTACTGACTCCATGAGGCCAATGGTAGTTGAATCTTCCTCATTTTTCACTTGCAATAACCTACACTAAAACACTCATAGATTTAGCCATATGTTTTAAGACCAAATTGAGTAAATCCTTTGATAAGTTGAGAGAGCCCTCTCAGGCTGAAGAGAATAATCCTCAGTCAAAAGCTGGTTTGAAAGAGTTACTCTAAGTTGTCTGGTAGAGCATCCCATCAGCACCAATTTAGAGATAACATTTTGGTGCATCTGTTGGGAGTCTGAAGACATTATTCCTAAATTTTGTGCTCAAAAAATGATGCTTAACTCTTGAAGGTAGCAGGAGCTCAGAACATTTCAAGGCTGCAGAAACTACCTTGGAAACTCCATTAATTTAGAAGCTCATGTCTTGATGGTGACTCTACTGCTTGAAGATTAGTAGATTGATGAAGTTTCAAGATGAGTTATATTGCAAGAAATAATTCCAGGTACACCCCTATGGATCAGTCTCACATACCTCATTTTCCAAATGCTATGCCAAGAGTTAGTTGGTCAACTTATATTCCCATATTTAAAGATGATAAGAAAGATAATGTTTCTCTTCACCTGGTTAGATTCCATATGCATGTGGATAAGTTTTGAGTCGATTTTCCTAATGGTTTTCTCATGAAAATGTTTAGGGCCACCCTAGAGGATGAAGCTAGAACGTGGTATGAAGGGTTGCAACCAGGAAGCTTGTTCTCTCTAAGATATTTCCATAAGACATTATTAGAACATTATGAGAAAACACATTCTTCTTTATCACTATTACAATACTGTTGTGACTTTTTTGAGGGTTTCATTCCACATCTTAAAAGTCTTGGTGACAATGGAGAGTGCATGGATGAATATATGTTAGAGGCACTTCATGATTTCTCCTCTCATGTTATTTTTCATGGTAATCAAGAAGGTTTCCAAAAAGAAGAAGTGTCTTCTTTTCTTGAAGATAAAATAGATCAGAAATGTGATAGTCAAGTCATATTACATGAAATATATGAGGATTTTCAACCTTGTCAATCTATATGCAATCAAAGGTATGAGCCAGATCAACCAAATTATTTTTTAGCTAATTAATTTTCTGAAATTTTATGTCAAGGAGGAACTCCTCAAGATCAGGTTTTTGAAAATACATCCATGAAAATTCTAAACACTGAAGTAACATGTGATGAAATTTCACATTTGGATAAACTCGAGCTACATGAAAAATTGAATATACATGTTTTACCTTTTCATTTTAGGGATAATAAAAATGACATGGATGATATGCATAAAGTTGTTGCTATAGGAGTTGTTAGTGTTCAGAATCAATATGACAACCCTCAAGCAAAACTACCAAAGATTACATCTGATTTTTTTGATAATAAAAATAGTAGTTTTGATACACACAATATGGATGTCATGTTTGAAGATGTTCAATGATGCGTTGATGGTTTTGTTGATTTACACGAAAGGGAAGACAACCTTATTATTGCTTTTTCATTTGATGTTGTTCTTGGAATTGAAGACATAGGACAAAAGAAGTCATCAATTGTGAATGAATTCAATTCTCATGGTTTTACTCATCAAGGTAAGGTGATTTTTCATGGTTCCCAAGATCAAATGGTAAGTTTGTTGTAGTCATCGGCCAAGAGAAATTTTGTATTTCTTATGGTGCAAGGATTCAATTCTCATCCTGAGTTGCCAATAGAAGTCTCACTTCCAATTTTTTTCAAGTAAAGTCAAGGGATTCAGGTATCAAATCATCTCATTGATTGGCTTTATTCCAGGTTTCATGTCACTTGAATCAAGCATGAATATTGCAATTGTTACGGTAGGTAGGAGTGTGTGTGAATAAGATCAAGAGTTCTGAACATCTTTTCAGTACGTATAGATTTAGTATTGAACTTGGATTTTCGTTTTTAACAAGCTTGTGACTGAGGAGAAGGCCATAAGAGTTTGAAGAAGTCTTCATCAATTTCATAAATTTTTGTTTTTCTTGAAGGAAGGCGTTGGAACTACAAGTTCTCTATTGTGCCACAGGAGCACCCCATCCCTAGTGGAGCCACTATTATCACACATAAATTTTTAATTTTTTATTAGGGCCACTCACCTAGGTTTCATTTTTTCTCATAAGGTTGGTCCATGAAATTGATAAAAATTTCATTAAATAGGTCTTTATCCTAAGTCCAAAGCACTTCATTAGTGATGTCATCTCAGTCATATCTATCAAATACACCTTAGGTATAAATGCATTGGTTTAAAATTCATTTTTTAGCCACATATCTGATCTTTCACAATTTCGTAGTGAAATCTATGTAAAATAGGAATATTTTGCTACAAAACAACCTAACAATTTTGTAGTGAATCTGAGGATTTCTCTGTTTTTTCACTGTTTGACTAGTAAACTTCAAGATAATTTTTTTTTAAAAAAGAGGAGAATTATTAATAACTAAGAGAGGTTATTTTCAAGAACAAATCAAATAACATTAACCT
Organism: Pinus albicaulis; assembly: GCA_034641835.2. Lineage (NCBI taxonomy): Eukaryota > Viridiplantae > Streptophyta > Pinopsida > Pinales > Pinaceae > Pinus > Pinus albicaulis. The sequence goes on along the minus strand of CM076575.1, from coordinate 997,253,732 downwards.
CTTTCACTTTTCTCAAAGGTGCTACCAATTGGGAGATTCAGAGATGTCTTTGGGCTATATTTTCGGAATGCGTTTTTTTCCTATTTGAGACATGTTTTTCAAATTCAGTTCCCAAAAACCTGGAGATGTTTTTCAAAAATCAAAGAGATGTTTTTATACAGTACAAAATGATATATAAAATAAATCCTCTAGTTTCACAACAAATATCAAGGATTTGGAGATATGAGATCTTTCCCGAACCCTAAATTTAAAAAAAAACAACTCTGTTTTTATTAATAGAGGAACTTGCTGAAGGTGAAAATGTAGTTTCTTGAGGAGGATAAGAGGTATTTTGAACCTAATTTGACTTAATATATTTCATCATATCATCTTGTAGACCAAGGGAGTAAAATTTTGAATAAAAGGGAGGATTTTGGGGTTTTTTGGCGAATTAGGCAATTTTGTAGGTGACTTTTTTCATAAAATCACAACTATGGTCAAAATCAAAGCAGTTACGTTTAGCTCATTAGCCCCAAGGAAGATCCTCCAACAGTTAGAAAGGTCAAAGGTTATTCAAAAGGTGGATTTTGGAGTTTTCTATGAAATGAGAGCCAAGAAATTTTCTGTACACGATTATTTTAGCAGTCAAATTCCAGTTTGATCTTTTGCCAAATTAAAAAGTATTTTGGAAATATGAAATATTTTTTTCTTTAGCATAGGCCCATATAGAAAAACCTCTCTCAATTTCTTCAAATCCATCAGGTTTTCGAAATTATGCACTCAACTTTGAAGCCTATTTTTGAGAATTTTCACTAACCATATTTATGAAAAAAATGTAAAATTCGACTTGGAGGAGGTCTAGCTCAGCATTGACGTGGCATAATGACACATTAGCACTCCAGTACATTGAGAAAATTAGTTGGTTGTTGTTGATAAGGGTTACTAAATGGATTTGTTGAATTATTTAATGAAATAAGAATCCTTTTTGTATTCAAACTCTGCAAAACAAAAATATCCCTGGGAAGTCTCCAAGTGATGTAATCATATTTGAAATAGGTATATGAGGTGGGAATTCAAAGCTATCATGGTGGAAAATCATTTGTATGAGTCCTCACTCTATAAATGAGATAGTTTTAGAGTTAGAACAGGTGGGAGAATTCTTTGACACAACTACTATTGTAAATCTCTTCATATCAACAATAGACATATAGTGACTATTTCCTGCTTCACCTCAGAGTCTTGATGTGTTTCAATGGGTTTATGTGTCTCTTTTATATCTTACTTATATTATTATTGATGTTAAATTACTCAGAATTCATGTGATACATGCGTTGACTTCCTTTTATCATTGATTTATTGATTATCCTTATATGTGAATGTTTCTCTATCATTGAAACAGAAAAAGCCTCAATTTCCATAAGTAGAAATGCTTGTCATTGATTTCATTTTACTGACTCCATGTGCCCAATGGTAGTTTAATCTCCCTCATTTATCACTTGTAATCACCTACAGTAAAACAATCACAGATTTATCCATCTGTTTTAAGACCTAATTGAGTAAATCCTTTGATAAGTTGAGAGAGCCCTCTTAGGCTCAAGAGGCTAATCCTCAGTCAAAAGTTGGTTTGAAAGAGTTACTCTAAGTTTTCAAGTGGAGAATCCCATCATTAAAAATTTAGTGATAACACAACAAATGGAGCAAGGGTTTATACAATGTTGAGTGTACATTGTACAGGAGGAGACAGACTGCAAAGGGAGACAACAAATGAATCTTGAGTGAAATATGGATGCCACAACTTGGATAGCTTACAGACTTGCAAAATAATGATAGGTTAGCAATACAGAAGTGTCGAAACAGGAAGAATGCATGCTTCCAAGTCAAAATATGATGTAAACCACTAGTATGGTACCAAAACCTTACACGCTCTAAAATATTAAACTATGATAGTAACAATATGTTATTTATTCACATGAAAATTCAATTCATGAACTGTGGTATATTTCAATATATTAATAGTATAAAAAAAAAGGTTTCAATGTTTAAAAGCATGTTCAAACATACAATCAAATAGAGGAAAAAACACATACAAAAAAACTAGATCATAATCATGAACAAGCTTCAACTTGAATTATGAAGTGTAAAGGAACTTACAAAATGTGACACTACGAACCTGATCAAGGGCACAAGAAAAAAAATCTAGGACTTGACCCTAGTTGACAAGTTGTTTTTCAAGGTTGTCATAAAGTTTGATAGATTTTTAATAACGTGGAGTTGCATCATTCTGGTATTTTTGGGAACATACGATCTCAAATAGATCTTTGGACACAATCTGCGACCAATTAGAAGTCTCAAATACATTGCCATAATAGAGAAAATGTTAGGCCACATAAACAAAATCATTATTTTACATTCATGATATAGATATTATTTCTATTTATCTACATCACTAGAAACAAAAAAAAATGATAACAATACAGATTTTGAGAATGGAACTTTCAAATTTCTGGAAACAATGAAAAGGAGCATGCACACCACACAATCACAATGACATGCATGCACACACACAATATCAAATGAAGACCCAAAGTATTACATATGTTGTTTATGGCAACTCCTTTAAGGTGGCCATTTTCTATATCCCATCATTCCTTCTCATAATCAAGTCTAAGAGTGAAATATTCACCTCAATCCATTGTAACACACTCAGGAACCTCGTTATTATATTTGAGATTTTTTCTTATGGAATTATATATGTATTGCAACATCTTAGATGTTCCCAACAAAATTTCAGTTGCCTTTTACACTTTACTATTTTCTAGATATTTGATAAATAATCTCATTGGCTAGCGAATGGGGTTAGCTCAACTAATTTTCACTAATGTGGCTGGGAATTTTACTAGTTGCATGCAAGGAGATGCCTAAGTTCAAATACCTTGGGTTAGACACACCAGTCTACACAATCAAATTTACTAGGAATACAATCCACAGATGTGGGGAACCATCCCTTGGGTTTCCCTGCTATAGTATCCTAGGAAAAAAAACTTCAATGGTTATATAAAATAAAGACAATGTTCTTAGTTGTTTTTTCAGTTGAGAAACATTATGTATGCCAACGGAAATTCACTGAATGTAAGAAACTCTTGAAAGAACCTATGTTGTACTTATTCACAAGAGACTATAGAGAATACATTACTAAAGCACCAAAGTAGACATGCTTGATAAAATATTAAAATGCTTGTTTACACAACATTCAAGATAACACAATGTAAGGAGCCACATGTAAGTTTCACAACAGGTTAGATAAAATATTATGTGCAATTATCTTACCATCCCTGGATCCTTTGTAAATAGACCGCCGACAAGAGCTAGAATCTGAGATCCAATTCCCGACACACAAGCACCAAGTAAACCTACTGCAACACTCAAAACCATGGCAATAAAATGCATAGCTCTACTATTAGCTCCTACTATCCATTGATCCCTTTGTAATTCATCAAGAAGCTGCAAAATAGAAGGCATGTAAGTACATATGTGTTTGCTGAAAAAATTGATTGAAATGTTAATATCCACTCCCCAAATCACAATCTCATTGTTTTGAATCTTTTTAATACAAAAGTTTATATAAATTGTTATATAAAGTCCAAACATGAATATTTTTAATACAAAATATTATATAAGTTGTTCTATAAAGTCAAAACATGAATCAGACAATAGTCTCTAGACTGCCAAGGTAAAAATGTGAACATGATATAAACCAACTAGATTTGTAAAAGATAAAATCAATGTCAGCATTCCAGAGAGGTCTCTCGGGATTTCTAAGTTGGAACGGACATCAAAAATGAAAAGTAATGACCTCATATAATCCAAGTTCTTATTCACTGAAGTATATAAGTTGATAAACCTGCTCTCTATATTCAAAAACAAAAAGAGAATTCCAATGCTAGAGGTCATTTACAGCCAGTAAAAATATACTATACACTAATAGGCATCCATCGACTAGTACTAGAACTCTAAAATGAAAAATATGCATAAAGAAGCTTCCAAAGCAAAGGGCATGTAATTAAATAAGAATTTTTTTAGCCCCAAAGGTTAGCTCAAATGTTCACAAGCTAGACACAAGATCTCTCCCCCAAGTTGGGTATATCACAGGTTCAACTCTCTTGATCCCCTCAGAGTTAGGTGATTGGGAACTTAGGTACTGAAGTTTTACCCCATAAGCATCCAATGGGCAGTACTAGAAGTCTGAAATGACTCCAAATCAATGTTACTAGACTCAAAATCGGTAATCAATCAGCAAGGCAAAAGAGGGAAGAGTTTTAATCAGATCGGAAAAAAAATCGGTGAATTCAATAAATAAAGAAATACATATATATTGAATTAAAAAATAAAATAAAATTAGTGATATTCAATAAATCTATGTCCAAACAATGCATAATATCAATATATTTCCAGAGTATCATGAATGAATAAGTATCTCATATATGATATAACTCCAAACATGATCCAAAGTATTGAATCCTAACTACTAAACAATGACGACATAGAACTAGAAGCAAATGCTTCTAAAAGTTTATAAAATACTACATACAAATCACTAAAAAAGTAGTAACTGAAATCTCTTTGTTTTTTCTAAAATGATACAATAATTGTTTGCTATGGAAATCTTTGATAGAGCACACGCTAAAGCTAGCATTAGAATACACTACACACTATGCCTCTATTACACGGAGTAAAATGAAATTGAAACCATGCCTCTACTACCTTCTCGACGTATGGGTTGTGGGCTTGAGCAGTGAGAAGTGAGTTATGGAATGAGATTTAATTTTTAACCTAACTAAACATCATGACAAAAAATGCGGCAACCTAAAAGTTAAAATTTGTGCTCGCCAAGTTGAGGTCTGAAAATATTCTAAATTGCAATTAATTGGTGAGTCGCAAGTCAAACTCACGTCGACCATGAGTCAATCTTGGTCAATGCAAGTTTGACTCGCTGAGAGTTGAATCGAATCGTTTGAGAGAAGAGCATAGTTTGACTTCTAATTAATCGCGAGTGATCAAAGATTCATGTTTCACTGCTCCAAATATATCAAGATTTGAAATAAATATCTAAAGATCAAGGATAGGTTTTGGTAATATGAAAGTTATAAAAGTATACTTAACGTTATTAAAATCACTCAGAAATTCAAATAATCACAGAAAAACAGAAAAATTACCAATTCAAAGATGAGACATATATAAATCAGAAATCCCAATAAAATTAAAGCATTTTTCAAGTTTAGAGCATAGACCTTAAAATGGGGTTAAAGTAGGCTAGACATCTCTTGGGGTTTTTCCTTGAGCTTTTTTCAAGAAATATTCATAGATTCAGCTAGATAAAAGGGTTTGGGATTCATCCCTGAACTAAGTCTGAACCTGAACCTGTACATGGTCCAACCAAATCCGACAAGCATCATTTATCAATTTTGGAGTCTATATCTATTTATAACCATCTCATCCCAATTGTATTAAGGACTTTGTGAAATTTTCAATGTAGAATCCAAAGTTACAAGAGATATTAAAATTAAAAAATAAAAATGAGTCAAAATTTCTGGCAAGTCTCATTAATATGAAAGGTTATATTTTCTATATATTATAGATTTCAATAGCTTATTTTGATGTACAAATATGACACTACATACTATAAAATTCCATGGAATATAGATAGTTGACAGGCCTGTTGGTTTTCCTCTGTGGAATCGTGTAATAAAAACAAACAAAACAATTTTTTTGTTTTTTAAACAGACAACTGAGAAGACATGTTGAGTCCATCTGACTTGTGTTTGAATTGCATGTCTTAGCACACCCCACTTATCTATTTCAAACTCTATTTTTATTGACTCCTCCACTCATCATGAATGCATTCAAAAATTATGAAAAGCTAAATGAGGAACTTAAATGTCATGCACTTGCACTACCTGCGTAGATAGGTTGTGGGAAAACCATTGGGATGTAATAATGCATTGACATGTATATTTTGATGGCATGGCAATTGTATCCCTCTAGAAATATAACTTCGAGTTTTTTTAAATTATGTTTATGGTTATGTTTTTTTTTAAAGTCCTTTGAGACATACCTAATCTATGAGACCTTTTCCCTTAAAATAAAAGTCGAAAAACAAAATTGATATAGAATTTAATTGGAGAATTTGATAAATGATGTTATTTTGTGACATCTTGTCTCTGCAGAAAAGAGCTGATTGATGAAATTACTTGGATCGATATGGTTTTCATGGAATGTAAGTATAGCCCAAACTCCAAAAGAAAATACAAATTTCTCTGCTACATGGATGGATGCCCTCCACAAATGTAGTGAGCCACCTCTTGGTTTTTCCACATGGTTTTCATTGGAAGGAATATAAGCTTCAATGTTATTTCCAATCATGTTTATGCATATGTTTTCTTGTAAAGTCCTTTAAGACCTACCTAGTCTACAAGACCTCTTCTCTTAGAATAAAAGTTGAAAATCAAAATTTAGTTTATAATTTTAGAATTTAACCACAAAATTTTTCAAATGATGTTGGGTTCTTGGCACCTTGTTTTTGAAGTTGAACACCTCAGTTATTAAGTGTCTTAATTTGGCATGTTTTTCATGGAATATGTTCTTGGCATCGTGTTTCTTCAATTCATAAGCTCAGTTATTAAGAGTATTATATTGGCATGGTTTTCATGGAATATAAGTATAGGCCAAAATAGAAAGTAGAAAAGAAATTTATCTGCTATCTCTAAACACAATGCAGGCTATTATATTCGAGAGTAAGATTCAGAATCATACACTAAGAGGAACATGGGAGTCTAACTATAGTAAGAAAATTGAAAAAGGAAAAATGTAGGTAGCCAGATCTCATGCACTTGCATTTCTTGAAGAGGTCGGTTAAGATGCGCTATTTTGAGGTAACAATGCCTTGACATGTATTATTTTATGACATGACAATTTCATCCCATTTAGTGATATAAGATTCAGGTTTTTTCCAACTATGGTGACGGTTATGTTTACCTTTTAGTACTTTTCCAACTACCTGGTCTATAAGGTCTCTTCTCTTAGAATCAAAGTTGAAATTCAAAATTTGATTTAGAATTTTAATCAGAGAATTGGATGAATGATGTTGAATTTTTCAACATCTTGTTTCTACAATTCAGTGACTGAGTTATAATATTTCCAAGACTGGTATGGTTTTCATGAAATACAAGTATAGGCCCAACTCCAAAAGAAAAGAGGTTGATCTGATATCTAGAAAAGAAATTTTGGCTACTCCCTCAGAGATCAAAACAAAACACTAAAAGGGGCACATATGTCTAATTTTATTAAGAAAATTTTGAAAAATTCTAGACATAGGAATTAGATCTCGTGCAATTTCCTTATTTGCATGGGTAGGTTAGCAAAAACCTATTTGATGTAACCATGGCTTGACATGTTCACTTTCAAGCACAAAGTATCAAGTTTCCCAAAATGAATTAAATGGAACCTAATTCAAAAAAAGTACATGAGAGATCAAAAGTAAAGACACGAAAAGGACCATAAGTACATAAAAAATTCAATGTGTATTCGCAGTTTGATGCAACTAGCAAGAACCGATTAATTCCCCTAGCAGTTATACGATTCAAAGCCCCTCCACCTAGCATCCCACCAATATTTGGTCCCTTCAAAAATCTAGGCCGAGGCCCTGTAAGCGCCAGATGATCCAAAATATGTTCTTTAGAAGTCTCCTTTGAAACCCTAAAAATGTAAGTTTTGAATAGATCTGTAATGTTCCAAATCTAGAAATTTCTGCTCCATCGGGAACATCTTAAGATGTTCCATTTTTCCTTCTTCAATGAGACACTGTAAGTCCATTTTAGATATTGACTATTGGGGAATTTACATGATATGTCTCCTTCAAATAAGGGAGAGATCCTAAGGCTAGCTGGCCCTTCATAGACTCTGCCGATGGATATGCAATATTCCACCTTAGGAAATCCTGCTACAGGGTTCTCGAGGATGCTATATAAGGAAGATGTTGCATAAATAATACAAAATACCATTGGGATGCCCTAGAATAACTCATATAAAACTCCATTGTGGAAAATGAGCTTAAAGAAATGCATCTAGATGGGTTATTCAGATCTCCCCAATCTAGATCTCTGAAACAATGCTCAAAGAGTGAGCTACAACAATACGTGAACATGAACATTAACTCTGCAAATATGAAATACAAAATAAGAGGGGAAATGGTACAGCCAACATTATATTGTGATTTCAGCATGAATATACAAGAAAAAATTGAGGGAATAATCCTCTCAATCCTCTAGAACCAACTCCAATGAATATACCATGTAATGCCGCAGTAGCTGCAGCAACACAAAATGTCAGGAAACCATAACTGTGCAGTCTCTATGAGAGATGTAGCTGCTGAATACATATAAAATTATAATGTAGATGAAAGATACAAGAAAATAGCCCCAAGAAAGGAAAATGGGCTCAATATGGGATTTCTAGCCAATCTCAGGGAGATTGCTAGAAATGTCGGAAAAAATACAATAGTGACAAATAAATTGTCACTGCAACTGAAACCAAATGGATATGAGGCTGTGGCTAATCTGAAGTACTGATTCCATCCTATGATAATGCTCTCAAGGGAAAAGGGGTTGATTCCCTCTTTCTCAAAAGCAATCCTCCTGATGAGCACAAGAATCTCCCTCAACACTGCCTCCATGGAATAACACAGTTTCTCCAAGTGACTGCGCAGTGGGAGATGGTGAATGCATGGCCTGATGCCACAGATCTGAAATATTCTCCAAGAGCCCTCTCTATAGCTCCTCCAATGAATAAATCCATCCTCCACTGAAAATTCAAGTAAGGAAGGACTCTATGAGTTCCTCTGCTACTACCCCATCTACACAGCACCATTCTGCTATAGAAATAACACTGCAAATGAAGAAGTGAGCTTGGCCAAATGCCGAAATGAGGAAATGTACCTCAAATCCTCTCCTCCCATGAGGAAGAGGTGGGGGATCCCCTCCCGGGAGCACACCCAGTGCTCAAGAGCACTGCAATCCTGCTAAACGGCCTGGATGTGCAAGTCCTTGGCCTCACTACGAAATTTCTGAATCTAAGAATGAATCAAATGAGTTGCTACTTCTTTCTTATAAAGAAAATGAACTCTCTCTCACCATAGGACCCACAATTAGGGTTTCCATTCACTTTTTAATGCTTTACCTCCAAAAGTTGCATTTTCTTCTAATGCAAGCCACCCCTCTAAGGCAGCGCTGTTGACTTGGTCAAAGATGGCCAAATCAAGGTGATCCTCATCATGTTCACACCATGGGGTGTTTATTTCAGCTGCTTTATTATTTCTCCTTTCACACAAGGAGTGTTATTTTCCATCAAAGCGGTTAAGGGGTCTCCTTACCCATTTTATTAAGTGAAATTAAAATATGCCACTATAATGTTCCATTTTAGCTTGAGGCTAAAATTGGGAACATTACAAGATATGCAAACCCCAATTCATGCACATGAACCTGAGTCTTGATTGTAATCAACCCCACCAGAGCATTCTCTCGCATCAGAGTTATGGCTTGGCGCAGGGCCGATTTCACATACCCCAATTCCTCTTGGATCACCCAGGTATCCAGCATAGACAAAAAGACGAGGTTCGGGATTGAAGCTTGGTCACCGGAAACTGCGTACTCGATGGTTGTATACTACGGGAAAAGCATGTTATAGGAAAATATAAGTCATTGAGTGTTTGTATAGAGAAGCATGAGGAATGTGGCCAAGACTAAATTGTATTTCTCAACAAAACCTCTAGTAGTGTTAATAGTTTCGTAGCATCCAGGTACTAATGTTATAACCTAAGAAATCAATTTTTAAGCGGTGTTTAATTATAAGAGTTCTACATATAGATAAGAGATAGTCGTATTTGGTTATGTCGAGCTCACATGGTTTGCAATGTGGGCAAGTCAAAACCCTTGAGCATATTTTTAATTTTTCCTTCTATCCAAGTCTACCTAAGTATGGGTTGTCTTTGTGACTGTTGCATTCTCTTATCTCCTTCACGTGGAGCATTATGTTGTGAGGAAATCAACATTCTTGGGCTATTTAGTTTCACTCTAATGTGGATTATTGTAAGGCTTGAAGTGTTTTTTTCATGATAGAAGGATTGCAATGATGTTTTATTAAATATTTTTCTCTTGTCATAAGTCTTTGTGAATATGAAATTCTCCTATCTCCCTCACATGGAGCATTTTGTTGTGAGGAAATCAACATTATTGAGCTATTTAGTTTCACTCTATTGTGGATGCTTGTGAGGTTTGAAGGGTTTTTTTTATGGTATAAGGATTTCAATTATTTTTTATTAAATTGTTTTCTCTTGTCGTAAGTCTTTTCATGGTATATTGTCATGGGTGTTAGGTTGGCCTTTCATATAACTATGAAAAATCAAAAGGTTTAGGTTGATATTGAATACCTCTAGAAACATCTAGAGTGTTGGGGTAGTGGCCCCTATATTGTGATCAAAGAGGCATTTAAACATTCTTACTTCGCTATTTCAAGCTCACACAAAGGGGATGGAAGGCTCCACCACCACATTGACAAAGAGGATTTCAAGCATGGGATGAGTTAACCGCTAGTGCACCACACAAGGAAACACTTCCTAGCTCTAGCCTTAGCTATTTATGAAGGGCCTAAACCTCAGAGCCTCCCCATGATGGATGGGAGCATATATAGCATGTTCACATCGATCCCTTGATCTTTGGATTATTGTGGCTATCATCCTTCAATAATAAGCATGGTTGTTTCCTAGTGTTTTCTAATCAAGCTATTATGCTTTGCCCTTTGTTGTATTAATTATGTGAGTTTTAGGTAATTTGTGATACTATAGTCATAGAGGTTTTGGCTTAAGCCAATTCATGTATTTTTTTTTTAACATCTAATCCGTGGTTATTTTTGCTTAAGCCAAGCCATGTCATATTTTGTTTTTTAGTTTTTCTTGTGGATGATACACATGACGTGACCTATTTTTTTTTATATGAAAGCCTTGTAAACATTTTTAATATAAAGAGTTGAAGATTTAATTCAAATAGATAAATATTTTAGGGATAGCAGTCAAGAATGGAAAGGTATGGACCAATTACTTTGTTGTGTTGAGTCTTCTCTCACAATAATATCTGCCAGATATCAAACATATCATCATTGGTTCCTTAAACATTATTGGGGGCATTATCAACTCAAATTACAAATTCACTCACCTTGCAAAAAAATTCTCATGGAATTTGTTACCGTCTATGGTTGGAAACAAACACGCAAATTTTTTTTCATCTCCTCCACTCCAAAATAACCCAAAATATTGGAATGGTGCACCTCATGGAACACTTGTAATGAGTGAATTTTCTAAATAATGGAGATAATGCTAAAGCTATCAATAATTTATCCTTTAGTAAATAGTCACGAAACTTATCCTCTCGGATGGATGTCATGGAGTTATAAAAGAATGCATGAAAGTGTGCAATATCTAAATGCTACATGTAAACTTTATTGAACTCCCTAAAAATGAAATGTTGAAATTGTGAAAATTTTGTCTACTGAACTATTAGTGGTCATGATAGGAAACCCAACACTTCATTTATGCTTCCTTTTTTGTACTTAATCATTGTATTGAAGTATTATATGTATGTAATATACTTCATGTGATGTGTTTGCTTGATATTTTTATGTGTATGGAGAAAGTGAAGAGGCTAATGGTCATCATGAATGACACTTTTTAGCACACATCTAATGATGCCAACACTTAACTACTTCAATTCACATGGAAATATCTTAGTCACATGGGAAATATTTTAGAATAGTGTCTACAAAAATCTAAGAGTCATACATAGTAAGTGTTGGAGTGGGGTCCCCTAAGTCTAACAATTTTTCTATATTTTGTAATAGTTTAGTCTTGCACAGGGGTTTTGGGGCAAGTAAAAACCCCTCGCGAAATGTAATGGGTAAAATGGTAGATCAAGGGGCTGCAAACCATGGTTTGAGGACCATAGAATAGTGTAGACTAAATAGTATAAATAAATGAATAGATTGATTCTAAGAAGTTAGTTTTGGAATAAGTCTTAACGTGGATGATTGACTTGGATATTCTATGATATTTTTGTGGAGATATGTCTAGGTAGAAGGCTCCTACCAGCTGTGTGCGTGAAGACCTTAGTCCTGCTGTGTGTGGACCCCACTGGCTATGTGTGTGGGTTGTTAAAGTGTTTTTTCTAAGGGATTTGAACTAATTAAGTAATAAAGGAGTATTGTTGTGGATATCTGAGTTCTATATGCATCTGATGGTTATGTTATGAATGATTTTGCATCTAGTTTCTGATTTATGTACTATCTACAGTTAGATCATTTGCGCAACTGTGATTGGGTTTATATGACTGATTTTTGGATAGATTTGATTGTGTAAAGCTCTATTATGATGTGTTAAAGGTTATTAATTGATTCATGATCGTTGTGTTAACCTGCGCAAGGTATTCTACATATTAGACCTAAGTATGTCTGTAAAGGGTTTACCAGTTAAGGCTGTTGTAGAGAAGGTTTATTTATGGTTGGTTGGATCTCAAGGCACCCAAATCATTCCAAATATCTCTCATGGTGCAGAAACCTGGTTCCAACACCCCCCCATACTACTTCAGGTGAGACTTTGACTTTCGCAAGAAGGTCATTGTCGAAAGGGCCAATACTAAGAGGTTTTTGTTGGTTAATCTCAATTCTGAACCTGGGTCAAGACCCCTCAAGCCAAAAAATGGCTTCGTTGCCAGGATTGGGAGCATTTTGAGAGAGTTTGGGTGATGCCGCAAGATCATTGGCACCCATTGAAGCCTGAACTTGAGTGCTGGTTTGAAAAATAGATTTAGGAATTTTCCCTGAAAGAAAACAAAAGTAAGAAGCTATCTACTAAAGAGTGGAAGAATAAGTATATTTTTACAAAGGTGCACAAGATCTTCTTCGTAACCTTTGCACATGAACTTCAAAAGTGGTTAGCAAGGTTAGCATAATTCCAAACCTGTTGGAAGGATGATCAGGTCACGTAGTGGACCCCTAAATTAATCCAATAATTGGAAAAGACTGATAATTATATTACACAGATTATAGATCACTGGTTTGACAGTGTCTTAGGTGGGTTGATAACATAATTTGCAGTTGATCAGTTTGTGTCCTGTTGAGGTTCCTATGTTTTGGCAGATTTGGAAATACCAAAAGATAAGACAACATCAAACCACTTTCGGGCCCTAGGATCTAGCCCTCCCGGACCCAGAGAGGGATCTCTCCAAATAGAGAAAAGGATGATGTATCTTTGAAGCTCAAACTGAGATGTTAGGCTAGTTATGAAGCACAAACGGGGGTTTTAAAATGATTTTGGTTGGTGAGTTGCTGGGTTGGTCATGCGATCATAGGCTGAGAAAGTAATGGGAGAAAAGAACAAAACAGCAGGATGTTTCAACAAAGAGGATAGGTCAAAGGAAGTGCCATCCATTGGGCTATGGAGTCATGAAAGGAAATTACTTGCAAAAACTATCCAAGGCTTCCAAAGGGAAATTCATCTAATACCAAAGGATGTTTTAGATTAGAAGGTGGGATGGGAGATTAAGGAAGGAGAGTGAAAGAAGGAAAGAAACCCATTTTTTGTCTATAGATCAGGCCAAAGGTCATTTAACTCCACACTACTTGGAAATACTCATAGGTAACTCTCAAAAGAGGGACAAAGGAGCAGCTTATAGATCGGACCAAAGGTCATTTAACTCCAGGTCAGCTTTAGCATGCTCCAAGAGAAGAACAGAGATAAGTTTAACAAGGGATCTTGTAAAGGCCAGCTGGTTGCGCAAGGATCCTAGTGGACAGGGCTAACTCTAATCCCCAGTGTTCCCAAATCTTCCAGCTTAAACCCAACAAGAACATCTAAAGACAAACTCATTTAATTCATACATCAGAGAGCAGGCAACGACATCTACTACACTAGTTAAATTAACTGAAATCAACCTTTGGATAACACATTAAGTGGAAAAAATTGAAGGCAAGGAGAGCAGAGACATAGGGTACCTAACAAGGGTAAATCCTATGCCATATTTCTGATGCAAGCCAACAGAAAATGAAACAGCATGAAAATGTAAAACACAGAGTTAGAAAACATCACCAAAAGTAATAGACCAGGATCCTGTGAAATGTGCTTTGATTAATTGATGCAAAACCAGTCACATACACTGAGCTCAATGGCTGTTACCATCCAACCTTCCCCTCCCAGCCTAATACATAAAAAATACTCGGCTAATTCCTCCCAAGACTGTTCTAATAGTCAGAATGAATCCCTCTAACAGCAACGGCAGCAGCCAAACAACCCCTTTACAATATGTTCATGGGAATTCTTATAGGAGAAAGAGAATAACAGGGTTAGATACAAATTAAATGTGTTCATTGAGATAGAGTGGTGGAAGAATTCACGCCCACACAGCTTAATGGCTCTGTAGCATTGTGTGTACCCTGTAATCTGCTTTGGGAGTCTTTGTCAGGTCAAGATTGACCTCGAATATTTCTTTGAAGTCCTTTCTAGTGTTTGGAGCTCTGTGCTAGTCTTCTAGAATAAATGCACTGGGTGAAAAGTCCGCAAGGTCTCCATGCTTCATAATGGTGGTCCTGACAGTCTTTAAGAAGCTCTTGTCAGTGCAATTAACTATTTCTGGGCTCGAGGCAGCATGGAAACTGCTATAGGAAGGTGTACCTCTGGAGAAAACACGTTCTGCTATTAGGTAGCGATGTTATGACTTGCTGGTGCGCTCATTAGTCTTCAAGCTGAGCCCTTTCCTTTGAATGTGGGGTTAAACATTAATTACATCAATAATAGGCATTAACCTCCTTTGAATCTCTTCTGCTGGTTCGTTGGAAAATGATGAAGTGGCCATCTCTGTGCTATCTGCATAATAAAATAAACCTGTTACAAACCCGGGCGGTGGTGGAGAAATGCTGCGGAGGCCGGAGGAGTGGTGGCGGAGTGGTGGAGAAACAGTGGAAACAATGAAAAGTGGCGGAGAGTGATTCATCAAAATTTAATGTAAAATGCAAAGGTTTTGTTAACGGAGGAAATAGAAAAGAAATGAATTAAATGTAATGAAATGTGAGGCAAATGATCATACAAGGTGGGACCCGGCGTGGTGGAGGGTGATTAGTTCTGAGCCGTTACATCTTAGATCCAACGGACGGTCGTGATTAAGACGGAGAATCAGAATCGGGAAGGGGCAGAGGTGACACATTTACATAAGTTCCGATTGCGATTGGGAAAGGGGATGCCATCAGTGCCAGGCCATCCGATTTGGAGAGAGGATCAACGGTGGAGGATGTAATCGGGGAATCAAAATCACACAGGGCGGATAGTGACAGTGACTGGAAGTTCTGATTGTGATTGGGCAGGGAGTGCGATAGTCGTTGGATCAGCGGGGAGACGGACGGCCAGGATGAGATCGGAAAGACGTAATCGGAAGAAGCAGAAGGGGGGTTGCAACGAAAGTTACGATTGCGATCAGGGATTGGAGGGAAGGACTTGCGATCAATCGAAGGATTGTGCGATGCGATCAATCGAAGGACGGGAGAAAATCGACGGTGACTTGCGATGCGATTAGTCGCATCACAAATATTTGCGATGAGCCGATCGGAGAACTTCAAACAAATGTTGCGATTGAAACAATTTGCGATTAGCATGGGCCATCCAATCTTCATGGTAGATCGACGGCGGAGAACATGTCGCGGGCTTTATAGAGCAGAGCAATCGCATCGGAGTTTTTAAGTCTTACAAAGGAATTTTAACGCTCCACTCCGGTCTTCCGATGCGATTAGCGCTCAGGCTATGAGCGCTTGGTCTTTGGGTATTGGGCATATGTGGGGAAGTGGTTTGGGCTGGTAGAAAAGTTTCTAGGCCCTATTAAAAAGTTAGAAAATGGGTTTTTAGTCCATTTAAATGTATTTCAAAGCCATAGGAGGGTAACGATAAAAGGGTAAAGGGAATTTGGCACAACAAGGGATGTGGGTAGAATTTGAAGGGGGTTTTGGGAGGATTTAGGGCGTAAGTGGGGAATTTAGAAGGGGAAGGAAAAAGGATGAAAAAAAAGGCTTGGAGGGAACAAAATGAGAGGGAAATGAGGCCTTTGGGAATTTCTTCACAAACAGAGAGGCTTTATGATGGGAATCAGCAAGGGGGATTTTATCAAAGGACCAAAGGCAAAAGGAGGCTTCAAGGATGATGTGTTTTTAGGGGAAATGCATTCCTTGAAGGCTCAATAACATTTTAGCCCCCGGTTTGCTTGCCAAAAATTTATAGGGGGCTAACAGTGGCTCCACATGGGGATGGCTTCTTCTTGAAGGAGTCAAGAATCCAGAGAATGATCTTTGGTGTAGGCCAGATGCCTGCTGCTTGGCACATCCCTTTCTTTCTTGGATCAGGTGCCAAAAATCCTAAAGACATTATATCAGCAGTAAAATTCTCCCAAACAACTACCTACCCACACTATAGTCCTAAAAAATTTTCTTCTAGGGTGCATTTGGACTTGCAGACCCTTTACATCATCAATTTTCACAAGCAGGGAAATAAACCTATTCTACTTCTACCCTTATTACTCCATGAGACCAGATTAGACTGTTGGTCTCATAGCTTCTCTACTTGAACTAATTTTTTCTAGGATTAAACTGTCTAGCTATGAGCAAAAAAGGATATGATCATTGACTGCCTGCCAGAGATAACCACAGGGTGCTTTGCACGTGGTTCTTCAAAACTGTGGCCACCATTAGTGGTGACCGCTCCTAATGAATCTGGCCCTTGCGAAGGATCAATAATGGAGCATTCAGACTGATCAGGGCCTCCATATACTCTGCCACAGGATCAATGAATAGATGATGCACACTTTCTTCTTTCAGTCCTGCCATGACTGGTAGGCTGCCTGTATCTTGGGCATCTTCGATTAGTGCATCTTCCACTGCATCTTCAGTGTGGCTCTTGAGAACTGGATCATCTTCTTTTTGTACTTCTAAAAGCAGTGGAATTTCTTCAATTTTAGGGGGCGAGAGACTTTCCAAAAATGCTCTGGGGTCTCTGAAATGATATGGTCTTTCCTGTGAGTTCAAAAGTTCGATCTCAGCTTCATATCTCTCAATCACCAAATCTAGAAACATTTTTTTAAGCAAAGGTTGAGAATCGAGTATTGAGCTAAGAAGGACAGTCTTTGGAAGGTCTTCCCATTCAATTTCTGCCAGTACACTTGCTATTCCATACTAAAACTCTGCTATGAGGCTTGGATGCATTTCTGCAAATTGTTCGGAGTCTTCCATCAAGGAAGTGACTGGGTCTTTAGCACGACTGATGTTGTTATGAAGGCTGGTCTCCCAGTGGAGTCTTGTGAACACACATATAATCAGCGGCCTACTGATCACCAATGGAGTCTGCTAATCATTTAGGAACTGTGGAGTCTCCAGGTGGATGATTTAAGATTTTACTGTCCACCACAATGGTTTACCAAATCAATGCTGACTGGTCTCCTCCCCAGCGGAGTCGCCATTATGTTGGGGTTCCTATGTTTTGGCAGATTTGGCAATACCAAAATATAAGACAACATAAAACCACTTTGGGGCCCTAGGATCTAGCCCTCTTGGACCCGGAGAGGGATCTCTCAAAATAGAGCAAAGGATGATGTATATTTGAAGCTCAAACTGAGATGTTAGGCTAGTTATGAAGCACAAAGGGGGGTTTTAAAATGATTTTGGTTGGTGAGTTGTTGGGTTGGTCATGAGATGATAGGCTGAGAAAGTAATGGGAGAAAATAACAAAACAACAGGATGTTTCAGAAAAGAGGATAGGTCAAAGGAAGTGCCATCCATTGGGCTATGGAGTCATGAAAGGAAATTACTTGCAACAACTAGCCAAGGCTTCCAAAGGGAAAATCATCTAATACCAAAGGATCTTTTAGATTAGATGGTGGGATGGGACATTAAGGAAGGAGAGTGAAAGAAGGAAAGCAACCCATTTTTTGTCTACAGATCAGGCTAGAGGTCATTTAACTCCACACTTCTTGGACATAATCATAGGTAACTCTCAAAAGAGGGACAAAGGAGTAGCTTATAGATCGGACCAGAGGTCATTTAACTCCAGGTCAGCTTTAGCATGCTCTAAGGGAAAAACAGAGATAAGTTTAACAAGGGATCTTGTAAAGGCCAGCTGGTTGCACAAGGATCCTAGTGGACAGGGCTAACTCTAATCCCCAGTTTTCCCAAATCTTCCAGCTTAAACCCAACAAGAACATCTAAAGATAGACTCATTTAATTCATACATCAGAGAGCAGGAAACGATATCCACTACACTAGTTAAATTAACTGAAAAAAACCTTTGGATAACACATTAAGTGGAAAACATTGAAGGCAAGGAGAGCAGAGACATAGGGTACCTAACAAGGGTAAATCCTATGCCATATTTCTGATGCAAGCCAGCAGAAAATGAAACAACATGAAAATATAAAACACAGAGTTAGAAAACATCACCAAAAGTAATAGACCAGGATCCTGTGAAATGTGCTTTGATTAATTGATGCAAAACCAGTCACATACACTAAGCTCAATGGCTGTTACCATCCAACCTTCCCCTCCCAGCCTACTACATAAAAAATACTTGGCTAATTCCTCCCAAGACTGTTCTAACAGTCAGAATGAATCCCTCTAACAGCAACAACAGCAGCCGAACAACCCCTTTACAATCTGTTCTCAGGAATTCTTATAGGAGAAAGAGAATAACAGGGTTAGATACAAATTAAATGTGTTCATTAAGATAGAGTGGTGGAAGAATTCACGCCCACACAACTTAATGGCTCTGTAGCGCTGTGTGTACCCTGTAATCTGCTTTGGGAGTCTTTGTCAGGTCAAGATTGACCTCGGATCTTTCTTTGAAGTCCTTTCTGGTGTTTGGAGCTCTGCGCTAGTATTCTAGAATAAATGTATTGGGTGAAAAGTCTGCAAGGTCTCCATGCTTCATAATGGTGGTCGTGATAGTCTTTAAGAAGCTCTTTTCAGTGCAATTAACTATTTCTGGGCTCGAGGCGGGATGGAAACTGCTATAGGAAGGTGTACCTCTGGAGAAAACATGTTCTGCTATTAGGTAGTGCTGTTATGACTTGCTGGTGCACTCATTAGTCTTCAAGCTGAGCCCTTTCCTTTGAATGCGGGGTTAAACATTAATTACATCAATAATAGGCATTAACCTTCTTTGAATCTCTTCTGCTGGTCCGCTGGAAAATGCTGAAGTGGTCATCTATGTGTTATCTGCATAATAAAATAAACCTGTTACAAACCTGGGCGGTGGTGGAGAAATGCTGCGGAGGCCGGAAGAGTGGTGGAGAAACAGTGGAAATAATGAAAAGTGGCGGAGAGAAATTCATTAAACTTTAATGTAAAATGCAAAGGTTTGGTTAACGGAGGAAATACAAAAGAAATGAACAAAATGTGAGGGAAATGATCGTACAAGGTGGGACCCGGCGTGGTGGAGGAAGATTAGTTCTGAGCCGTTAGATCTTAGATCCAACGGACGGTCAGGATTAAGACAGAGAATCGCAATCGAGAAGGGGCAGGGGTGACACATTTACATAAGTTCCGATTACGATTAGGAAAGGGGATGCGATCAGCGCTAGGTCGTCCGATCTGGGGAGAGGATCAACGGTGGAGGATGTAATCGGGGAATCGCAATCACATAGGGCAGATAGTGACAACGACTAGAAGTTCTAATTGCGATTGGGCAGGGAGTGCGATAGTCCGTGGTTTAGCGGGGAGACGGGCGGCCAGGATGAGATCAAAAAGATGTAATCGGAAGGAGCGGAAGGGGGGTCGCAACGAAATTTTCGATTGGAATTGGGGATCAGAGGGAAGGACTTGCGATCAATCGGAGGATTGTGTGATGCGATCAATCGGCGGGGACTTGCGATGCAATCAGTCGCATCGCAAATATTTGCGATGAGCCGATCGGAGAACTTCAAACAAATGTTGTGATTGAAACGATTTGCAATTAGCGCGGGCTGTCCAATCTTCATGGTAGATCGACAGTGGAGAACACGTCGCGGGATTTATAGAGCAGAGCAATCGCATCAAAGTTTTTAAGTCTTACAAAGGAATTTTAACGCTCTGCTCCGGTCTTCCGATGCGATTAGCGCTCAGGCTATGAGCGCATGGTCTTTGGGTATCGGGCGTATGTGGGGAAGTGGTTGGGGCTGGCAGAAAAGGGGCTAGGCCCTATTACAAAGTTATAAAATGGGTTTTTAGTCCATTTAAATGTATTTCAAAACCATAGGAGGGTAACGATAAAAGGGCAAAGGGAATTTGGCACAACAAGGGATGTGGGTAGAATTTGAAGGGGGTTTTGGGAGGATTTAGGGGTTAAGTGGGGAATTTAGAAGGGGAAGGACAGAGGATGAAAACAAAG
Source organism: Pinus albicaulis (assembly GCA_034641835.2). Classification (NCBI taxonomy): domain Eukaryota; kingdom Viridiplantae; phylum Streptophyta; class Pinopsida; order Pinales; family Pinaceae; genus Pinus; species Pinus albicaulis. Next base: position 997,233,265 of record CM076575.1, on the reverse strand, counting down.
GCTTAGAGGGAATGAAATGAGAGGGAAAGGAGGCCTTTGGGCATTTCTTCACAAACAGAGAGGCTTTATGATGGGAATCAGCAGGGGGGATTTTATCAAAGGACCAAAGGCAAAAGGAGGCTTCAAAGATGATGTGGTTTTGGGGGAAATGCATTCCTTGAAGGCTCAATAACATTTTAGCCCCTGTTCTTCTTGAAAAAAAATTATAGGGGGCTAACATGTCCTATTCTGAAGATGAAATGAGGTGTTTCAAAGGACTGAGGGGTATGTTCTTACAAAATTTTCCTCTGCTGATTAAGATGCTATTTTGTGAAAAGGGAATTTTGTGCAGCCATACCGAGTGAATGAACCCTCATTAGAACGAAATCATGACGCACAGTAGTAAATATTATCGGTTCAATAAAAAAGGGGATAGATCTGTGTACAGTCCTCTTAGAGGTTCCCCTGATCTAAAATGAAGCGGGGCTATGCACCCAGAGACTAGCCCTCCATTATGCCACCATCAAACTTGTGAAAGGGTAATAATCCTCTTACCCCACCACCACCTCCACCTGCAGACGATATGGTCGCACAAATGAAGTTACCTACCTTTAAGGGTGCGGGGAATGAGGATATGGACCGATTTTGGTTCGTGGCGAATGCGGTGTGGACTGAGAAGAATATCACTACTGATGTTTTTAAGAGAGTGTAGCTAGAAATGGCCTTTGAAGGTCGGGATTTGGATTGGTTCATGGGATACATTACTCAACATGCGAGTCCCACAGTGCAGGAGATGAAGGATGCCCTGAAGTAGCAGTTCTGAAAGCCTAAATCATATTCTTAATGCGTAGTAGAACTAAAATATGTTAAGAAAGGGCCCATGGAATCAGTTTGGGAAGTTGACCAGCGACTAAATAAATTCATCAATGACGGAGGATTTTCTTACGATGACAAGAAGCATAAGGAATGGTTCATTGCCATGTTGTTGCCACATTTGTGTGGTCCCATGGGTCAGCAGAAGATTTCCTCGTAGGAAGAAGCCCTGGAAATTTCTATAAAGTTAGATGTTGCGTCAAGGGATGATGCTCAATTTGGAGCACTAGAGATTTAGAGCCAATCAGAGTCGATGTACTTAGAGATTCAAAATTTACGAAGAGACCGGGGTAAAGAAGCTAGCGTAGATGTATGGTGCATACACTGCAGGGTATCTCACCACACCAAATATCAGTGCCCTCTGTTGTCAGATTTTATATGCAAGATGGGAGACCAATTCCACTACACCCGAGGGATATAGCTGGGCCTAGTACCTCCACACTATGGTGCACTGATTGTCGGGTGGCTAGGAAACATGATACAGACCACTACCAATGGTTAGGTTCCTATGTCCCAGAATTGAAGCAACAATGGTGCATATTATGCTCTTCGGTGGGACACAATGAGAATAATTTTTGAACATATGTGGAGACGTTAGAAATTATGCACAAGACTGCCCAAACCCCACGTAGCAGTTCTGCAGGTATTATAGGCAATTCGATCATGTAATTGAAGATTGTCCGGTGTTGATCGGTAAAATGTAGGAAAAATAGTAGACGCCAACGAAAAACATATAGTAGGTTAAGGGTAAACCATGCAATGACCATCCAAGTGTAAGTGTAATTACACGCAGTGGCATTGCTAATGGAGGAAATTAGGAGAAGGCCGCAGCAGAACCACTAATCTGAAAGGCATCTGACAAAATGTAAGGCCTCAACCTACAGAAAGAGAAAGAGACTTTCATCGAAGCTAGAAAGGGTTTTTTTTATGAAGAAGCATCCACTTCAAGAACTCTCATGGAGACAAAATCTGATGATGACGTTAAGCCATTTTTAGAAGCCTGCGATAAGCTATTGTGAAATAAGAAGGTAGTAGAAAATCTCCAGGCCCTGATAGACACTTGCACAGAAAAAGAGGTTTCACAGACAAAAACCAAGGTTGTAAACAAAGTTTACAAGAAGAAGAAGAGAACTGGTAGGGAGATGCGCATGACTGTGCATATTGGACACTATGAGATGGACCAGGTCATCTTAGAACTGGGGTCCGATGAAAATGTCTTAACTAAACAAACCTGGCAGAATATGGGAGAGCCAAAGTTGGAATGGTCCACCATTCAGTTGCGCATGGCTAATCAGCAAAATATAATCCCATTCGGTAGGCTTACACAAGTTGAGGTAGACATCACTGGAGTAAAGGTATGTGTTGAATTTAAGGTTACAAAAATTGTGGATGATTCATATCCGTACCCTGCACTTTTAGGATTGCATTGCGCTATTGATATGGGGGGCATTATCAACCTGAAGCCCAAAAGTATGATTTTTGAGAGTAATGGTACATGAGTGAAAGTCCCACTAGATCCAGCAGAAGGAGAACGCTACACAGAACTCGTTCGCGAAGGGAATGAGGCTGACCATATCTATAAATTGACTGCATGAGATGAAGACTGGATCAACCCCACAACTAATGGCATGTTGAACTGAGAGAAGGATAGCTCATGTTTTTCTAATTCTGATGACGAAATGGAGAACTCGTAGAATAGGTTGCACGATGTATTTGCGATGCGTTGCCTCAAGATTACAAAGAACTTTCGGTGCATCTTCTCTAAGGTAAGGGAACTACCCTACTTTGATGGTTTTGTTAGTGTCAAAGAATTTCTAGAAGAACTGGAAAAAGTTGTCGCAGAGGAACAAAGGTTTTGGGCGCTTGATTTGGCTATGCGCACAACTCTAATGCAGTGGTCGAAAATGCACAAGGGAACTTTTCAGGAATGGGAGGAATGTAGAAAAATGATGATGGTGCACTTTGAACCTCCCGCCATGCCACCAATTGAATTATTCTATGGTCAGGGAGATCCGTGCAAGCACCTGGCCATGTGAGTGGAGGTATGGGATGAAAAGACATGGAATGAATGGGTTCATAGGTTTTTCCACTCATTGGGACTAGTCCCTACTACCTGGTATCTATAAGTTGAGTTACACCGAGGCACTCGAGACTCGAGACTGGTATATAATGACCGAATATTTCCTAGCAACCTTTGGTTCTATTGGTGGCTCAGAGAAATTGGATGAAGCTTTGTAGGACATAGATTCTATCGTATTTGATGAATCCCAACCCCACCAGGAGTGTGTTGCACTGGCTTGGGATGTGGAGATGCAAGATGTAGTCAACTGCTGAAATCTATCAATTGAGGATAACGAAGATGACCAAAGGAATGTTAATATCCGTGAATCAGAAGGAGAGAACTTGGTTGCAGGACCGGAATTAAGAACGATGGACATGACTAAACCTATAAAATTGAAGGAATTCAACATTGGGACAGATGAGCAGCCCAAGTTGGCCAAGATTAGGGACTACTGGGATGATGATATAGTAAGAAATATTGCAGATATGTTGACAGTGTAGAAATTTATAAACACAATAATGTATTTATGGATTGACCTGATCTAACAATTTAATCTTATTTTAAATACAAAATCCTTCCACTTAATTCTTTACAGAAATTAAATCGCCAATTGAAAACATATGAAGAAAAATCAATCACACATAACAAGATGTTTTACCGGGAAATCTTAAGGCTAAAAACCCCAACTATCATATATTATGTATATCAATGGAACATGTAACAATCTCATACAAAGATTAGCTCATAGAGCTCTTAGTACAATATACAATCGTCACACACTGTCATCCAGAAATTTGCATATCTATGCACCAATTTCTTGCCTCGTGACAGTCTGCCTCCACTGCGCAATCCTTGCTGAAGAAGATCCCTAAATGAATTCGATCTTGCCTTACTTGTACTGCGCAATCCTCATTGGCAATTCTAATGTTTGTGTAGATGCATTGAATGCATCACTATAGTCAAAAATGATAGTCAAACACACCCTTTCACCTATCTCTCCACTGGGTCTCCATTGGATCTGAGATGCAAGTAGTTAACTGAAGTATTTCTTCAGTTGCAAGTAAGACACTACTTGTGAATTAATTAAAAAATTAATTCACTCAACTTTCAATAGTGTATCTTTAGTTACAACTAGCACAACTGAGTTTAACTCACTTAGCTGAGTTAAAATAAATAACAACTCCCATAACTACTCTTACAACTATGTTACAACTTTCCACAATCATTTATAACAAAGTCCTCCATGCATGAGTCACCAACCACCCTAGGAATTGTGGAATTCCTTCAGCCCACTGATGTGCCACATTTGTTCACTGAAATCAAGTGCTCCAAGAGAATAAGTTACTATTTATTGTCTGATTATTATTAAGGGATAATAATAATCGACATGCATTCTATTTTTAGATTATAGATCTATAAATAGACTTAGCCCATATTCTAAAAATAGAAATTCATCCAAAGATAGAATTTTCTCAACCATCTAGAATCAGCATCCTGCTAATTTTAGAATATGCTCACCATTCTAAAAATAGACATACACCTAAAAATAGCTTGCGGGCCCCACCTAGTGAAGGTTCTTAATTTTCACTAGGCTCTTCACCTTGTTGAATCTCAACACTCCCTCTCAACAAGATAGGGATTATCCTTCACCCTGATCCTGTCTCTATGGTATTCAAATTTTCTCCTGGTGAGCACCTTCTTCAGAATATCTGCATCCTGATCTTCCATAGGAATGTACTGAAGCAACATGATCTTCCGTTGCACATAATATCTTATATGATGATACCAGATATCTATGTGCTTATATCTATCATGAAACACAGGATTAATTAAGAGTTTCATGCAACTATGATTATCACAAGGAATCATTGTAGGATCTAAATGAGAACTGAACAAACCGACCAGGATCTTCCTCATCCAGATAGCCTCACATGCAGCTTGAATTGCTGCCATGTATTTCGCTTCCGTTGAACAGTGAGTGCCACAGATCTCTGTTTCTTCTATATGAAGAAACAACTGTAGATCTGATACTGAAAACCCCTCCTGATGTGATCTTTCTGACCATTGGGCTGCCTGCCCAATATGCATCTCTGAAGCCATGCAACTTCACCTCATCCGTCTATCTGTACCATAATCCATACTCAGATGTGCACCTAAGATATCTCAAGACATGCTTGCCCACCTTCCGAAAGAGATTGGTAGGCTTAACCATCGCTTGACTAAGCTGGTTCAATGCATAGAATATGTCTGGTCTTGTATTAACTAAATACATGAGTGAACCCACCAAATGTCGATAGACAGTAGCATCCACTACCTCTGCCGATGTTGCATCCTCTTTCCTCCAATTTCCTGGAAGAGGAGTATTGATGGGTTTGCAGCCCTCCATGTGAAACTTACTGAGTATCTTCCGAGCATACTTGCCTTGAGACACAAATAGTTCACCTGCTCACTGCCATATTTCTAATCCAAGGAAATAATGAAGGAGACCCTTATCCTTCATCTTGAACTCCTTTGCAAGGTCCTCCTTGCATGAGTGTATCAACTGCTCATCACCAATCAATATTAAATCATCAACATAAAGAAAAATTATTAAAAGCTTACCCTCCACCACAATCTGGTATAGGTTTGCATCCGCCTCACTCTTGGTGAACCCAAGTCTAGTGAAATAGCTGTCGATCCGAGTGTACCAAGCACGAGGTTCTTGCTTCAGCCCATATAACGCTCTTTTGAGTCTGCACACATGCGACTCACTGCCAAAGATCTCAAATCCTTCAGGATTCTCAATGTACACTTCTTCCTCAATGATCCCATTAAGGAACGCAATCTTTACATCCATCTGATGAATGTGCCAACCTGTATACGTCACTGAGAGAGCAAGGATGGTCCTTATGGAAGAATACCATGTGACAGGTGCAAAGGTTTCTTCATAATCAATCCCCTCGCTCTGTGAGAAGCCTCGAGCAACAAATATTTCCTTATACTTCTTGACGCTCCCATCAGCAACTTGCTTTACCTTGTAGATCGATCTTGAACCTACCACTGATTTACCAACCGAGCTTGGAAAAATCTCCCAAGCACTATTTTTGACAATGGATTCATACTTCTCCACCATGGCATCTACCCATGTTGGCTCCTGCGCTGCTTCCTCAAAGGAAAATGGATTTGTCACGATACAATTGCTCATGAGAGCCATGTATGTAGTGAATCGATCAGGTGACTGTCTCTGTCTGCACTGTGAAGTTGGTACTCCTACATTCTCTACCGCATCAAGCTTCATCCTCTCAGCTTTTATGGTATGCTTTCTGCCTGTTCTGATGTTTGGTTCTGCATGAGTGGACTTCTCCACACCATGAATCTCCTCCTGTGGATGATCCACATCTAGAGGCTCATCTTTGGGAACCAGAAGTTCCTCCTCTGAATTCAAGTGTAGCTCCCTTTCAAGCGACAACTTCATGGCTTTCTCCTCATTGAATTTTATATCCCATCACACCACAGTCATCCGATTATTTGGCAGATACACATGATAATTATGGGGTGTTTCTGTGTACCCCACAAATATCCCAACTTCTGCAGTTGGCTCCAGTTTCTTCCTGGCGTTCTTGGTCACATGAACATAAAAAGATAAGCCAAAGACATTTAAATGAGAAACATCCATCTTCTTACCAGTAAAAGCTTCTTCGAGTGTACTCATGCCAAGAACTCTATGACGACAATGGTTTTGCACATAAACTGTAGTGTTGCATGCTTCCACCCACAAGTGCATTGCTAGGCCCTGATCATGTAGCATAGCTCGTGCAACACCCATGATCATTATATTCTTCCTCTCTACAACCCCATTCTGCTGTGGGTTATGAGGCACTATGAGTTCTCTCCGAATTCCTTATCTGCTACAAAAGTATTTGAATTCGTTCGAGATATATTCACCACCATTATCGCTCCACAAAGCCTTCACTTTCTTCCCTAACTCCTTCTCCAGCAATGCTTTAAACTCATGGAACTTAGAGAATTTTTTATCCTTCTTATCCATGAAGAAGATAAAACATCTACGAGAATAGTCATCACCAAAAATAACATAATACCTGTGTTTTCCCATTGAAGCAACTGAGAATGGTCCACACACATCTGTGTGAATTCTCTGTAGGATCACCGAGGCACAGTTCTCCTTTTCATGAAAGGTGGTCTTCACAAACTTACCCATAGTACATCCCTTGCACTGATCTAACTGTGCAAGTGTAACCTTGGGAAGTCCAGTAGAAATCTGCTGCAAAAACTTCAGGGCGCCATGGTGAAGAGGGCCCAATCTCCTGTGCCATAATTTTCCCTCATCCCAGCTCACCACTTCTTCTTCTTTGCCCGCCATTGCAGTGCAGCCATCTACCTCCAACTTGTAGAGATTCTTAACTTGAATCCATATCCTCTTGGTTTGACCTGTTATTTGTGTCACAGGAAAGATTTTCCCTCGTTGAAAACATCGTCATAAACTCTGTCCTCCAACATTGCGACTGAGACCAAGTTGTTCTTCAGACCTCGAACACGCATAACATATTTCAACAAAAATGGTTTACCTGAATCCCTCTCAAAGGTAATGGTACCAATTTCAGTTGCACTGTATCACCCATCGTCGCCCATCTCTATATGCATTTGGAGATATTTCTCCTCCAAGTCGCTGAAAAAATCCTTATCTCTCGTCAAGTTGAAGGAAGCACCACTGTCAAGATACCACACTAATCCCCTTGCACTTGAAACCAAGCATGCGATCAAAGAGAAATCAAGTTCAAATTTCGAGGCAAGGGCCTCACCAACTGTAGCTCCAGCAGTCTTCTTGTTCTTCTTTTTTTGTGGGAAGTTAGTGGCGAGATGCCCATGTTCGTGACAGTGAAAACATTTCACTTTGGACAAATACAGCTCCTTACCTTTAGCCTCAGATTTTGAATTGGATTTATTACCCTTCCCTTTCCTCGCTTTCGCAGCCAAATCAAAATCCTCTTCATCATCATGTTTTGATGAAGATCCATCTCTGGTATTCCGCCTTATCTCCTCCTACACTAGATCTGACCAAAGTCCATTGACAAAGTCTTGATAATTGTGCCAACTCTCTGGAAGCCCAAGGAGAGCGAAGTTCACCAAGTGATCATAAAAAACTGTAATCCCACACTCCCCAGCTCATCCCTACATTGGAAAAATTTCATGAGATACTTTGGAATATTGTCACCCTTCTCCATTTTGATTTTTCTGAGTTTATCTTTCAGCGCCAACTTCCTATGGTCGTTGCTGCTTTGGAAAAGATATGTCAAAGCCTTCCACATTGAAAATGGAGTGGCTTTCCCATGAAGGCTTGACACAATATGGTATTTCATGCCTCCCAACAAAATTCTTCTTGTCTTCGCTACTTTCTTTTGCCAGGCGTCAAGTAACGCACCATCCATCGAAGTGGGCTTAGGAACATCGCTATCGATGAACTCCTTCAGACCATTATCTTCAAGCACCGCTTCCATCATGTCCTTCCAGGCTATGTAGTTCGAGCTGCCCTGAAGTGCATACTCCAACTGCAACCCATTGAAATCCATTTCAATGTTTACTCAACTGTCACACCAAGAAATTCTTGCAGCAAATTCGAATTGTTCCACCAACACAAAACTCAGCACCACTTCAATATTGCAATATTCAGTGATTAAAACTACTCTGATACCATGTAGAAATTTGTAAACACAATAATGTATTTCTGGATTCTCCTGATCTAACAATTTAATATTATGTTAAATACATAATCCTTCCACTTAATTCTTTGCAGAAATTAAATCGTCAATTGCAAACATACAAAGAAAAATCAATTGAACATAACAAGATGTTTTACCGAGAAAGATTAAAGCTAAAAACCCCAAATACCATATATTATTTATATCAATGGAACATGTAACAATCTCATACAAATCTCACCTAATAGAGCTCTCAGTACAATATACAATCATCACACACTGTCATGTAGAAAATTGCATATCTATGCACCAATTTCTTGCCTCCTGACAACCTGCCTCCACTGTGCAATCCCTGTTGAAGAAGAACCATGAATGAATTTGATCTTTCCTTGCTTCTACTATGCAATCCTCATTGGAAAATCCAATATATGTTTAGATGCATTGAATGAATCACTATAGTCACAACTAATAGTCAAACACACCCTTTCACCTATCTCTCCACTTGGTCTCCACTAGATCTGACATGCAAGTAGTTAATTGTTGTATTTCTTTAGTTTCAAGTAAGATACTACTTGTGAATTAATTAAATAATTAATTCACTCTACTTTCACTAATGTATCTTTAGTTACAACTAGCACAACTGAGTTTAACTCACTTAATTGAGTTAAACTAAATAACAACTCCCATAACTACTCTTCCAACTCTGTTACAACTTGCCATAATCAGTTATAACAAAGTCCTCCATGCATGAGTCACCAACCACACTAGGAATTGTGTAATTCCTTTAGCCCACTGATGTGCCACATCTGTTCACTAAAATAAAGTGCTCTAATAGAATAAGTTACTATTTATTGTTTGATCATTATTAAGGGCTAATAATAATCGTCATTCATTCTATTTTTAGATTAGCGATCTATAAATAGACTTAGCCCATATTATAAAAGTAGAAATTCATCCAAATATAGAATTTTCTCAACCATCTAGAATCAACATCCTGTTAATTTTAGAATATGTTCACCATTCTAAAAATAGACATACACCTAAAAATAGCTTGCAGGCCCCACCTAGTCAAGGTGCTTAATTTTCACTAGGCTCATCATCTTGTTGAATCTCAAAAAACAGAGTGCCAAGATCTGTTTTCTACAAAGTTCTCAGAGCTGAAAGGCATTGTGGGGGACTTGGGTGTCATGAAAATCACATTAAAACCTTATGCATGCCCTGTTAAGCATCGCCTATATCGATTGAACCCCAAATATAAGTAGAAGTTAAAGAGGAGTTACAAAATATGGTGGTTGTGGGTATCATCGAGACAATCGAGTAGTCATATTGGGTAAGCCCAATGGTGGTTCAGGAGAAAAATACCAGGGGAGAAATCATGATTTGTGCCGATATGCACATGTTGAATGATGACTGTGTGCATGACCCCTTCCATACTCCATTCTCTAATGAAATTATGGATAATGTGGGAGGGAAAGAAGCTTATTCTTTCACAGATGGGTTCTCAGGTTATCATCAAATCCACATTGTGCCAAAAGACTGCAGCAAGACCACATTTTCCATTGAATGGGGTGCTTTTCAATATAATGCCATACCATTCAGGTTGAAAAATGCACCTGCAATATTGTCATGTGTGGTCGTGGCTGTATTCAAGGAATTCATGCATAAATTCTTGGAAGTATACTTTGATGACTAAAAAATATTTGGATTGGTAAAGAAACACATTTTGAATTTATGCATGATGCTAGATACTTGTCGGAAGCACCCGATTTCTCTCAACCTAAATAAATGTATATTCAGAGTACCTTTTGGGATTTTTTTTGGGCATATAGTATATCAGCAAGGATTGATGGTAGACCTAGCTAAGATTTTGGTTATCATCAACTTGGAAGTTCCTACCACTGAGAAATAGTTGCGCTCCATCCTAGGACATACCCATTATTACAAGAACTTTATCAAGGGGTATACTCTGATCATTGTGCTGATGGAGAAGTTGCTAAATAAGGATGTAGCATTTTTTTGGGATGACAATTGTCAGAAGAGCTTTGAGCTGATAAAGGAAAAAATGATCATTGCACCCATTTTGATATTACCAAACTGGGCTAAGGTTTTCCATGTGCATGTGGATGCATTTGGTATAGCACTTGGAGTTGTTTTAGTGCAGCCAAGAGAAGGTGACATTGATCACCTAGTAGCTTTTGCTAGTCGGAAGCTTTCAGGCGCAAAACACAACTACTCAACTACGGAAAGGGAAGGATTGGTCGTGGTCAATGGGCTGCAAAAATATCAAAACTAATTGTTGGGAGGGAATTTAAAAATTTTCATTGACCATTCTACTTTGAAATACCTGATCAATAAGCCTATGTTGGGGGGGGGGAGGGGATCTGCCAATTGTTGTTTCTTTTCCAGGAGTATGACTTTGAGATCATTGTGAAGTTGGGATTATTGAATTGTAGACCTGATCACCTAACACAGATTGAGAATGGGGAGGAACCAACTAGTCTAGAGGAAGGGTTACCGGATGCGCAACTCTTCACTATCAAGGTGGTTGATGAGCACTTTGCTGACATTATTCATTTTATGAATTCGTGAAAAATTCCTATGGAATATTCAGTCCAACAAAATAAGGATTTGGTTGCGCACGAAGCTGATTTCACCCTAATTTTAGGTCGATTGTATAAATTAAGAGCGGATGAAGTATTAAGGGGATACATGTTGGAACATGAAAGACAGGCTATATTGGATGAAGTTCACGGAGGAGTGGAAGGTGGCCACTACGCTGGGAAATCCACTGCCGAGAAGGTGTTGTGTGTTGGGTTATGGTGGCCCACACTGAATATTGATGACCAGGCATAATGTCGGCCCTATGATGCACGTCAGCTGACTAGGAAGCCTTCATGGAGAGACGAAATGGCTCTGTAACCGCAGATGGCATTGCACGCATTTGAAAAATGGGTTATAGATTTTTTGCTACCAATAAACCATCCTCGGAAGAATACTGGAGCACGGTATATCATTACTAAAACTAATTATGTGGCCAGGTGGGCGGAGGCGAAGGCAGTTAAGAATTTTACTATAGTCACTGCTGCGCACTTCATCATTGAGCACATTTTGACTAGGTTTGGGTGCTCGCAGATTTTGATGAGTGATAGAGGTACGCATTTATTCAATGAAATGATTGAAGCTTTGAACAAGGAGATCTAGATCCATCACAAGAATAATACCCCTTATCACTGACAAGAAAATGGCGCAATAGAAGCATTCACCAAGATTTTGGAGCACACACTCACACAGATCTGCAATACCAACCAGGGTGATTGGGACGTGCACATCCCTTCTGTGTTATGGGCTTACAGGACAACATCTAAAAATTTTATAGGAAAGACACCATTCAGGATGGTATATGGGCAGGAATCCATCATGCCAATGGAGTATATTGTCCCAAGTCTATGCATTGTGGCCTTCACTAACATGGTAAAGCCTGACATTATGGAGGAACGGTTGGCGCAACTCGTTGCCTTAAAAGAAGATCAATTCATTGCTAACTTCCACCAGCATGTGCAGAAGGTGCGTGAAAAGGCTTAGCATGACAAGCACATCAGGCAGAAGGCATTCAAGGAAGAGGATTTGGTGTTACTCTATGATAACCAGTTTGTGCGCCACCTGGGAAAGTTCAGGAAGCATTGGTTGGTACCATATGTCTTAAAAGAGATCACTGATGGTGGTGCGGTGCACTTAGCCACGTTGCGCAGAGAAGACCTTCGTGGATACGTCAATGGGAGCAGCTTGAAGCCATATAGAGACAATTCGGTGCCTACCAAATGACTATATGGCTAGAGTATTAGAATTAAAGGGTCTGCATGCAGCAGAGAGGAAGGGCATAGCCAGGTGCGCCAGGAGCGCAGGGCTGACGTGCAGGTCGGGAAACTAGCCATTGGGAAAGTACAGCGAGGTGAAAAAATGAAATTACCGTTGAATGGAGAATATTTGTTACATTTAATAAGGTAATCTCAGAGGATTTTTTACAGCTCCTTTGAAGGTAAATGGAAATTAATGATAATCCAACCATTTTTACCATGGGTGACCTATAAAAAGGTGGGTGTGGGTCTCAATGGGCTCCTTTACTGTTTAAACATTTGGTGCCCTATGATCATCTGTAATCTCTGTCATCCTACCATCTGCGAGTTCTGCATGTCTGGTCACGAATCCCCTTCTTATTATAGTAACCCTGAGTTCATATTCCGTGTGATAATGATGGCCACCAACCCTAGAGAGGAGCATTTGACGCCCCTCACGACATCTATGGAGGAAGGTTGAGATGAGTTAAGAGAAGTAGTCTCAGATGTGGAATAAGTTGAATCCACTCTGGAAAAAGAGAAGGGCAAGGGAAAAATGTCAAAGTGGGCTACTTCTAAACCACGTACCTCTCTGCAGAATGTTCCAACCCCCAGACAAGCTTCCAAGGAGCGCTCCCCTATTGGTGATCCGTCGAAGCGGTCGATGACTGCTAGGAAAGAAGCATTGCTCGTAGAACAAGTTTCTTGGTGGCCATCTTATGTTAAGACAAGAAATCCTTCCGTGCGAAAGCCACATAACATTGATACGATGCAGAATACATGCAGATGCCATTTTTTCCTAAGGATGTCCCTATGGTCAGTGGAATGTACGACAAGCTCCCTTAGGTGAAGTTTGATGATTTTGATCTTGCCAATGAAGTAACGTTCCCCGAGCTTGCCCTAGAAAATTACCTAGAATGAGTGATGTATGATGATGTACCGAAGGTAGAGCCAATGCCCTGGGCGAGTGAGCTACACAACACGAGAATTCTCAATCTGCTGAGGATCCCCTATTTTGGGCGGTACCCCATCACAGGCATTTGTGTGCACCAATTGTTGGCCTTAGTCCATGATGGCTCATTATGGATTTAAGGGAGAATCCCTATAGATGTCACGGTTATCCATCATATCACTGGCCTACCCAAGAAGGGGCCTCATCGAATTATTATCTGGGAAAAGCACTTAATTGAAGGTAGCAACGAAGGTGAACGAAAAGTACAAGGTTGAATGGGATAAGCAGGGATTTTTTGTCAATACCATTGATAACTGCGCAGTTCACATGGGCACCCTTGTCCTTGGATGTAAGATTATGCGGAAGTGCCGACCAAAGATAGTCCCCACGCACATTAATTCCTTGGCAAGAAAGTGCGGAAAAGGGATGTTGAACAACTGGTTGCAATTTCTATGCAAGCAGCTTTTGGAGAATGTGCATGAGTCACAGAAAATGGGGAAGTAGTTCTGTTACTCGTGGATTTTATTTCTAATTGCGCTGGTGGCATGGGAGACCCCAACTGATGCAGTCCTTCCCAACATTGAGCCAGGCGTCTGTGAGGCGGCGCACTACACAAATTTATAAGACTCACCAAATTCCAAGCAAGCCAAAGAAAACAAAATTTTATGGGTTCTTTTTGAAGGTGCACTGGTGCAAGCTATTCATTCCATACCACGACTCTCGATGGCTATATATGAGAAGGATAAAATCGTTGCAGAGTTTCAGGTGACTATGCACAACATCATAATCAAGGCGCGTACGATCCCCAATTGGTACCCCTTACCCTACATGGTCACGGAGACAGAGGGTGGCCATGTTGTCGCAAAATGGTTGAATTTGTGGAATATTGGGCTTCGCTCCACAAAGCCTGTTACGTCGTCCACATCTGGGAAAGAAGCAGATCCGAAAGAGAAAACCTTGAAAGAAACATCTTCGAAAGACAGAGTGCGCAAAGATACAACCAGGCCATGCACAGAGATAGGCATAAATGATAATGAAGCCGAATAAAAAAAATAACTAGATGCAAAAAAATACGCAGAAACAGAAAAAACCAGGACTTAGGAGGTGACCATGAGGAGGTGGACCTCGGCGGGTTAGATGGGCTTGATGGAGATGGTGTTGAATCACTGCGCGGAACCAAGCATGGAGGAGAAACATTTAAGGGGTAGCGCAAGAAGATGAAATGGTCCAAGGCAGACAAAGAGGAGGTTATTTTGATTGAAGAGGACCTTAACAAAATTCCCAATGCGGTAGAGTCGGTGTCTAAGGACTGGTGGAGCACCATGGAGGACCAACACAAGGTGGCAGTGGAAGCCTTACAATCAAGGTTATAGGTTTTGTAGATAAAGGTCGATACATTGCAAGCGAGCATGGATCAAGTGAGGTCAGTTCAAACGGGCATGGATAAAGTGAGGTCCATGCAAGCGAGCCTGCCGTCTACAACGATCATTGTAACCACACCTCTCGGGCGCAGCAGTATCTCTAGATGTAGCAGAATTATGTGCACAAGTCCAAGTCTTCTCTGAGGTCAGCCTCAACCTTGCCAAGTTTCCGAGTGGGCAGCTCCACACGCTACATATCTTCATTTTAGCAGAGCTTCAGGGCAGGGATATTGTAATGTTCCTAAATTAGCTTCAGCTAATTTGGAACATTAATTTTTCCTTAGTCACTTTATATTTCATGGTTAATGAATAAATTGTAAGGGAGAATGTCTAATCCTCTTGCAAATCAAGAATAAATCAGTGCCTATGTGAAAAGAGACATATTTAGGCCATTAGAATAAAATCTTGCGGCTGTGAAAGGGCCAAGACCACCAAAGGAGATCCTATTTAACCAAGTCAATAGTGGTGTCTAGGTTCATTAAACCTCCTTGAGGGACTGTGCAGTTCTAGAAGGGGTTTCCAAGTGTGAAAGGAACCAAAATATGGAAGTGGTTTAGGGTTTTCCAAGAGACTCAAATGTTATAAAATAGGATGAAGGCTCATGAGGAGGTTGTTGATCATATTTCATTTTCAGAGCTTGCTAAGGCAACTCCATTTCTCTTTTCTATTTAGCAAGAGAGAAAGACGATCTCCTACCTAGGAATCCTCTATCCTTCTTT
The DNA here is from genome assembly GCA_034641835.2 of Pinus albicaulis. Lineage (NCBI taxonomy): Eukaryota > Viridiplantae > Streptophyta > Pinopsida > Pinales > Pinaceae > Pinus > Pinus albicaulis. Next base: position 997,217,730 of record CM076575.1, on the reverse strand, counting down.
GAGTAGCTCTTGGAGGGAAGTGAGGTAGATTGAACCACTATCAGGTTGGAGGCCAAGCTATGCTTGCATTGATAGTGTTGGCTCATTGAGGGTTTTGCAGCTGCAGCAAGTGTAGTAAGTGGAAATTCTAGATTTGCAAGGATATAATAGTTTTGAGGGATTTCTCTCAGGGAGGGTGTCTTGTGACCACCTGGAAGAGGATCTTTGTTATATTTTCATTTCAGATCTATATATTTTACCCACTATAATATTCAGCCCAAGCTACTGTGTAGTCTCCTTTTTTTACTGCGTTATTTCTCATGTACTGCTTCTCTATTGTCTAGATCTGTCATTGTACTAGTTTCTGGTGAGTGAGGCTTGCCTCTCACCTTGAAGATTAATGAAGTATATTTCTTATATATTATGTTAATATCTGATGTATATTATGAATAAATTCATCTTCAGAAATTACTGAATCTTTCTGCAGTTCTGTGTATAAAAAGTTAGATCTACACTTTATTATTCAGTATTTTGATGAAATCCCAAAGGGATCTTGTAAAGAAGGCTGTGTAGTTTTCAGATATTATATAGATATGATGTTCCAGCCATTAATATACTGTAGGTCTTTAATTTAATTCTATACTACTGAAGCACAATTAGAGGGACACTGTCTATTCAGATTTTCACTTTCTACATACATTGCAGCTCCTATTTCTGAATATTTCTTACTTATTTCCTCATGCAATCTACTGTAATTCTTAAGGAACTCATTAAAATTATGATTTTCTGCTGCTATACTGTTATATATGTCTTATTTCTGTTTTCCAATGACTCTCTGCTGAAACTTCACAATTCTAAAGTGGGTTCTTCTTCATTCCATCAGCTCTTCTCTTTAGCTGATTTTTAACTAGTAAGCTTCGTGGGAGATCTATTTAAGGCCCTTAAACCCATTTTTTTTTGCTGAAATTATGCATGGAGGTCACATGCAGCCTATAATAAGATAACCCAGCCCTGAGCAGCATTATTATTGCACCATTTTTCTTATACATCATTCTCACTAAGCCTATTGCAGATTTTCCTGAGAGTGGAATCTCCAGCTTCTCTCTTGTGTTGGTTTTTGCTTCTCTTTGGATCCATTATTTAGATCTATAGATCCAAGTTTCCCAAGGGCATAAAAATCCAAAATGAGTGTGTCATTCCCATGGTTTCATTGTTTCATCAGTCTTCTATAGACAGAGTCTAGAATGGGCCAGGAAGCCTCTGGTTTTCACCCTCTCCGTAGAGGTGATATAACCAGTAAATGCCCTAATATTATATCTCTGGTTTAGAATTTTCTTGTGTTTTCTCCATACTACTGTGATCCCATAGTGGAATATCTCAAGATATTCCCTACTGAGCCCACATTTCCCCATTTGGAACATTATAGTGGTATCAGAGCATGATCTCTAGCTCCGCTTGTGAGATCAAGCTATCAGTGAAATCAAGAGCAAGGGAAAAATGAATAATATGAGTTTAATATCATCTATTTTCAGATTTAAGAAGAGCCTCCCCAAGGAGGATGTGTAAGAAGGAAAGAGAGGCAGCAGTGAAGCTCCCAAAGAGTTTCAAAAAGAAGATCTTCCAATCAGATCTACAAGATCTGTGCATGAGGAACAATCTAAATCCTCATCTCATGGATATGAGCACTCAGCCATATCATCAGAGCTTCAACATTTTTCCAGTGATTCCTTCATGAAGGGGAAGAAATAAGGTGTGAGCTTGATTGATTCATTGCCAAGGGAAAGATCTCCATTTGGTGAAGAGTCCTCATCCCGAGAGGAAAGCATGAAGGTTTCTCCTTCAAGGGTTGATCAAGATCTATTGTCTCTCATTGATGATGGGACAATTTCAGTTATTGAAGAGGAGGAGAAGGAAGAGGATGATGAGAACACAACCACCTCAAAGGCACCTCAAGCACTTCATGAGGAATAGGTTGGAGCAATTGTTCCAAGAGAAGAGACTCTTGCACCCCTGCAAAGAGTCCCACAGGATCTCATACATGAGGATTATGTACCATCATTTATTAATGATGAGGTATTGGAGATAGGGGAGGAAGAAGAGAAGGAAGAGCATCACAAGATGGAGAGCACGAACCCTTCTCTACTTCAAATCTTGGAAGCACAAATAAGGAAAGAGGACTTATGCATTGAAGGAAGGGACATATCTGTCTGCCTACATCCACATTCTACTCTATGCCTTGACAACTCTTTGCAAGCGGATCCTCCACTAGGAGCACCTCTTGATAGGAGGAAATCTAAAGTGTTCTCTCAATTATGGGCTGCATATGCATACTTGGCTAAGGAGGGAGCCTTGGGAGAAGCTATCATAGCGCAGAGAATCTCTCAAGCATTCAGGAGAGAGATGAGCAGTTTCCTGAAAGGGACATTGCAAACTCCCATTCAAATATCTGCTCTGAGGAAGGAGAAATCATAGATCTATGATGGCGTGAGCATGAGGGCACATGGCAACTCCATATCTTTGGGGCAGCCCATGATCTCTTCATTCACAAAGAATATTTCTGAAGATAGCAAGGGGATCCTAACCCTCTTATATACATGGGCCAAAAGGAGGAGGTTTTGGAAAACAAGGACTTTCGAAGGGGAAGTTGATTTCCATATGCTCCATTCTTGTCTTGTGCAAGAATAGCTGCAAATGGGGCAGCAAAAGGAAGAGTACGATGCTCCAACATGTGACCTTGATATCAAGGATGTCAAAGATGGCAGCCATGAGAAGACAGGGGCTGCATTTCAGACCTCTACAGCAGTATCATTCTTGGAGAGCTTGGATCCTTGTTGGGATTCCCAACTCACAATGGAATACTCCAAGGACCTTTTCACATGGGGGGTTCTTGAAGGGGAAGTAAAGGATGAAAGGTTCAAGGTGGTAGATGGAGGTATCTATTTCTACAATCTTATTCTTTTGGCTGGTGACTCCAAACTCAAGGAGGGAATATTTGATGCCAACTATGAAATCCTGCTTTCCAAACCCACTGGTTTTGTCAAAGCATATCATACTCTCTTGGGTGGATTCATATGGGAAGGATAAAAAGAAGATGTGTACTCTCATATGAAGAAGTGCATGGACTACTTGGTAGAGGAGGAGGAGCATAGCTCTTGGGAGGAGCCACCATTCACACCTCCTTATCGTTTGAGTGTGAGAGGGAACTCATCCATGAGTTACCCTATTGATGTAAAAAAAGTATATAGAGAGACTCATCCTTTTGAGCATTATTTTGCATCTCATATATGCTTATATTTTTTTGAGACTCATTTGTAGGGCATGGTGCCAAGATGGGGCACTAAGTATGATTGGTTTCATGGGCCATCTAAGGCCATGAAATATGTTGATGTAAGCCATTCCTTGGAGAACCATGGGAAGCTTTTATATTCCTCATGGTGTGATTCTTTTACACCAACCATGATGTACATTCTCCAAGCATTCCAAAGACATGAGGCAACAAACAAGTGTTGGGGGTGGCACTTGTCATATCTTATTCTATGGTATTTAAGGATAAAACTATGCTGGTTGCACATGAGGGAGCATATTCCTTCTTATCTATCACACATGGTAGCTAGCATACTTCTAATCATGATCCCACAAGCTGAAGATGCCCTTATCTTTTTTGGGGGCATACCTGGAGGAAAGGCACACTTATTGAATGTGCCCTTGGGGGAAGGAGTTCCCCATTCTTATTGCATTGCATGCTTCCATGGGGGCATGAGACTTTTTATGGCCACTATGATTAATCACTTATCTATTTGTAAAGTGAGCCATATGTTGGATGGTGACATGCCTCTCACATGTAGTGGGGAGGAGATCTTCTATGGATTGCCAAGATGGGAGGTAATCCACTTCATTTTGATGACAGCATGGGGATGGGAGTCTTTCATGGATCATGAAAACCCCATGATATACATCACTTCTCTCTTGAAGAGGCCATGGATCAGAAAGAAGGTTTCTACAACCACCTTCCATTTCTTCATGATGAGAGCCTTTGAGTTTAGTCATCAAGGGAAAACTTGCATCTTAAGGAAGGACCATTGGGAAGACAAAGATATTGCAGAAAACTCAGAGTAATGGAGGAGACGATTTGATGAGGAGGCCTCAAAAGAAGGAGGAGGAGTTTTGTAGCACCCTTGCAGTTGCTTGAGGACAAGCAACATTTGGGACGGGGAGACTGTAATGTTCCTAAATTAGCTTCAGCTAATTTGGAACATTAATTTTGCCTTAGTCACTTTATATTTCATGGTTAATGAGTAAATTGTAAGGGAGAATGTCTAATCCTCTTGCAAATCAAGAATAAATCAATGCCTATGTGAAAAGAGACATATGTAGGCCATTAGAATAAAATCTTGCAGGTGTGAAAGGGCCAAGACCACCAAAGGAGATCCTGTTTGACCAAGTCAACAACGCTGTCTAGGTTCATTGAACCTCCTTGAGGGACTGCGCAGTTCTAGAAGGAGTTTCCAAGTGTGAAAGGAACCAAAAGATGAAAGTGGTTTAGGGTTTTCCAAGAGACTCAAATGCTATAAAAATATGATGAAGGCTCATGAGGAGGTTGTTGATCATATTTCATTTTCAAAGCTTGCTAAGGCAACTCGATTTCTCTTTGTTGTTTAGCAAGAGAGAAAGAGGATCTCCTACTTAGGAATCCTCTATCCTTCTTTGAGTAGCTCTTGGAGGGAATTGAGGTAGATTGAACCACTATCAGGTTGGAGGCCAATCTATGCTTGCATTGACAGTGCTGGCTCATTGAGGGTTTTGCAGCTGCAGTAAGTGTAGTAAGTGGAAATTCTAGATCTACAAGGATCTAATAGTTTTGAGGGATTTCTCACAGGGACGATGTATTTTGACCACCCGGAAGAGGATCTTTGTTATATTTTCATTTCAGATATGTATATTTTACCTATTGCAATATTCAGCCCAAGCTATTGCGCAGTCTCCTTTGTTTACAGCATTATTTCTCATGTACTGCTTCTCTATTGTCTAGATATGTCATTGTACTAGTTTCTGGTGATTGAGGCTTGCCTCTCACCTTGAAGATTAATGAAGTAGATTTCTGATATCTTATGTTTAGATCTGATGTATATTATGAATAAATTCATCTTCACAAATTACTGAAGCTTTCTACAGTTCTGTGTATAAAAAGTTAGATCTACACTTTATTATTCAGTATTTTGGTGAAATCCCAAAGGGGTCTTGTAAAGAAGGTTGTGTAGTTTCCAGATTTGATATATATCTGATGTTACAGCCATTAATATATTGTATGTCTTTAATTTAATTCTATACTACTGAAGCACACTTAGAGGGATGTTGTCTATTCAGATCTGCACTTTCTACATACATTGCAACTCCTATTTCTGAAGATTTCTTACTTATTTCCTCATGCAATCTACTTTACTTCTTAAGGAACTCATTAAAAGTCTGATTTTATACTTCTATACTATTATACATGTCCAATGTATATTTTTCAATGACTCTCTACTGAAACTGCACAATTCTGAAGTGGTTTCTTCTTCATTCCATCATCTCTTCTCTTTAGCTAATTTTTAACTAGTCAGCTTCGTGGGAGATCTGTTTAAGGCCCTTAAACCCATTTTTTTTTTCTAAAATTCTGCATGGAGGTCCCAAACAGCCTATAATAAGGGAACCCAGACCTGAGAAGAATTATTCTTGCACCATTTTTCTTATACAATGTTATCACTAATCATATTGTAGATTTTCCTGAGAGTGGAATCTCCCGCTTCTCTCTTGTGTTGGTTTTTGCTTCTCTTTGGATCCATTCTTTAGATATGTGGATCTAAGGTTCACAAGGGAAGAAAAATCCAAGAGGAGTGTGTCATTCCCATGATTTTGTGTTTCATCAGTCTTCTATAGACAGAGTCTAGAATAGGCTAGGAAGCCTCTGGTTTTCACCCTCTCCCTAGAGGTGATATAACCAGTAAATTCCCGACTAGTCTATCTCTGGTTTAGAATTTTCTGGTGCTTTCTCCATATTACTGTGATCCCATAGTGGAATATCTCAAGATATTCCCTATTGAGCCTACATTTCCCCATTTGGAACATTACAGATATGCACGCCCAGCAATAGGTTAGTGAGGCTGAGAAAATCACAACAACAAAAATGGTGGAGTTTAGTTAAGCACAGACAACACAACAGGCAGCCATAGCTCAGCGAGTAGAGTTGTAAAGTTTCATTGTTAGGCTATGCATCGATATTCCAGATTTCGCTATCCTAGCTTCCGTAGCACTGCAAGCTAAAGGTGAGAGCCTGGTCGCAACTCTCAAAGCCTCTAGGTCAGAAATTTAGTCCGTGAAGGCAAATTTTGAGCAGAAGATTGTTACGTTGTAGGCATAGTTGCAGCTTGAGATTCCCTGAGAGATGCGTGCATAGTGAGAAGCTAATATCTAGAACACCTCGGCTAGCATTTCAGCATATGTCATGTATGGCTTCACGTTGCTCGAAAAATACATGGGACTATGGACCTCTGTGCAGATAGATCCTTTAGTCAAGAAAATCACTCTGGAGCTATTCGTGAAGGAGTAGGAGTTTGACGACTTACAAGAGGCTCTACCTACCCTTATCCCTGCTTAGAGAATGGTATGCCTTCAGACCAGCCAGGTGCTGCATGATGAAGTGGAGGAGCTCCGTCCCAGGAATAAAATAGTTACTGATCACATTAAGCCATGGGCGGATGAGGCCATGAAGCTCTATCAAGACCTTGATGCTACCATATGTAGCCTGAACCAGATGATGTAGAACATCACTTTGGCCACTGAAGAGCCGACGTCAGAAAAATTGGTAGAGACTGTGCAGAGCGTTGCAGACCAAAGTGCAGGTGTCTTGCCATCATTTTTTGCTACCATCGATGCGATCGAGCTCAAAATGAAGACCCCACTACCAGTGTGACTCTGGATGAATCACAAGATTGTGTTGGGGTCCTGTTGGAGTGAGGTCCCCTAAGTCTGACAATTTTGCTATATTTTGTAATTGTTTACTCTTGCACAGGGGTTTTGGGGCAGGTCAAAATGCCTCATGAATTGTAATGGGGCAAAGGGTAGATCAAGGGGCCGCAAACCATGTTTTGCAGACCATATAATAGTACATGCTAAATAGTATAAATAAATGAATAGATTGAGTCTAATAAGTCAGTTTTGGAATAAGTTTGAACGTGGATGGTAGAGTTGGATATTCTATGATAGTTTTGTGTGAATATGTCTAGGTAGAAGGCTCCTGCTGGCTATGTGCGCGGAGACGTTAGTCCTGCTGTGCGCGGACCTCGCTGGCTGTTTGCACGGGCTATTGAAGTGTTTTGTCTAAGGGATCTAAAATGATTAAGTAATAAAGGAGTACTGTTGTGGATATCTGAGTTCTATATGCATCTGTTGGTTATGTTATTAATGATTTTGCATCTAGTTTCAGATTTTTGTAATATCTACAGTTAGATCATTTGCACAAATGTGATTGGAATTATATGACTGATTATCGGATATATATGATGGTATAAAGCTCTGTTATGATGTGTTAAGGGTTATTACACTATTCATGATCATTGTGTTAACTTGCACAATATAATCTACATATTAGACCTAAGTCTATCTGTAAAGGGTTTACCAGTTGGGGATGTTGTTGCAAAGTTTTGTTTATGGTTGGTTGGATCTCAAGTCACCCACATCATTCCAAATCTCTCTCAGGGTGTGGAAACTTGGTTACAGCACCCCCCCATACTACTTCGGGTGAGACTTTGACTTGCACAAGCAGAATACTGCCAAAAGGGCCAGAAGTAAGAGGGTTTTGTTGGTTAATCTCAATTCAAAACCTAGGTTAGGACCCCTCAAGCCAATAGTGAGTCTCCCAAGTTTCATAAATATTACACTTCATTTCATGCCCAAACAAAACCACCACAATCTCATATGTGTGTTAAATGTTAGGTGATATAAGAATACAAGAAATCACAACTTATTACTCAATCTACTTGAATTCATCTTCTTGTATTTTGGCTTTACTAAAATGGGCCTTTACATGGTCCAATGCATTAAAAGTGTAGATGGCATGGGACAATTTCATCATAAACAATATGAGATAGTTTGGGATTCACATGAAGCTTTGCAAGGTATGAATGTTATTTAATGGTTTCTAGTTGAAAAATTTTGAAACATTGTGATATCAATGCCAAGTCCATATTACTTCACACACAGTTGAATCCAAACAAGTTTTATCTATTAAAATCTATGTGTTTTGTTCATGAATAGCTCCTCATATGACATTGTTGTAAATACTTAGTCCAAGTGTTTTCGATTATCCTCTCAAATTTAACTAAAAATGTGTATGTCCTTTAGGGACACAATCACAAAATAGTAAAGATATGGCCTTAGCACTCCATTCGCCACCCCCATGGACATGTAATATTCCTAATTAGCTTTCATCTAGTTGGAATATAAATTTTTTCTTTTGTCATTAAGATAGAGGAATAAGACCCATAAATTTATTTAGTAGGAACAAAAACAATTCTAATGTTAATGCGGATCATTGTATCAATTGAATAAATCACTCTTAGGTGTGAATGGGGGCTAACGCATGTGGATGGGGTCAAGGTTGACCAAATCAACAACACTTTCATGGAGGTATTGGAGAGTTATTGGAGGACAACACAGTCATAGTGGGAGGGAATCTTAATTAGAGTAGCATATTTAATGAGTGGGACCAAGGGTGAGGAAGCTCACAAAGCATACAATGAAGGGGATGGAAGCCATAGAAGTCATTATAAATATGGTTTATGTTTGGTCTTTTATGACTTTCTGCACGCTTCAGTTTTTTAGCAGAGTATGTTCTATTGTTTAGCACAAGGGTGTTTCCAAACGGAAATCCCACCCTCATCCTTGGGGGATGTCGAGTGCCCACTCAGGAGAGGTTCCTTTGAGCCTCATTACACTACCCATCATTAGGCCAAGCTTTAACCATCATCAACAGTGTAATCTCCTTTAGGAATTTCCTTATTTTGCAGGGCACTTGTAGTGGAGGGTCAAGTACCCATGTTTTTTAGCTTGTTTTGTAGTGAGAGAAGCAACCCTTCATCCAGAGGATCTATTGGGAGGAGTTTCAACCATATCTATATCAGATCAGCCACCTCCCATCATTCACATAGTTGTAGAAAGTAATTCATCCCTGGGGCTGCAATTTCCATATTGTGTATTTTTGGAAACCACTTTTGGGTTGTCTTGGAATGGTGCTAGAAAGCCTAGATCTCTGACCCCAACATTTTCTAAGAAATATATCAGAAATTCTATCTATTTTTAGTTTTAACCTATATTTTTTCCCCATAAGACTGCGCAGTCATGGCCTTCTGGTATTTTGTGTAGCAACAATATTTCACATTTTATGTACTGGGTCATTTGAGGCTTGTTTTACCTAGATTGAGTGTATTTTTCCTCAAGATCTTGTACTCATTTTATTGCTATAATATCTAATAAAGTGGCCCTATGATTTTTTCATGTTGATGTATTGATATTTTACTGTATTTTCCAGTTTTATGTTCTATATTCCTGTTTTTCCTAATTTGGAATATTACAGTGGTATCATAGCATAATCTTGACTCAGCCCATGATACACCACATCTATGTCATCAGAAGAAGAAGAGCCTCTCACAGAAAGGGAGAAGCAGTACATCAATAGAATACGAAGGTTTTATTACACCAGCAATGAAGAAGACAAATGCAAGACTCCAATATCAAGAGAAATGGATGAAAAGGATTTTCGAAATATTCTTCTCCAATCCATGTAGGATATTGCAAGAGAAATCAAGGAGATGAGGATGGAAATACATAAATATACCCTAAGAAGGTTTCTACATGGAGAAAGCTCCATCACTTCACATCACCGGTGTGAGCAACTAGTAATGCAACAAATCTCCCAATGCTCCACTATGCCTACGTTCATAGCAGTAGAAAATGGAGGTGGAGGATCCCAAGAAGAAGATACTCTTGAAGATTATTTTCTAGAGTATGAGTCTCAATCTCATAGGTTCAAATATAATCTAAACTTTTAGGAATTCTGTCAGATCAAGGAAAACAAGAGACCCTGAAATAAAAATAGGAGTGGAGGGTACATGTAGAACGACGATCTGCAACGTACTATGGGTAGATTTTTTCTTCCTGCTTTTGATGGTTCATCCAAGTGCATAGCCAAGTCTTGGGTGGAGAAACTAGACATCTATTTTCAATTGAACCAAGTACCAAATATTGAAGCCATTAAGATAACAGTGCTGCACCTTGAAGGTGAGACATATGATTGGTGGTTTCACGTTCTTTCTACATTGGAGCATGCTAATGTGACTACATATTCAGAATTCACCCAAAAGTTAGTAGAAATATTTGATTGAAGGGACCCAGAGGCACGTTTTGTTGAGCTATCCAAGCTCAAGTAGTTAGGTAATCTAGAGACCTATATCTTTTAATTTCTAAAAATTTCCGCCACGGTGCCAGATTTATCCTTATCTAGGAGGGTTTATATGTTCATTGATGGCCTAGCAGAGCCTTTGCAGGGATTCATTAAGTCCACTAGACCAACTACACTCCAAGATTCCATTGAGAGGACTAGGGACCGACAGGATGATTTTCCAAGGGAAAGAGCTCCATTTTAGTAAAAAACCACTTTTTAATCAAAGGGGAAATATGTGAAGGTTCTTCCTCCAAAGGAGAACTAGAAAAAAGGGCCTCTTAGTGATGATATTTGAAGAGACTTGAGGAGGCGGAGACTTTACTTCACATGCCAAGAACCATGGGCACCAAGATATCAGTGTGCTGCAGGAAAGGCATGCTATACTAAGGTGTTCTTTGATAGTGAAGAGGAGGAAGAAGAATAACCAGAAGGAGACATCAACGATGTGGCACCAGGAGAGGATCCACCACCACCAGGAGGTGGAAATGAGGAATTTGCTCCAATTTGAGGGCCCTTTCATATTTGTGGGGAGTACCCAAGTATCTAAATTTGAGAGTCTGAGTTACAGTTTAGGGGCAGCGAGTATCAGTATTGATTGAAAGTGGGGCTACCCACAATTTTATTGATGCTCAATTAGTGTAGAGGAGAAAATACCCACTGATGATTTTGAGGGATTCTCAGTTTTATTTCTAGGATATAGAACCATGCAATGTTCAAGTATGTTCTGACATTGTCTGTAACCTTGGGGACATACACTTTGAATTATCACTTCTGTATGGTTGATATTCCTGACACCAATATGATATTGGGTGTGAAGTAGTTGATTACATTGGGGAAGGTCACTACAATTTGGAAGGCCTTGCAGATGGAATGGATAGATAAGAAGAGTGGTAAGCATCAAATGATCAGGGGCATGCACACTTATCCACCTCAGGAGGCCTCCGCACATAAGATGGAGACTAATTTACACAGAGGAAGCAAGGACAAATCAGTTTGCTCAGATATGAAGTCTACTCTAGACCATGATGTTATATTATTTGGAGGCATTCCACCAGGAAGGCCCCTATATTGGAAGTTGGTTAAAGAGTTATCATAAAAAGTGGCACCACTCACAGATCTGGATAATAGGAGAGCCTGGTATGGGACTAGCACAGCGCAGAGGGCCTTTAATTGGATCAAGGAGGAGATGAATATTTGTTTGATCTTAGTAATACCAACATTCACCAAGACTTTTCTGCTGAAAGGTGATGCTTTAGGAGTGGATGTTGGGACAAATATGGTGGAAGAGGGCTATTCCATAGCATTTGAGGGTCAAAAGATACTTCCACATCGGAAGGAGTCTTCCATATATGGTAGAGTATTTTTTGCCTTCATACATGCATTGGCCAAACTCAGGAAGTTTTGGATTGGAAATAGCTTCCAAGTGAAGGTTGAACACCATAAACTTCAACCTTTTCTTTAGCAGAAATAGCTGCAAGGGAGGCAGAAAAAGTGGGATAGCAGTATTTCGACATATGGCTTTGGCATTGAGCATGTCAAAGAGGGGAGAATTGAGGTGACAAATGCTTTATCACAAAGGCCTAAAGCACTGTCATTGTTGAGTATGGATCCAGATTGGGAGTCCCAGCTATTGGTGGATTATTCCAAGAACCACTTCACATGTGAAGTGCTTGATGGGTAGGTGACTGATGAGAGGTATAGAGTGATGGATGGAATCATCTATTACCAGGATCGGATCTTATTTACTAGATACTATAAGCTCAAGGAGAAGGTTCTACATGCAGCATGTGATTCACTGCTTTCTGACCACCAAGGTTTCAGCAGGACATATCAGGCCATTAGGGAGAGATTCTCATGGGAGGGTCTCAAGGAGGATGTCCTCTAGCATATCAGGAAGTGTGTAGTTTTCTTGAAGAATAAAGAGGAAAAAAACCATCCTAAAAGGTTGTTACAGTCACTTCCTTTCCCAGGAGAAAGATGGGAAAGCTCATCTATGGGCTTCATCACTAGCTTGCCAATAGTACATGATAAGGATTGTATATTTGTAATAATTGGTCAAATAAAAAAGCATTTAAATTCCTTTGCCATTTTTTTATAGTGCATTCCTCCATAAGACAACAAGCCTCTATTTGGACTTCATGGTATTCTTAGCGCCACAGTCAGTGATAAAGATAACCACTTCCTAGATGGATTTGGGTAGGTGTTGTCTTGTTTGGGGTGTACCCAGTTGACACCAAACATCAGTTACTACTCCCAGACAGTTGAGCAGATAGAGGCAAGAAGCAAGTGGTTGGGAAGCTACTTACCACAATGTGTTCCAGGGCAGCAAGGAGTAGAACTGTGCTGGTTCCACCTGAGGGACTATTGTCACCATCCGACATTTCATATGGAAACCTGTGTATCTCTATTTTTGGTTCCATATGGTGATGATGTTCTATTCATTTTTTTTAGAATGGTTGGGGCAAGAAAGGTTCCTAGAACCAAATATTGGATCCTAGGGAGTTAGGATGTATTCCAGTCTCTTAAGGACAACATTGCTACATCCCAATATAACAAGATTTCTACACAGATCATGGATGGAAGAGAGATAGCATGGGGTGGAAAATATGCTCTATCTCCATTCTCAGTGATACATACCACTTACATTGCAGAAAAAGGGGAGTGAGAAGATGTTTTATAGGCCACACAGGATCATACATCTTGTTGGGGGAGTAGCACATGGGTTGGAGCTTCTTATTGGGAGTAAGATCCCCAACATTTTTCATGTCCCATGCATCAATGAGGCCATTAAACAGCTTGTAGTTGCCACCATGGATCTCCCATTTCTTTATGATGTGAGCCATTTGGTATTGTCACTAAAGACTAACTTGGACACTTGGGGGGGGGGGGAAGCTAAGGGACAAGTTGATTGGAGAAAATCTGATTCAATGGAGGAACCTATCGGATCAGGATGTTACATGGGGAGGAGAGGAGACTTTACAAAACCCATATTTGTAGTTTCTTGAGGACAAGAAACATTTGGGAGGGGAAGATTTTAATATTTCGAATTAGCTTTCAGCTAATTGGAATATTAATTTTTTCTTTTGTCATTAAGATAGAGGAATAAGAGGGTAGAGAGACCCATAAATCTCTTTAGTAGGAATAAAACCATTTCTAATGTGAATGTGGATCATTGTATTAGTTGAATAAAGCACTCTTAGGTTTGAATAGTAGCTAAATCATGTGGATGGGGTCAAGGTTGACCAAATCAACAACAGTGCCATGGAGGTGGTGGAGAGTTATTGGAGGACATCACAGTCATAGTGGTAGGGAGTCTTCATGAGAGTAGCATCTTTAATGAGTGGGACCAAGGGTGAGGAAGCTCACAAAGCATATAAGGAAGGGGATGGAAGACATAGAAGGCATTCTGAATATTTTTTATGTTTGGTATTTTATGACTTTCTGCACGCTTCAGTTGTTTAGCAGAGTCTGTTGTGCTCTTTAGCACAAGGGTGTTTCTGTGCGGAAATCCCACCCTCATCCTAGGGGGACTTCAAGTGCCCACCCAGGAGAGGTTACTTTGAGCTTAATTCCACTACCTGGCATCAGGCCAAGCTTTTCCATCATTGGAAGCATAGTATCCTTCAGAAATTGCAGGGAAGTTGCAGTGTAGGGTCAAGTACCAAAGTTTTTGAGCTTGTTTTCAAGGGAGGGGAGCAGCCCTTCATCCAGAGGATCTATTGGGAGAATTTTCAGCCATTTCCATATCATATCAACCACATCCCATCAGTCACACAGTTTCAAAATGTAATTCATCCCTAGGGCTGCAATTTTCATATTTTGTATTTCCAGAAACCCCTTCTGGGTTATCCTGGAATGGTGCTAGAAAGCCTAGATCTCTGATCCCGACATTTTCTAAGAAATATATCAGAAGTTATATGTATTTTTAGTTTTACCCTATAGTTGTTCCCCATACGACTACACAGTCATTGCCTTCTACAATTTTGTGTACCAACGGTATTTCACATTTTATGTACTCGGTCATTTGAGTCTTGTTTTACCTAGCTTGAGTGTCTTTTTCCTAAAGATATTGTACTCACTTTTCTGCTACAATATCTAATAAATTGGCCCTATGATATGCTCATGTTGATGTATTTATATTTTACTGCATTTTCTAGTTTTATGTTCTATATTCCCATTTTTCCTAATTTGGAATATTACAGGACATCACAAGGGCATTAACATGACCAAAAAATGTCATCAACCATTATTGAAGGTTTTATTCTATGTATCTTCTAACACAATGTAGGTTTGATCATTATTGGACTTGAAAAAAATATTTTTGAAGTACTTAACTCCCTAAAATTGACATAACGAATCATCAATGCAAAAAATGGACATTGATTTTCAATGGTGATTGTGTCTCAGAGTTTACACTATACACATGTTCGTTTAAAATTATAATACTTAATTCATAAGGCACTAAGTTTGGTCAAATGTGGTCCTTAATTAATAGCCCTTGAATTTTCTTATGTTTTCATTTTTTTTGAACAATAAAGCACTTTCCAAATTCTAATTTGTTGGAACAACTCCCTATTGCAAGGTAATGGAGTACTCAGTTGTGTAGTGGGAGGCAATCTAGGTGATTTTTAACCACTTGGAATAACTTTGCAATAACTCTCCAACTATTTAAGCTCTTTTACTTCTCTTATCACATTAGATAGGAAGAGAAAACAAATTTGAGGTCCTAGTATCAATTAAAAAGTGTCACTCCCTACTCTTTCTTTAGTCTTCCTATGTTGTCATAAAATCAGGTTGGTTGTCATTTATGAGTTTATATTGAGCATGTAGATTCCCACATATCAACATATCATTGTTCATAGTATTTTGGAATGAAATTGTGTCATAGTTCCGAAATTTCCAACAATGTTTCAAGTCATATTTAAAATATGTATTCAAGAAAAAATATACAAAAATGTATACCAAAAAAATTACCTTAACGAAGGTATGCGAATCATGTGTTTTCACCCCACCGAAGTCACCTTTCTGCATTAAGATATTATTTATGTTTGAAGAAAAACCTGTTGGAAATTTAATTCTTCTAACGACCTATTTTACATCATTGCTTTGTTTCTCTGTTAATAACCATGGAACATTATTATAATTTCAACCTCCATTTTTATTTGAATGGTCGATCACACTTTTTGTTGCATGATTATGTAATATTCCCAATTTTCCATCAGATAATTGGAATATTAGAGTTCTTACTTTTTATAATTAATTAAGTAAATAAGAGGGTGGACGGACCCATAAACCCCATAGATGAATAAAATCCACTTTTGATGTGTGTGTGTGGATAATTTAGAAGTAGATCTGAATTATGGAGTAGTGGAGCAACTTCTTAATGAAGAATGGAGATCATGTGTTATTAATGACAAAATCATGGAGATCATGGAGGAAGTCAAATGAGATCATCGTGCATTAAAAGTAAGATC
This sequence comes from Pinus albicaulis, assembly GCA_034641835.2. Taxonomy (NCBI): domain Eukaryota; kingdom Viridiplantae; phylum Streptophyta; class Pinopsida; order Pinales; family Pinaceae; genus Pinus; species Pinus albicaulis. The sequence goes on along the minus strand of CM076575.1, from coordinate 997,201,800 downwards.
ATAGAGCACTAATGATGAGATAATGGAGGAATTTTTGCATCTAATGCATACATGGTGGAGAGAGTGGGAATTAAATGCAGAGATGGTGGAGAACATGGAGAGACATCACATTCTTCATGGAGGCTATGGCCACATGTGCAGCGCAATTATGAGGTGGGCCAGGGCTATGGAAGGCTCACAAAGCATAAAAGGGAGAGGAAGCCAACAATAGAAGGCGGGCTTTAGATTATTATTTTTGATCTGTTTAGATATGGATTTGTCTTTGGACATTTCTATGCATGCTTCAACATTTTAGCTAAGTTTGCAGTGTTGTTTAGCACACGAGTGTTTCCGAGTGGAAATCCCACCCTTACCCATGAGGGACTTCGAGTGCCTACTCTAGGAAGGTGTCTTTGAGCACCCATACATCATCAGGCACTGGTTCCACATTTATCCCCTCTCTACAACACATTCAATCTCGGGAATTATGCATTCCTGCTTGAGGGTTTGAGAGGAGGAGGTCGTTTCTAGAATTTTAGTTAGGAAACTGGTGGAGGATTCATCCTTTCACCTTGTGCTTCAATATTAGCCTTCCAGGAGTTGTATATTAATATCCGGCAATTAGGAAAACATTACACACCTCCATGCAACAACATTTCCCAAATGGATTGTGCAGTCCAGTCCTGTATATCTATTGGAGGAGGGAAGTTTCCAACATCTCAGCTGGAAATCCTATGAGGGACCATATCCTAACTTTGGGCATACTTTTTCCATCATTCTTGAGCTTATTTTCATTATCTAGAAGCAGGCTATAAAGCCTCCATCCTTTATAACGTAGTTTCACTCAGTTCTTGTGTATTCATCAACTGCAATAAGTGGAGGAGGAAGGAGGAGCTATATTTGGAGATTTTATCTTGAGGATATAGACAAGGGATCAGCCCTTCAAGCGTAGATATGATTGTATCACATTGAAGCTATATTATGATCAATTCTTGCTTTAGATCTACATACACATTAGACATATGTTACATGGCCTAAGAGGGTGATTTTCCAAGATTTTCAGATCTGGAGATCCTTTCTGGGTTATCTCGGGTAGTCATCACAGAGTCCGGATCTGAAATCTCGACATCATCTGAGCTTCGAAACTACCAGCTCTACACTTTTATATTTTTTTCAGTTGCAGTCTCGACATTTGCAGCAGGGACAATGCAGTATTCCTTCCAGCAGTCCAACAATTATGCAGTCCCTCTTGTGGGAGGACTTTAGGGTCATTCTAGGCCACTTGTTTGGCTTGAGTGTCTCATATTTTGAGCATTGTTGTATTGTTTTATCCACCTCCTATTAATAAAATGGCTTAGCTTGTGGGAACTTCATCTTTAACATCGAAAGAAGAAGCAGGTAGTAGAGATCTATAATGATGGAGGGGTTTAGTTTTGCCATATTTCTCTTTAGATCTATGCCAAATATCTCCAAGGAGGTCAAAAAGATGAAGAGAGAAAGGAAAAGGGAGGATCCAAGGAGATTTCAGAATGAGGAAGTTTCGATAACTTCCTATTAACAATAGAAGAAACCGACAATGCACAGATATCCACAAAATTCTAATAGATCCCATTTTTTTGAGAAGGAAGGTGAATGGTATGAATATGAAGGAGACTTAGGGTATGCAACCCTAAGAAAATATCTATCCGAGTACAAATCAAAATCTATAGCACTCAAGGAGAATCTAACTCTCCAACAGTTTTTACAACTCAAAGAAGAAAGAAGATACCGCAACAGCAATAGAAGAAAGAGGCATAGATTATTCTTGCCTACATTTGATGGATCTTCCACAAGCATAGTAAGGGCTTGGAGGAAATATTTAGATACATTATTTCATCTATATCCAGCAGCAGAAAGAGAGGCTGTGGAAATTGTAGTGCTGCGCCTTGAGGGTGAAGCAAAAAATTGGTGGTTCAATCATTTGTCACATGCGAAAGTGACTACTTATGCAGATTTCATTCAAAGACTGAATATGAATTTTGGTAGAAGGAAACCAGAGACATTTTCCATAGATATACTTCCCATAATTGATGAGATAGTACATGAGGAGCCAATGGAAGATTTCCTCATTATCACTCTGGAAGAGGAGCCCCTACCACCACCAATAGCTACAGATGTACTCACATCAGGAGGAGGAACACTTAGATCTTTGCAAGATGGTATTGAGCTCTTGACATTGGGAGCCCCATGCATGATTCACCAGATTCATGAGGAGGAGAAGGTAGATACTAGCACTGGTACAGTAGAGGAGATTCAAACATCATCATTACCAATAGTTGGAGAGGCCATTGCACTGGTTTGGGGAACTCTTATAGATGTGCAAAATGTTCTCGAGATTAATCTTATCCAAGGTTTGCAAAAATTTAAATCTCATATTATTTGAGGACCTCATATTGAGATTTGTGATAACATTCCATCAGATCCATTGCATAAGGATTAAAGCACCTTGCTGATTTGGAGCAGCAAATTATCACTACATAGAGGGCCCTTGACTTGATCAAGGAGAAGATGTATAGTTATCCTAGTTTATCATGGTTGAGCTACACACAACACTTTCTGTTGAAGTGTGGAGTTTCAGAGGATGGGAGGAGTACATTCCTATTCAGTACAATGCTAGACTACGAGTTCAGCATTATGTATGTCCAGGAGACAACAGATCTATAACCATGCAGATCTACAGCGTTGTCGCTGAGAAACAGTGATGAGATGAGGGTCCCATTATTCTTGGAGCACTCCGAAGGCAGCTTCACTCATGAAGCATTGCAGGGAAAAATGATAGATGGTATACCTCTTATGGTGGAGAGTATTTTCCACTGTCAAGATGGATTTTCCTTGATGAGCATCTCACAGCTCAAAGAGGAGTTTCTACCTACAACATGCCTGGAACCTTATGGGTTCTATTGGGCCATTGATGAGAGGATATCACGGAGAGACCTCAAGAGAGGTGCAGTTCAACATCTCATGGAGTGAAAAGCTTATTAGTTGGAGGAGAATGGTGCTCTACCTTGGATGGATACCAAGATCAGCCTTGGCATGATTCATCATCCACATTAGGATGAATGGATCTGGATGACGAGCAAGAGGTTGCCAACCTTCTTGCATATTTATGATACAGAGCAACAAGAAGCATGGATGTGCTGGTTTCTTTTGGGTGAGTATGGTTACTACCCAACATCTCACATTTGTGTGGTCCATGCCATGGATATCACTAATGTTATGCAGTAGCAGGAGGCATGGTTGTGTTGGTTATTGCTGAGAGAGTTTGGCCAACACATGATATATCTTATGTGCATGTATTTGATTTTGATTAGGATATGTCTCATGTCCATAAATGTACTTTTTTTTGGGATATATCTTATGTTCATGTATGTATTTTGGCTTGGGACACGGCATAACTCTCACATGCTGTGGAAGTAGGGAGCTTGTTTGTATTGTTCTGATATGACATTTGGCACATGTCAATTAGTATTTTGTTGCTCCATGACTTGCATCATTATGATGGAAGGTGGCTGCAAGAATCCTTGTTTCTTTGGCTACTATTGGGAGAGTATGGGTTGATTTCTCCCCATACATTGCATGATATTGATGGAGGATGGAAAAAAGAGGCCTTACTGGGTTGGCTTCTATTGGGATATTATGGTCATTGTACTTGGTATGATGATAAGGTGGTATGGAAGCAAGAGGCATTACTCTGGTGGCTTCTATTGAGAGAGTATGGTGTTAGTCATCAGTATTTTTCACTTGTTGGTGATGACTAGTTGTAACAGCCAAGTTTTTTAGCAGCTGATCTAAAAAATTGTCAAATTCGCCAGCTGGAAAGCACCCATAAAATTTTTTGCCCTCCTACCTTTTCAATCCGCCCATGATGAGATGAAACCTCATTATAAAGCCCTATCTAGCCTCAGCCATACTAGCTTGTCCATCAGCTCCAAAGAAAACAATCCAAATCTATCCAAAGAAGTCTCCCCTAAGTTAGGTAGTGGCGCTCTAGTCATTCCTCCCTTGGAAAACTATCCTAAAGCCAAAGAACCTCTATCTACTACAGACCAGTCATAACAGGCCTTCCTATTCTGCAAATAAGGTTGGTTATACCCTTAAGTCCCGCCAGTAATAAACCCTCAAGTCTCAGCGATACATATACCATAGGTCAAACTGATTTTAGGTGGTTGTATAATGTTTTAATGGGTATTTCAAAGAATAGAAGTGTACCAGCATCCTAGAAGACAGTATTTGGTTCCACATGAGAAGACAACTGCTTCTCGTGTGATTTTTAGCCTGGGATGCAGCTACAGGGCAGGGAGTTGTTTCATTAAGCTCCTGCAATCACAGTAACAGGTTAGTAAATTATGAATGACAAGAAGTGCTTTGCAAAAAACTAGCCAAACTGCTTGTGATGTCTAAAGAGGCACAGAGATATTTGAAAAGAAAAATTATATGTCTCAGTGAAGTTCCCATCTTGACTATTATCAATTTGTCATTTTTCATTTGCTCAAGCATGAAAATGCAGTGAAAGGAAAAATAACACTGTTAAAATCTGATGAAATGGCATCACTGAGAAAAACCTCCTTCATTTTATAAGCAGAGGGTTGAGGACTGAGAAGGCCTCCTTCATCTACAAGTAGAGGGACATGGATAAAAGTTTGTTTCTAAATTTTTCACTAACTGTAAAGAAAAAATTTAGGTACAGTGGAAGAAAATTCAAAGTTTCTGAATAAAAATGATGTTAAAGGCAGAGGCAAAGCAGTGGTGCTTTTAAAAAAAAAATTATAGGAGTTTCTTTGTTTTTGAGTTACAATGTGAAGTTGATGGGTTCATCATCAATGAGAAATATTATTAAGCTAATGGCTAAAGGAGCCAAAAGGTCTTGGTCTAAAACTGACCTCTGCCATCAAGTATAAAGGAAACCACTATCAGCATGTTCATCAAACATTCTTCAGTTGGTTAAGACAGAGGTTGAGAAGAAACCAGGAATTTGCCAAAAGATAGGCCTCCTTCATAAACAAAGTAAAGGACTCACCATTGTTGAAAGATGAAAAGAAATTATTGCATGTGTCAAAGGATTTGAAAAGGGACTACTCTCAAACAGGGTGAAATGAATGAAAATTCATGTTTCTTTCAGACCTCCTTCACAGAGGAACAAAGGGACAGTTTTCCCATGTTCACATTTCAAACCTCAGTTCATCATCCCCAGTTTTATCTATTTAAAGTTGAAGACTAGATTATGTTGTCAATATAGGGTTAAGTTAGTGGTTTTGGTGATGGAGACCTTTTGTAAACAAGATTTTCACTTACAATTTCAAATGATTTTTTTCAACCACAGTAAAAATAGAAGCTCAAACAGCACTTGCTAGCTAAATCAGTTTCACAATAGGGATGACCGCCTCCAAAGCATCAGGAGCAGACACTGTCAGTTTAAGTTTCAAAAGGGTGAATCTACCTCCTTAAAAAATGTCAAAGAAAACCTCACATAACATAGTGTGTCTTTCTACAACTGTCCTTTTTCAATAAGGAAAACACTAAGTGATGTTGTTATTCCAAAGGTGTTGCTCTATCTATTCATAAAGACCTTTTTCTTTTAAAAACTTGTCAAAAGTGACAGCAAATGAGCAACACAAAGACAAGAGGAGGAAAAAGGATATGGAAATTGCAGATAAGTTTCTCCCCCAGTAAAAGGGCAGTATCACTCAAAAGGCACATCTACAATCATTCATGTGGCTCGAAGAAGATTTCCCTTCCATAGTACAGATATCAAAAGGGAAAACAAATTTTCATTCCTTAATGAGAAACAGTGAAAGTTTTAAATTCTTAAAAAGGTTCTTTTACTTCAAAGAAAAAGGGTCAGGCTTATAAAAGAAATGGTCATTACCACTATGATTTTCATCTGAACAAAAAATTCTCAGGTTATGTTTTAAAGGATGTGAGCTTCATGTTTTGATTTAACCCAAAGGCCTTTTTCAAAAATTTTCAAAAAACCTCACCAAGAAAATGTAGAAAGGAACTTGAATTTTGCTTTCAAAAGAAGATAAAGGACCGTTGCAAGCCCATTTGAAATTATCAAAGTGCAAACAAAGCCTCCCCTTAGTTGCTCACTGGACCGAAGAAGTGTTTTCGAGCAAGTTCATAGAGTTTTCAGGTTTTTGGACTGCGCGGCGCGCCTGGAAAAATGCACAGCGCGTTCAGGCAAAATTTTACACAGAGGCTATATTGTTGCGCGGCGCGCCTGTAGCGGCGTGCGGTGTGCCTGTAGGCGCCGGTCACGACTACCCGACATCGACCCGACAACTTTTCTTTTGCGTGGCACTTTCTCATTTCAATGTGTCGTGCATGCTTCAATAATCCAAATGCCTTCCAAAAGCCCTGAAAGCTGCTCAAAATTTCCAAACAAGGGCTGCCATCAAGCTTCGAGGTATTTTATGAGCCTCCTTAGTATATTCAAATTTCTAAAAAGGTGATCAATGTTGTGTTTTTCAAAGACTAAATGATGCTGAAAAAATGAAACTCTTGGTGTAAATCAAGGTGTGTTGGGGTAAAAATGTTTGAGGAATATTGTCACAGTTGGTTGAAAGTAAAGTGGTCATTCTTGTTTTAAAGAACCTAAAGCTACCCTTAAAAAAGTGATAAAACATAAACTCTGTCAGTTATATGTAGTGGAGAAAAAAGTGCTTGGGAGGGTTGATTTTTCTGTTTGAAACTCGAGATTGTTGTGGTTTATGATTGCTCAAGGTGGACATAGTGATAATGGTGTGTTTATGATGATGTCAAAGGCCTAAAAAACTGCCCTCAATACAGTGCTAAAAGCATAAAACTACAAGTCAAAATATACACAGTAGTAGAGGTTTGTCAAATTTTTGGAGGTGCCTTAACTGAGATAGGGCAAAGTTAACCTCTGTCAGCCCAGTGTATGGTGGAAACATTGTTAGGAGGTAAAGCAGTGTTTGCAAGGAAAGCATAGTGATTATTGAAAGAAGTGAAACAGAGAAACAATTGATGCCTCATTTGTCCCATAAAACAAGTGTGGTGAAAAATATTTCAAACTCAGTCTAGAGGTTTTTATCTTCCTGTGAATGTCAAACAGTGAAACACAAGGAGGGTGTTTTGATTGGGAGGAGTATTTTGCCTCTATCTAAATACTAGGCTGCCTTGCTTACACCAAAACACCAAGAGCTCTGTGACCTTACCCAAACAAAGAAATAACTTGACTGTGTATACCTTTTATTTGACTGTGTGCTTGTTATTTAAACTATTTTTTGATTGGCATACAAAAGGGGAAGAGAAGTGATTTGGGAGGAGCAGAGACCTGATATCAAAGAAACATTTCACACAGCATTTGAGGAAAATTTTCCTTGATCAAACAGTGATTGACAAAGAAGACAGAGTTGTGTTTGGGAAAACATTTCAAAAAACCATTTGAGGCACCTTGGTGTTGCAGATAGCATTCAGAACAAGATGCCTCCCAGGCAGGATAGTAGGAGTGGATTGCATAAGAGATTTGAGCCTATTTCCACCGAAGAAGTGAATGCCCACCCATCAGTCTTGTTCAATTTCCATGAAGTTGGGTGTTTAGATTTTTGTCAAAGAGTGCAAGAGGTGAAGAGATTTTATCCTTTAACACACCTTTGTGCTTTGAGGTTTCAAGACAAGCATTTCCAGTTGGCGGGCCTTGATTTCAAATTCTCTCCAAGGTCCATCTCCAAGGCCACTAAAATCCCCTATATTGGGGAGAAATGGTTTAAACAAAGCCATTTGGACTCAAAATATTAAAAACCCTTTCTAAAGCCTGAGCACAGAGATTCTTGTCCTTCTATTTTCTCCTTCTCATATCTTTTGGCCAGCTACGCCCCCCTCATGAAAATCATCATGAAATACTTCACTTGTGAGGGAATATTTTCCCGAATTTATGCATATCACATTCGACTACTCATGCATTTCACTAGGGAAAAATTGCTAAATATTCCTTTCTTCTTACACAAAAGCATTGATAAAATGGTCTCCACTGTTCAGTAGAAGCCTCCTTCATAGAAAATAGCCTATCTCTTCCATCACTCTCTCATAAAAATCATCATTCTTCATCAACTTGAAAAGAGAGAGGTCTCTTGGGATACTTTCATCACCCATCCTGATTTCTCCAATGTCCCTCCATTTCACGCATCCCCTACACCTCCTACTCATCATCCTTCACCTTCTTCTAGTAGACCTATTCCTGAAAAACTTAATTTTACCACAGAGCAAGCAGAAGAGCCTGAAGAGGGAGAAGAGAATGACCACGATGATGAGGAAGATGATGAAGGGCAGCAGCATGAAGAAAAGCAACACAGTGAGGGTGATCAGACTTTTGATGATACACAGCAGACTTATGATGAGGGTGAGAAGCCAAAAGAGACTGAACAGGAGCAGCATGAAAGTGTTGAACAGGAGTAGCATGAAAGTGTTGAACAGGAGCAGCATGAAGATGATGAACAAGGGAATGAAAGTGATGAAAAAGGGCATGAAAGTGATGAACAGGGGCAGCCAAAAGATGGCACACAACAGCTACAACAATATGAACAGGGGTAGCCACAACATGTTACACAACAGCTACAGGATGAGGGACAGCAGCCTCATAAAAAGTAACAACAACCTAAAGAAGAAGAGGAGCAGCATGATAAACATATGTAAAACAGTGAGGAGGAGAGCCCTCAAAGGGAGATACAAAAAGACAGCCTAGGCATCCTTGAAGAGAGCGAAGACATTGGCAAAAATGAAGGGAAAAGTGACAAGGGTAAAGAGCCCATGGAGCATGTGTTAGCTACCTCTCCGAGGCAAGGGGCCATGCTCTCTTCTCTGAAAGTGGCCAAGCCTCAGACAAAAAATAAAAGGGTGCCTAGAGTCATAACTCCAAATGTGACTAGGGCCCTCCAAAGCAAGGGAAAATTGCCAAAGAAGCCCATGGTCGAATTGCCTAAGAGGAAGAGTACCAGAAGAGCCACCCAAAGCAAAGGGAAGGGCAAGGAAGAAAGCAGTCATGAACAGGAAAGGGAATTCAACATCATCCAAATCCAAAGTGATGATAGTGATAATGAAGCCCGGATCCTAGAAAATATCTTGATCCATAGAGAAAGCCAAATTGATGCCTTGAGGGATGATCTTTATAGAGCTAGGAACTTCAATCAATTTTTTCAAATTCAAAACAAGCAGATGAGTGTCCATATGGCTATTTATGAGACACAGGCAATCAAATACAAGCAGGAGGCCTCCAAATAACAAGTGAGGTTGGAATAACTCATGGGTGAGTTCGATGAAAGTGAAGGCGAAGATCAGCCTAGGAGAAAGAGGCCAAGAACCATGGGGCTTAAAAAGGCCTTTAAGAAGCAAAAACAAGAAGAAAATGCCCTTCTCCAATCTACCCCTCTCACCGCATTGTTCGAACAAGAGATAGAGAAAAATCCAGATGCATGGCTTAAGAGAGTTAATGATCACTTGGAGAGGAAATTGGAGACGGAAAACAGGGATTTAGACCTTCAACAGAGGATGACGGGGCATTATAAAAAGCTAAATTAGTTTGCCCGGTGGAAGTTGAAGGCTGCTCAAGAAAAACTCAAGGAGGCCAAAGGGAAGCGCCCGGCACAAAAATTGAGGAAAGACACCTCAAGACTCCAAATATTGGCCTCTTATTCACAACATGTTGCTGAAAATCCTTGAGGGTCATGCTCACCAAGTTTGGGCGAAATTCAACATATTTTGGTTTTTTGTCATTTTTGGGTTTTTGGCCAAAACTCATGGGCATCGCCATTTCATTTTGGGGCATCATCAAAGGATGCGAATGGTATCATTGGATGCCATAATTTTAGGAGCACATACTTAGCAATTTTCAGGACATTTGAAGATCATTTTCTCCCCCAAAATGGCGAAAAACATTCGCTTTTTCTACACTCTGCCCCGTTTATCAGCAAGGCTTATTTTTTGGGTTTTTACACACAAGACTATTTTTGGAGGACTTCTAGTGGTCAGTTGGGATTAAATTGAACATTTTCAGAAAATAAACACTCAGAGCTTTCCAACGAGCTATCATAAGCCTCATTTCGACATCAAGAAGCCTTCCAAAAGTTGCCGGCAAGTCAGGGGATCTTTTGCTGATGTATTTTTTTAGTATTTTTGTAAAAGTTGAACCTTTCAAAACTGCTTTTTCCTCATGTGCGTTTAGCTATTTTTTCACATGAGAAGTTATGAAAAGTCAATTTATTTCCCTCTTTTAGCATTTTTTAGATATTTTATGAGGTATTTTGTGCCTTGGGATTTGCAAAGCCTCAAGGACAAAATAAGATATTTTGGATAGGCCAATGAGATTGCAAGTTGAACTAAGAGGTTTTCCTCAGTTGGGCCTATATATTCCAAAGGATTTCATTGTAAACAAGGCCGAACTTGATGAATAGAAGCAATATATGGTCATATAAGCTTTGGAAGAAATACTTGTCTCATGCATTTGGATAGTCTCTTGGATGTTCTTGGATGATGAAAGAGGATTGTTGTTGGATTCCATGACTTTGTAGAATGGTAAAGTGTCTCTCTCTTTGTTTTGTTTCCTAGTTTTCATTCACAAATACATGTTCTTGCTTGCTATAGGACAGTAGAGAACAAATTTGATACATGCCCTTGGAGGCACCTCAAATTTCCTGTTTCTTCACAGCTTCCATGTTTTCTTCATTCTTAGTCACATTAAAAAATTATTGATTGCTCTTTAATAACTTAAGGATATTGTTGCTTGTTTCATTCATGGCTTTATGCATGCTAAGTATGATTTATGGTATGCCCTGCTTACTCATGGCTAGCCATAGCTCCATCCATGAAATTTCTCTTTGACTGATTAGATTGTCATTTGTTGAACCAAGGAGGTCTTGTTCTGATCTTGCCCTTTGCCTAAGACTATGCAATCTTGTTTTCAAAGTGCCCAATAACTTGAAGTACTGTGTTTAGGCGTTCCGGCATAGTGATTTGAGTTGTTTTTCTGTCTTAAGTGTATTTCCCCAAAGTCTGATAGCCATTTTCCCAAAGTTAGAGATTTGTATATCTCTATGCATGTCTTGAATGTTTATTTCTATGTATTGATTAGCTTAAAGTTACATTTCTCATGATTAATGGCTTTCCCTACCATGTTTATGTCAGTTGTTAAACTAGTTATGCTTGGAATCCTTTGTTATTCACAAACTTGATGTCCATCTTACTCCATTTTTCCCAAAGATCCATTTTACCTCGAATCAAATTGGCCCTTCGACAACCTTGTATCACCATCTGATAGCTTTCTTGACCTCTTCGACCCCATAGCCCAGTTGATTTGACATCTTTTTACCTATCTTATATCTTTGATCAGTTTCATGCCTCACAACCTAAAAACCAAAACCAAAAAACCTACTTCATAACTAGCCTAAAATCAGAACACAATAAGCAAACACATAGATATCCCTTACACAAATAGAGAAAGCCCTCTCTGAGTCCAAAAATGCTAGGTCCTTGGGCTTCAAAGATTGGTTTGATGTTACACTGTCATTTGGCTTGCCAATCAGCCAAATCATGGAACCCTAACATATGGCTCTCTTACTTGGTTTAATGATGTTTTGGCATGGCTGCAGAAGGATTTGTTTCGGTGGTTGTTATTGGGAGAGTATGGTTTGAAATTGTACATGTTCATCCATATGTCTCTACTTCTTATTTCTCACATTTCTGGGATGATAATTTGATCCAAAAAGGCCAACAGGGCCAAGGATGGAAGCATGGAGAGATGTAATCTACTCTATGTATCATGGGATGGAGAGATGGTTTATGATGCGGGACTTTCCACTTTGGGAAGATACCACTTCACTTTATGTATCTCATGCATAGAGGAGGATCTTGGATAGCATATGGTTGCCACTTGGAGACTTATTGATTATGAGAGGCATCTAACTTTTCAGTTGGAGGCCATTCTAGACATTCTAGAGAGGCATCTTTGGAACTTGGCATGCATAACACATTGTAGCAGATGGGGAGGCCTTCCATATGAGGATGCAATTTGGAGGGAGAAGGATTGCTATAGCATCCATTTTTGTAGTTTCTTGATGAAAAGAACCATTTTGGCGGGGAGGAATGTAATATTCCCAGTTTTCCATAAAATAATTGGAATATTAGAGTTCTTAATTTTTCTAATTAATTATGTAAATAAGAGGGTGGATGGACCCATAAACCCAATAGATGAATAAAATCGACTTTTGATGTGTGTATCTAGAAAATTTAGAAGAATATTTCCATTATGGAGTAGTGGAGCAACTTCTTAATGAAGGATGAGTGGAGATCATGGGTCATTAATGAAAACATCATGGAGATCTTGGAGGAATTCCAATGAGACTATGGTGCATTAAAAGTAATATCATAGAGTACTAATGATGAGATAATGGAGGAAGTTGTGCATCTAATGCACACATGATGGAGAGAGTGGGAATTAAATGCAAAGATGGTGGAGAACATGGAGAGATAGTGCAGTCTTCATGGAGGCTAGTGGCCACATGTGCAATGTAGTTATGAGGTGGGCCAGGGCTATGGAAGGCTCAAAAATCATAAAACGTAGATGAAGGAAGAAATAAAAGGCATGCCTTAGATTATTATTTCTGATCCTTTTAGATCTGGATTTTTCTTTGGACATTTCTATGCATGCTTTAGTTGTTTAGCTAAGTTTGTAGTGTTGTTTAGCACATGGGTGCTTTTGAGCAGAAATCCCACCCTTAACCATGGGGGAATTCGAGTTCCTACTCTGGGAAGGTGTCTTTGAGCTGGCATACATCATCAGAAATTGATGCCACATTCAGCCCCTCTCTACAACATATTCAGGCTGAGGAATTATGTATTCCTGCTTGAGGGTTTGAGAGGAGGAGGTTGTTTCTAGCATTTCAACTAGGAAACTGATGGAGGATTCATCCTTTCACCTTGTGCTTCAAGATCAATCTTACAGGAGCTTTATATTCATATCCAACATTCAATACAACATTACATACCTCCACGTAGCAACAATTCCCTAAGGGATTGGGTAGTCCAATCCTGTAGATCTATTGGAGGAGGGAAATTTCCAGCATCTCAGCTGGAAATCTTGTGAGGGACCATATCCTCACTTTGGGCGAACTATTTCCATAGTTCTTGAGCTGATTTTCAATATCTAGCAGTAGGCTATAGAGCCTCCATCCTTGACAGCATAGTTTCACTAAACTGTTGTGTATTCAACAGCTACAATCAATGGATGAGTAAGGAGGAGCTATATCTTGAGCTCTTAGATTGAGGATATAGAGAAGAGATCAGCCCTTCAAGCATAGATCTCATTGTATCACATTGTAGCCATCTTATGATCAGTTCTTACTTCAGATCTGCATACCAAGCAAACATGTGTTGTAGGGCCTAAGAGGGTGATTTTCCAAGATTCTCAGATCTGGAAATCCTTTCTGGCTTATCTTGGGTAGTCATCATGGAGACCGGATCTGAAATCCCAACATCATATGAGCTCCGGAACTGCCAGATGTATGCTTATATATTTTTTTGGCAGTTGCAGTCCCAACACTTGCAGCAGGAACAATGCAGTATTCCTTCCAGCAATCTAAGATTTACTGATCTAGATTTATGCAGGAACGCAATAAAATACAAAAATAGACATAAACACAGAGATGCAGTGGAACCAATACTTCATTTTATTAATATCAAGAACTGAAAATTGTTTACAAACATAATGGAAATAAAAATATCTAGGGTGCTGGCAGCATATCTCTGAGAAGAGATGTGGTGGCTACCGACCTTTGAACTGTGTTACAATGAGGCTCAAGGGCCTATTTATTATTGAGAAACAATGGAAAACCCTAAACGTCCAAAAACATAACCCTAGGAGATGAAGTGCCAAAAATATGGGGCTCATTTCGGTAAATTGGTGTTTCAACTTCCCGGGGACGTAACTTTGGCATACGATCTCTATTTGACACGCTGAATGGCTCGTTAGAAATATCTATCCGAGTACAACCTTTGATTTAAGAAACATAGGCTTGGTTTCTCTTTGTTTCCCCAAAAAACGTTGTTTAGGGCCTCAAAATGGCTCTAGAAGTTCAGAACTCGAAAACCTATCAAAAATAGTAAGTTGTGCCGAAACTGAAAAACTGAAAGAGACAATGGTGGGGCCCCAAGTGGAATAGGTGGGTGGACACCAATATCCACCTGGATCATTCCTCCCTCCTTAGGAAGAAATGGTCCCCATTACATTGAGATCCTCCATGAGATGAGACAAATGTTGTTGAACTGGGCATTAGATTTATCGGAGATGTCATGGACCTGCGGGAAGACATGCTGGATGTGTTTATGAAACTTGGTTGCTCTATCAGCCTCAGAGAGTACATGTGTGGATTCTGTATGTTTACTTGCCGAGGTATGTAAACATCAGGCGGCAGTGCATTGGGGGTAAAATCAATGGAGTGCTTGTCTTGACAGTGTAGAGGATTGTCTTGACAGTGTAGAGGAACCTCTGTGAGTGAGGAGAAAATTTCCTCATATTCCTCCATGAATTTATCCATCTACTGCAGCCGTGTAGGGGAGCCCTATTTTGAGGTTGTGGCCACAGTTTTCTTCTTTCCTTGTGAGCAAGTTGTAAGGAAAATAAATTTCCTGGTTTCGGAAACAATCTTACTGCGTTGTTTTGCAGTAGTCAAAGAGATGACAGAAGGTGGTACTACCTCTGGTATCTTGTACAAGTTATTTCCCAAAGTAATAACAACAGCACGAGGCCTAAAATCATACAAAGCATGTCACCTCCACAATTATGGTTGGCCCAATAATACATCAGCTACATCAAGAGGAGCAACATCACACAATACCTCATCCATGAATGGCTTGATATTGTACGAAAGGTGGCACTGTTGGCGAATGCGGATATCTCTCCCAGGGTGAAGCCACCCGATGGTATATGGCTGCAGGTGTGCTATGTTTGGTAGGCCAAGCCACTTCATGACCTATGCTAAAATGAGGTTTTTTTGGCTTCCGCTATCGACAAGGAATTGCAGTGGAGAACCCTTCACCCACATCTGTGAATGGAAGAGGCGCTCCCCCTCCTCTGGATCCTCGGGATCCTCCCTCTGGATCTTGGTGGTGGAAACAATCATACTGGGATCTGCATCAATGATCTTCTTCCCTTTGTCATTGCCTTTGTCTGGTTCTGACTCGGGATTAGAAAATGCATCTGATTCAGGTGCCTTTATTTTGGCCACCAACAACTATTTGGCCGAACACCCGTTTGTGCTATGAGTGGGGTTGTTATGAAATTCACACCACTTACCCATTTCCTTATTTTTATTTGTGGTGTTGTTATGAGTCATACCACTTTGGCCTTGCACCTTTTTCTTCTATTCGGGGGCACCTTTCCCTAGATTCAGATTTGTAGATCCAAAGTCTCACTACATTTGCTTAAATTTTTGCTCGATCTTGGTGGCATAGCGATATGTCGTGCCAAGTTATGTAATGTCGAGGAACTCCATTTCCTCCTGAATATGTTTGTGCAGCCAGCCATGGTACTTGAGCACCAAATGTCTCTCTGAATCTTTAATACCCAACTTTTTGTGCAGGTTATAGAGTAAATTCGTTAGTTCATGCACATCTTGATCCCTTTGCCACTGCAACGTGGTCCATTGATGTATTTGTCCTCATAGGTCCCCATGGGGTAATATTGTTCCTTGATGTCATATCGAAATGAATTCCAAGTGGGTGTGGCCGAGAACAGAGAGGGTTCCCCTTAGTCCTCTTGCTCACAGTAGGTTTCCCACCAGTCTTTAACATGGGGGGCGGCTTTGAGGAGTGCAAAAATAATATTTTCTCAGTCGGAGAAATCATGGATCGAGAAATACCCTTCCAACAAATTTAACCATCTATCTACGGCATCTACATCTATATGGCCTTCAAATATAGGAATGTCAAAGTTTACCTGTACCTTGAAGGGAGTGGTGCCTCCAGAGTGGCTGTTGGATGCAGATGCACCGTAGCTAGGTAGTCGTTGAAGGATCTAAGAAAAGTTATCCATCATCGCGTTCCTTTGTTTCTCGAGGGCCTCCATGAGCAATATTTTGATAGGATATCCTGCTCCCTCATCTTTCTTTTCTTTCGCCATGCGAGGTCATCGGGGTTTGCGAGGCTGATCTTGCAAGGGTTCAACTAGATCGAGCCCTAACTCCTTATACCGTGACCGTGTTGGGGACATGCAAAGAAAAACAGAGAAAGAGTAGACCGCTCTGATACCACTGATCTGGATTTATGTAGGAATGCAATAAATACATAAATAGACATAAACACAGAGATGTAGTGGAACCAATACTTCATTTTATTAATATTAAAGAACTGAAATTTGCTTACAGACATAATGGAAATAAAAATAGCTAGGGTGCTAGTAGCATATCTCTCAGAAGAGATGTGGTGGCTACCGACCTTTGAACTGTCTTACAATTAGGCTCGAGGGCCTATTTATTATTGAGAAACAATGGAAAACTCCAAACGTCAAAAAACCTAACCCTAGGAGATGAAGCGCCAAAAATATTGGCCCCGTTTGGGTAAATTTGTGTTTCAACTTCCCACAGACGTAACTTTGGCATGCGATCTCTGTTTTACGTGCTCAATAGCTCGTTAGAAATATCTATTTGAAGAGTACAAATTTTGATTGTCTCAAATTTTGAGTTTTCCCAAAAAACATTGTTTAGGGCCTCAAAACAGCTCTGGAAGTTCAGGACCCGAAAAACTGTAAAAAATAGTTAGTTGTGCCGAAACTGAAAAACTGAAAGAGATAATGGTGGGGCCCCAATTGGAATAGGCGGGTGGCCACCAATATCCACCTGGATCAGTTACGCAGTCCCTCTTGTGGGAGGACTTCAGGGTCACTCTAGGCCACTTGTTTGGCTTGAGTGTCTCATATTTCGAGCATTATTGTAGTGGTTTATCCACCTCCTATTAATAAAATGGCTCAGCTATTCTGTACATTTTTATGATGTATTTAGATCATTTTCTTACATTTCTGTAGTTTCCATCTATTGTGTTTTTGTATTACTGCAGTCTCCCTTTTGGGATATTACAGATTCTATTTCTCAAATTGAGCACAAATTTTGACAATTTTATCTCTATCATGTGCACCATCTATGATTTGACATGAAATTTCTATCACATTCTTCCCGATATGCATTGTATAAAAAAATGAGCTATTTTTAGGTCCTCATAGTAGGGAAACCTCGTGAATTTAGAAGGATAACATTTCATTCCAGGTGGAAGTACAATATTAGTACATTCACGATGATGACCTTGATATTAAAAAACACAATAAATCAGAACAATAGTTATCAAATACAATAAAATAAATACAATAATTAAAACAAAAATTCAAAACATTACATAAAAATATATATATATATATATATAGACAAATTATGTACCTTGACGATTATTAATTCCGTTATATTCCAACTTCCACAACCAAGGTGTCATTGTTCGGGGTTTTAATCCAGTTTCTTATTTATCATTCCAAATATGTTTTTCATTAGTACTATACTTATGGTTCCTAGAGAGGAAGTGCCTATACTCATAGAACACCATCTTTCCTAAATATGGCGAATGACGATGCTTCATCTTAGGGCCAAAAACTGGACATGCAAATCTACCCTTTGTTTGAAGACCTGCAATAGATGGATCAATGAAAATTATACAATGAGATAATTTTAAAAACATGCAATATGGTATATCTAATTTAAATAATTACATACTATATTAAAGTGCAACGAAATACTACATACCAAAAAAATGTGTTGGTCCTGGGGCATCATGAATTGTCCATACAAGCATTCCAAGAAATTGAAATCTCTTTTGCTTGATTGGTTTAGTGATGTCATACATAGGGATGCCATGCCATAGCTTTATTAGCTCATAAATAAGAGGCTCAATATATACATTCATATCTTTGACCTGGTACTTACCTAATTATTCAAAATAATGGTACATAATTTCTACCATGATATGTATATATAATTAAGTAAATAAATAAAAGATATTATGCAAACAATGAGACAAATGAAAATGTTACATTCGAAAAAATAATGTATCAAATACCTGTAATAATCATAGTCAACATTATGTGTTCCCTCTTTATTGACATGTAAGGAGGAATGTTGTTGATAACAAAAATAGGCTACACTGAGTAAGTAGACCTAAGCTCTTTGAAAGGATTAACACCATCAGCTGCCAATGAAAGCCCCGCATTATGAGGTTCATTTTTAAAATCTAAATTATTATTTTTCTCGATTTCCCTAAATGCATAACCGTCTACAGGCATTCGAAGAACACCACCTCCACTTCTATTCTTTGAATGATAATCCATAAGCTGTGTTATTCTCTTATACCTGAAAATTCATTGCAAATGTGGAATTATGTGAATATGAAGAAGAACCTTTTGAGGCACCTTTTTTGTTAGTTGATTGGTTTGATATCTACTGGTACCACATTTCAAACATTTTGTTTTCGACACATGTTAAGACATGCATCTATAGTGTTATATTCCATTCCAAAGGCTTTTATAATAGCACATAAATCTCGATATGTGCAAGGAAAAGTATTTGGTGATGGTAACAAAAATTCACCCAACAATCTACAACATAAAGAAAAACTAGTTAATGTAGATTATTAATCGTATATAATTGTTGGAACAAGGTCCCCTAAAAAGCTGCGATTTTGTATATTTTTTGTATATTTTTTTCTTAATTGATATAACGTAGGGGTTTTGGGGTGGGTCAAAGCCCTTAATGCATTGTAACGGGTCAAGGGTATACCAAGAGTCCACAAAACATGGTTTGCAGACCATTAGATGCATAGGCTAAATCAGTATAAATAGATGAACCTTTTTTGAGTCATAGGTAGGAAAGAATAGAGATTGATAATAGTTAAAAAGTGTTAGATTGTTTGGGTTGCTAGGGTAAGGAATCCTGTTGGTTGTGTGCGCGGAGATCATCATTCCTACTATGTGCGGACCCTGCTGGCTATGTGCGCAGGCTGTGTTGGACTGTATTAGGTTTTGGATGCTAATATATGCGAATCTGGTTAGAGTATCTATGTGTTACATGAGTTTATGTATTACTATTGATGCGACTGTTAGATCTATGTTTGGCTATCTGTTGTTGCTATGGATTTGTCTTTGTTATAATACGAAGTATTCTTGTGATCTATTGTTTATACGTTTATGATATTACTTTTGATATTGTTGATGCGAAGGTGTTCATTTAATCTATGACTGAGAGTAACCCTGGTAACTGTGGACTATAACTGATTAGCAAACTTGTGAATAGATTTCTTTATAGCTGCGAAAAAATCCTTGTTCCTATTATATGAATTTATGATCTATTGATTACTACGATTATAGTTGTTTTACTGATAGATCGGTGTTACGCACGTGGATGTGAAGGTAGTTAGTAGATATGAACTCTGCGATATAAGTATGTAACTAGATTTGTTAAATACAAAGTTGATGAGTTGGGAACGCAGCTCTGCTTGACATACTTGCTCTCTCTCAGGGTGCGGAAACCTGGTTCCAGCACCCTCCCATATTGCTTCGAGTGAGACTTTGGCCTGTGCAAGAAGGTCACTGCCGAAAGGGCCAGTAGTATAGGGGTTTGTTGGAAAACCTTAACCTCCGAACTTGGGTCAGGACCCTTCGAGCCAACAAATGGTTCTGTTGCCAAGACCGGGAGCATTTTGAGAGAGAGATCGGGTAATGCCAAGAGAATATTAGAAACTTGAGAAGAAAGAAATTGAGGAGTGGTTCAAAAAACAAATTCAGGAATTTTTGATAAAAGAGTACCCTGTGTAGTCATATAGAGTGAATGAACTCCAATCAATGTGAGGGTACAATGCACAATGGTAAATACTACATAACTAATCAAGAAGGGGATCGACCTATCTATAGTCCAGTAAGAAATTCCACTACGCATAGCTCTCCATATACACCACCATCGAACCCTCATAGGGGTAAGAATAAACCTCCGCCACCACCAGAAGATGATATGGCATCGCACATGAAGCTACCCACCTTCAAGGGCGTAGGAGATAAGGATATGGATAGGTTTTGGTTCATCGTAGGATCGGTATGGATTGCATAGAATGTAGCTAGTGATGCGGTGAAAAGGGCACAGCTATCCCTTGCCTTTGAAGGAAGGGCCTTGAACTGGTATATGGGGTACATCAACCAGCATGTGAATGCAACCATTGAATAAATTAAGAATTCTTTGAAACAACAGTTCAAAAATCCCAAGTACTACTCATAGATAGTGAACAATCTGAAGGATTTCAAGCAAGGACCATCTGAATTCGTATGGGAGGTTGAACAACGGTTAAAGAAGGTAATTAGAGAAGGAGGATTTTTTTACAATGATAGGAAGCACATAGAGTGGTTCATTGCTATGTTGTTTCCCCACTTACGTGTGCCAATGGGACATCAAGCTATTGAATCATAGGAAAAGACCTTGGAAATTGCGATGAAGCTAGAAGCTGCACCACGAGATGATACCCAGTTATGAGTACAGCAGATACAAGGCTAGCTAGAATCAATGCATATGGAGATCCATAATTTGTGTAAGGAGCGAGGAATGGAGGCTAGCCCTGAAAGATGGTGAATAAGATGTAGGGTGAATGGACACACCAAAGATAATTGTCCTCTGCTAGCAGACTACATATAGGCTGGGGGACCCAGTCTGTTGCGACCTAGGGAAGCTGCAGGACCCAGTTCAGTGCTTTGGTGCGATGATTGTCATATTTCTAGGCTACACAATACCAACCACTGCCCTCGCCTTATCACATATGTCCCAAAAATAAAGCAACAATGGTGGAGGTTCTGCAGGTTTGTAGGCCATGATGAATAGAATTTCTAAACGTACGATCTAATTATAAATCGAGGAAATCTGTATAGGATACAGGTGGATCCGTCATCACCAAGATCCCCCTCGGGCATAGGTGGTTTTCCAGGCAGGGGAGGGGGACAAGGTGGAAGTGCGGGTAGGGGAGAGGGAAACTTATTTGCTATAACTGTGGAGAAATATGCCACTTTGCGAGCGATTGCATGAACCTTGTGAGACACATACTGTAGACAGTTGGATCATGTGGTTGAATATTGCTCAATTCTGATAGCCAAGATGTAGGAGAAGTAGCAGAAACCTATGCAGAATGTACAAAGGGTCAAGGCAGAACCTCGAGATGAAGGACCAAGTGTTAATGTTATAACATGCAGCAACATGGCCACCGGAGGAGCTGCGAAGAAAGTGGAGGCAGAGCCTCTAATTCGTAAAGTGGCTGTTAGAAAAGAAGGTTTGGACTTACAAAAAGAAAAAGAAACCTTTGGCCAAGACTTTGCAAAAGCTGAGGCACCTACTCATCAAGCCCCTGTGAACCTCAGAGTAGATGATGAGGTCAAACCATTCCTGCAAGCATGTATGAAGATATTGCACAACCAAAAGGCCATAGAAGACCTCCAAGCTTTGATAAACAGTTACGCATAAATGAAACCCCCAGCTATGGAAGTTAAGGATGTACACAAACTCTATAAGCATAAGAGATGCACTGGTCAGGTGATGCGGTTGAGTGCACAAATCGGTGATTATGAGATGGATCAGGTTATTATATACTTACGATCGGATGCGAACATCCTCCCTAAACAGACTTGGTAGTGAATGGGGGAACTTAGGTTGGAGTGGTCCACTATCCAGCTGCACATGGACAACCGGCAGAAGATCATCCCGTTAGGAAGACTGTCGAAGATCATGGTAGATATCGCAGGAGTTAAGGTCTGGGCTAACTTTGAAGTCATTCAGATTGTAGAAGATGCAGACCCTTACCCGACGATCCTAGGATTGGACTGGGCCATAGATATGGTGGTATTATCAACTTAAAAAAGATAAGCATGGTATTTGAAAATGAAGGAACACGGGTAATAGTACTGCTACATCCCGCAGAAGGAGAAAGGTATACAGAACTGGTGCATGAGGAAGAAGAGGTGGACCACATCTATAAGCTAACTATGAGGGACGAAGACTGGATCAATCCTACGGCTGATGGTATGCTTTGCTGGGAAGGAGATAGTGATTTCTTCTCCGACTCCGACGAGGAAATGGAAAATTGGCAAAATCAGTTGCATGATGTCTCTGCACTGCACTGCCTGCGAATTACAAGGGACTTCTGTTGCATATCCTCTGAGGTGAGAGAACTACCCTACTTTGATGGGTCTCGTAGTGTAAAATATTTTTGACAAAAATTCGAAGCAGAGTTTCTCAAAGAACGAAGGTTATGGGCCCTTAATCTAGCCATGCATGAAACAACTGCAAGATGGTGGGATACACATAAGGGGGCATTCCAGGACTAGGATGATTGTCAGGACATGATGATCCTGTGATTTGAGCCTCCAACTAAGGCACGCGTCAAGACGTTCCTTGGCCTAGGGGATCCGCGCGAACATTTTTTCACTTGGATAGAGAAGTGGTGCGACTGAATTACAGAAGAATGGGTTCACTTGTTCATTCATGCATTAGGTCCAATCCCTACTACATGGTACCTAGATGCAGAGCTACATCAATGCACCTGCCACTGGGAAACTCTAAAGGATGAATTTATAGGAACATTCAGACTGATAAGGGGTTCAGAGGTGCTTGACAAAGCTCTACAGGATATATATACGTTTGTGTTTGGTGAATCCATCTCCTCTGCAGTATTCGGGGCACCAACATGGGAAACGTAGATGCAAGATATCGTCAATTATCGGAATATAATTATAGAAGAGTGTGATGAGAATCTTCATAATATCTCTATCCCAGAATCAGAGGGGGAGTGCGTAGTTGTAGGACTTCCATTATAGAATATGGATGTGATGAAGCCTTTGAAACTGCAGGAAATCAACATTGGCATGGAAGAGTAGCCTAAGTTGGCTAAAATTGGGGACTACTGGGATGATGACACTCTAAGAAAAGTTGCTAAATTTCTCATATAATATCAAGAATTATTCCCAGCAAAGTTCTCGGAGCTCAAAGGGATCACAGGAGACCTAGGGGTTATGCGCATCACGCTAAAACATCACGCTAAAATTGGATGCGCGCCCTTTAAAGAAGCGACCTTATCAGCTGAACCCTAAGTACAAGCAGAAGGTTAAGGAAGAAATCTATAAAATGCTCACCATAGGTATTATTGAGCCGGTCGAACAATCATATTGGGTAAGTCCGATGGTGGTTTAGGAAAAGAGAACAAAGGGAGAAATATGAATCTGTGTGGACTTACGCAAACTAAATGACGCTTGCGTCCATGACCAATTTCTGAAACCATTCTCCGATGAGATCCTAGATAGTGTAGGAGGCCAGGAAGCGCACTCATTCACTGATGGGTTCTCAGGATACTATCATATCATAATCGCACCAGAAGATTGCAGCAAAACTAAATTTTCCACTGAATGGGGATCCTTCTAGAATATAGTCATGCTGTTTGGACTTAAGAATTCCCCTGCTATCTTCTCGCGGGTCATTGTTGCAGTGTTCAAGGAATTCATCCACAAATTCCTAGAAGTGTATTTTGATCATTGAACTGTCTTCAGCCTGGTAAAGGAGTACGGTTCAAAACTACGCATGATGTTGGATGCCTGCCAGAAACACCATATTTCCCTAAATATCAAGAATATCAAGAAATGTATCTTCTGCGTACCCTTCAGAATGTTGCTTGGACACATAGTTTGCCGACAAGGGTTGATGATGGACCTTGCGAAAGTAGTAGTTATTATCAATCTGGCAGTACCTACGACTAAGAAATAGGTGCGTTTAATCCTTGGACATACAGGATACTACATAAAATTCATTCAGGGATACACACTAATCATAGCACCCTTGGAAAATCCACTTAAGAAGGATGTTTCATTCTTTTGGGATGATGAGTGCCAGAAGATCTTTGAGCTACTCAAGGAAAATATTGTCTCTGCACCTATTCTTATTTTTCCTGATTGGATGAAGGTATTTCATGTTAATGTTGATGCTTTAGGGATTGCCCTGGGAGCGTTCCTTACGCAGCCTGGTGCGAGGGACATTGATCACCCAATCACATTTTCTAGTCGAAAACTCTCAAGTGCGGAGTGCAATTATGCCACCACAGAGAGGGAAGGATTGGCCATGGTATCTAGACTACAGAAGTATCAATATTACATACTAGGAGGACACTTTAAAATGTTTACAGATCATTTGGCTTTAAAGTACCTAGTAAAAAAGCCTGTGTTGGGGGGGGGGGGGGGAATCTGCAGATGGTTGTTGCTATTTTAGGAATATGATTTTGAAATCATAGTCAAACCAGGGAAGTTCAATGTTGGGCTGGATCACTTGTCCCGAATTGAGACGGGCGAGGAACCCTCTAACCTGGAGGAAGGCTTGCCTGATGCGCAACTATTTTCCATTAAGGTCGTTGATGCACACTTCACTGATATCATTTAGTTCCTGACTACAAGCATGGTGCCTATAGAATATTTGGTACAACAAAAGAAGGAATTGGTTACCTAGGCAGCGGATTTTACCATTATCGCAGATCAATTATATAAACTAGGGGTTGATGAAGTGCTGCGCAGATACATTCTGGAGCATGAAAGGCACGCTATCTTGGAAAAATCTCACAAAGGCATAGCAGGAGGTCACTATGCAGGCAAGGCGATGGCACAAAAGATCTTGTGAGCTGGGCTATGGTGGCCTACCCTGCATAGTGACTCCCACAACTATTGTAAAGCCTGTGATACATTCCAATGGATAGGAAGGCCATCACGTAGAGATGAAATTCCTTTATAACTGCAAATGGCTCTGCAAGCCTTTGACAAATGAGCCATCGAATTTGTGGGACTGATCAACCCACCAGGGAAGAAGACAGGGGTGCGCTACATAATTACTGGCACTGATTATGTAACCAGGTGGGTTGAAGCACAAGTGGTGAAGGATTGTACTACATATATTGCTACAAACTTCATCTTTGAGCAGATTCTGACCATATTCAGATGTCTAGAGATCCTTATGAGCGATAGAGGTATGCAATTTGTTAATGAAACAATATAAGCTCTGACTGAGGAATTCTGGATCCATCATGCGAAGAACACCCCGTATCATCCACGGGCTAACGGCGTGGTCGAGGTTTTTAACAAAATATTGGAGAAGGCATTGACCAAGGTCTTCAACGCCAATCTTAGTGATTGGGACATCCGCATCCTAGTGATTCTTTGGGCCTATCGGGCAACCTGCAAGAATCTAACAGGGAAAACCCCATTCAGGATGGTCTATGGCAAGGAGGCCATTATGCCGATGGAGTATATTGTTCCTAGTTTGTGCATCGTAGCATTTACGAACATGATAGAAATTGTAGTCATGGAGTAGCGTTTAGCACAACTTATGGCTTTGGAGGAAGATCGATTTATTGCTAATTTCCACCAGCAGGTTCACAAGGCCTGCGATAAGGCATGGCATGATCGACATATTCACCAAAATACTTTTGTGTAGGTAGAGTTGGTCCTCTTATATGATAGTCAGTTTGCGAAACACCCAGAGAAGTTTCGATAGCACTGGATGGGTCCCTACACTGTTAAGGAACTCATGGATGGTAGAGCTGTTAGGTTAGCTACCCTGCGCGGCGATATGCTCCTAGGATATGTCAATGGTAGCCCGCTCAAACTGTATCAGATTAAAAGAATATATGGCCGGAGTAGCTGTATAAGGCAGGATATGCCCACCAAGGAAGATGAGTATGACCAAGGTATGCGCAGGAGGTGGCCACAAATTTGGAAGCTCAGAGGGGTGTGTAGGAGGTGCAGGTGTTTGTTCAAAATGCAGCAGGTGCGCTGGGCGCACAAGAGATGTGAAAACTAGCCATTGGAATAGTAAAATTTGGTAATAGCTAAAGTTACCGTTGAAAGGAGTGTGCGACCGACATTTAATAATATGATTTCAGGAGATTTTTTACCATTTATCTAAGGGTAAGTGTCAATTAAGGTTCACCCGACTGTTAGTGGCCCTCTACAGTTATAAAAGGGGAAAGTTAGGTTGAAAGAGGGTTCCTTATCTTTTGTCTTGGTTGTGCTCTGCGGGTTTACGCCTTAAGATAGTTTGGGCCTACTGTAATCCTTTCATGTCTACGTAGCCCACCCCCTCTGACAGTAGCCACCTGGGGCTGGGATTCATTTTCCATGCCAGAATGACGGCCACCAACCCTGTTGAATCCTCTCAAACGATAGCCTCAATAGAGCTAGAAACTGAGGAGGTAGTAGAGGTCGAATCGGAAGCCGAAGTAGTCATCTCCACACCACCTCTAGCAGTGAAGAAAGGAAAAGAGAAAGCGCAAGGGTGAGGAAAGCCTAAAAAATGGGCTGGGGTAAAACCCTACACTTCTCCCCGCAATGTGAAGTCACCACGAGGGGTGGCCCCGGTCGGCTCCCCTAAACTAGCAGGCCACCCTTTATCTAGTCAGGAAAAGGCCCAGGTCGCTCAACCAATCAATTGGTTGCCATCATTTATCTAGCCTCGCAGGCCCTCAACTTGCACACCAAAGAACCTCGATGGCCTAATCACCTGCTTGCAGATGCCACTGACCCCGGGCGAGGTCCCTGTCATTGGTGATCCCTTTGGCAAGCTTCATTAGGTAAATTTCGATGATCATGACTTGGCCAACTATGAGGCCTTTCCCCAGTTGGCACCTGAGTTTTACTTGGAATGGATACTAGAAGATGATGGGGTGCAGGTCATCCCTATGTGCTGGGTGTGCAGCTTGGTCAATTCTATGCTACTGAACCTACTAAGGATGCCACATTTTCGCCACTACAATGTTACAGATCACTTAGTGCACCAGCTGCTCGCCTTGGTCCATGACGGTATCTTGTGGATCCGGGATCGCATCCCTATCGATGCTGCGCTAATTCACCAAATTACTGGCCTCCCCATGGAAGGACCTGACCCAATGCTATGCATGGGTAAGAAGTATGAGCAGAATATCGCTCATAGCATGCACAAGACTTACCATGTGCCACGAAATACGCGAGGGTTCATGATCAGTACCATCAGAGACCTGGGAACGCAGATGGGTACCTTGTTGCTAGCATACAAGCTAATGTGCAAGTGTCAGGCCACCACCGTCCCCACATATGTCATTTAGTTGGCAGGACAATGTGAAAAATGCGTTTGCTTCAACTGGTCCCAGCACCTGTGTATCGAATTTTTGGCAAATGTCCACGAAGCCCAGGAAAAGGGGCGCACATTCTGCTATTCTTGGCTACTGCTTCTCATTGTGTTGGTTGCATGGGAAGCACCAGAAGAAGCAGTCCTCCCCGAGCTCACTCCTGAGATGTGCGAAGGGGTGCACTACAACAACTTATGGGATTCCAAGGACACGTAGTGTATCGAGGACAATCAGGTCTTCTGGGTCCTTTTTCAGAGCAGCTTGGTAGCAACTATCAACTCCCATCTACGCTTGTCTCTAGTAGTCTATGACAAGTACAAGACCATCGCGAAATTTTAGATCACCATGCACAACATCCAAATTAGGGTGCGCAAGGATAAAACATGGGTCTTGCTCCCATATATGGCTGCAAACAAGGACATTGATCGTATAGACACTACATGGTCTTCGCATTGGAAGATCAGGTTCAAAACTGGTACGAAGAGCACCATATGGGCGAGTGCTACAAAGGTTACCCCTACAGCCAAAAGAACTGGCAGATCAAGCAAAGGCCCATGAAAAGAACGGTCCGTAGGATCACAACGGGATTTGCAGCAGAAAAAGAACGCCGAAACAGACACATAGAAGGGTTTGCAGCTGGATAAAAATATGGCGAAGGGGGTGGAAGTGGTGTCGCAATAGGGGTCGTAGTGAAATCTGGGTACAGAGGGCCAGGAGATGAGAGGTACTGATTTCCCTAGAGGAACAAAGCGCATAGGTGAGACTACTAAAGGGCCATGAAAGAAGCAGTGCTCTCAATGGACAGAACGCGATGAAATGGTTACACTCACGGAAGGAAACCTTGAGCAAATCGCAGATGCGGTCACCTTGGCTACAGAATAAAAATGGCTGGCTCTGGGAGAGCAGCAGAAAGCCACAGTTGACTCCCTTCAAGCCAAGCTCCGAGCCCTGTAACTAAAAACAGAGGCACTGCAAACCAGTTTGGTCCTAGCCCACTCAGGCTCGGCCACTAGTAGCATGACACTTGTTGTAGTCGAAAGGCGCCTCTGTCCCCTGCCAGGTACAACCCTCAAAGTAATTCGACCTGACTTGGGAGGACAAGTCCAGGCCTTTGCAAAGGTCCAGCTAGATCTAGCAAAGTTGCCACATGATTCCTTGCAGGTTCTACATATCTCATTGTCTCAATAAATTCAACACAGAGACCATCAAGCCCACCAGCAACTTAGCACAGCGGAGAATACCATTGTAGAACAGACGACTGAGGTAACCAAGGTACATGTTGCATGTGCCCTCGCCACCGCATAGCAGACGAAGCTGAGCATTTAATTGGCAGACTCTGCGCAGATGTTACGGATGAAATACCAGCCACAGCTACCCCCAGGCAAAAATTGAAGGGTCGGTCACAGCCTTAAGAGCTTCACGAGCGGAGGTCCAAGTCGCTAAAACTCAGATGGAACAAAAAATTTCCGACTTACAGGCCAAGCTGCAGCTAGAAACACCTCCGAAAGTCAGGGCCTAGCGAGCTGCGTTGATTACAGCTGCCACGAATGTGATCAGAAGCCAAATTTCTCAGGGCATCAAATTACTGGACACAGCGATGCAGCTCTAGACCAAGGTACAATAGGATCCTCTCCTATGGGAAATTACTCAAACGTTTCTCCATAAGGAAGAGGAGTTTGATCAGTTGGAGGCTAGCTTGACCACATTGGTCCCTGCCCAGCACATGGCCCGACTGCACACCAGCCAGGCCCTCAGAGCTGACATGGACGCCCTTCTACAACAGAAATAGACGCTGAGTAATCACCTCTAGCCCTGAGTGGATAAGGCCCTCAAGCTGTCCCACGATGTTGATGTTGTCGTAAAATAGTTGAACCAGACATTAGAGAGCGTCACAGCCGCTACAGAAGGCCCAACTTCACAAAAGTTGGTAGAGATAGCTTAGACTGATGTTGCGCAAAGCGAAGGGGTGTTGCCACCACTAGTTGATGCAGTCAAGCTACTTCATGTGAAAATGGGGGAGCCACGACTGTCGTGATTCGGGACGAGTCACAAGATTGTGTTGGGGGACTGTTGGAATAGGGTCCCCTAAAAAGCTACGATTTTATATATTTTTTGTATATTTTGGTCTTAATTAGTTTAACGCAGGGGTTTTGGGGTGGGTCAAAGCCCCTAATTCATTGTAATGGGTCAAGGGTAGACCAAGAGTCTGCGAACCATGGTTTGTGGACCATTAGATGCATAGGTTAAATCGGTATAAATAGATGAACCTTTTTTTAGTCATAGGTAGGAAATAATAGAGATTGATAATAGTTGTGAAGTGTTAGATCCGTTTGGGTTGCTAGGGTAAGGACTCCTACTAGCTGTGTGCACGGAGATCCTTAGTCCTGTTGTGTGCAGACCCTGCTGGCTGTGTGCGCAGGCTGTGTTGGATTGTATTGGGTTTTGAATGCTAATATATGCGAATCTGGTTAGGGTATCTCTATGTCATCTAGGTTTATGTATTACTATTGATGCGACTATTGGATCTATGGTTGGCTATCTGTTGTTGCTACAGATCTGTCTTTGTTATAATACAGAGTATTCCTATGATCTATTCTTTATGTGTTTATGATATTAATTGTGATATTGTTGATGCGAAGGTGCTGATTTAATATATGACTGATAGTAACCCTGGTAACTGTGGACTATAACTGATTAGCGAACCTGCAAATAGATATTCTTTATAGTTGCAAAAATATCCTTGTTCCTACTATATGAATCTATGATCTGTTGATTACTGCGATTATAGTTGTTGTACTGATAGATTGGTGATATGCACGTGGATGCGAAAGTAGTTAGTAGATATGAACTCTGCGATATAATTCTGGTACTAGATCTGTTAATTACAAAGCTGATAAGCTGGGAACACAACTCTGCTTGACTTACCTACTCTCTCTCAGGGTGTGAAAACCTAGTTCCAACACCCTCCCATACTGCTTTGGGCGAGACTTTGGCCTGCGCAAGCAGGTCACTGCCGAAAGGGCGAGTAGTATAGGGGCTTCTTGGAAAACCTTAACCTCCGAACCTGGGTCAGGACCCTTTGAGCCAACAATAAGTATTGAATTATTATTTTACACATTTATTAAAACTAGAAAAAGGGAAAATAATTAACATTTACATATATGTGATCATATATACATATTTCATACCTTAGGAACTGTGTCATACATCTGTTCGACAAATTATTCATAACCTTTAAGTTCACCAGCAACAATGTAGCAGAGAGAAGATATGAATTTGAGTGTTCAAAAAGTCTTTTATTTGATGTTTCAATCATAGATACATAATAAACACCATCAATATCTCCTCCGTCATCATCTGACTCACCATACAATTCTTGGAGCATTTGATTTGTCCCATCATTGTGAACCTTGTAATAATTGTCAACATCTACCTCCATGGGATCATTAACATCATCTTCATCATTCACTTCATGTTCTTCACCATGTACAACATCATTTCCAATACTACTATTTGCTGCAATATTCCCTTATGGTGCAACATCATCTAATCTACTACTATTTAGATGTGGAAGGTTTTTCAAAAAGTTGGGGGGAACTGTGCCTTTATAAAATTTACAACCAATCATTAAACATTAGTGTGTATATAAAAAATATTAAAATAATATAAAATTTTACTATATAATGAAAATTAAAATAAATAATGAATATCTATATATATATATATATATATATATATATAAGTGTGAATTCTAATCGCGAGCATACGAAAAAATCTCACTTTAGCTGTGCATAACAAAGAGCCCTAACATCAAAGATGGATGTCAATTTCCTTAGATCTGCAATTAGTGATCAGAATAAATGCTGCAAAAATATAGATCTATGTAGTTAAAGACATTAAACAGCAAAAAATAAGAAAGACTTTCTCCATGCATCGAATTAAGAAGACAAGAATTTTTAAAGAATTTTTTGTATTATGACACTTGGCAAGGGAACATAGAAAAATATTACAAGTCCCCCTCAATGGGATGGGTTCTTGTATGTCCTCAGCACTTAAGATCTAAGATCCTCTCTCTCTTGATGATGGAGAAAACCCAAACAAAATGGAACTCAAAGGGAGCTCACAAGCAAAAAGTAGAAAAATATGACAATGATGGGAGGATCAAAGTCAGACAAAAAGTATAGATCAAAGAGTGATCTCTAAGAAACAAAATGCACTAAATGAATGGAAAACACCTTGTATTTATAACAAAATATTGAGTTAGTCTAGATATTGGTGCATACTTAAAATATTATTAACCAAATCTATATCCAAATTTTATGGAATATTTTATTATTTTTGTTGGAGGGAAAATGAATTTGAATTTGGTCAAATCCCTTTATTTAGAAATAATAAATAAATAAATGATTTATTTATTATTTTAAGAATATGGTTAAATAATAATTAAATAGATAATGATTTAGTCAAACTTAAGCTGGAATATTATTAAATAATGATTTAAACAAATATTCCTAGAAAATAATCAGATAAATAATGATTTATCTAATTAATTTTCTTGTTTTGGGTTAAATTTGACCAAGAATATTAATTAAAAAGTGGTTTAATTAATTATCCCTAGAGGGAAATCGAACAAATAATGATTTGTTTAATTATTCCTCATGGGGTTTCCTTTTTAGACCAAAAATAACTTAATAAACTACGGGTTATTAAATTATTTTTAATAGTGAGAGCAATTTTACTATGGTAGAATTCGTCTTACATGGTGTACTTTAGTCCATCTATTAGTAACAGGTTAGATGACAAAAGATTGGTGTAACACATTTCCCCCATGGAAAATTTTAGGGGCTAATATTCGCAGGTGGGCTAATTTTCTATACTTTTTCCAAAAAGGGTTTGTTAATTTCCATTTTTTTCTTAAATGATTCGCCCAAATTTCA
This sequence comes from Pinus albicaulis, assembly GCA_034641835.2. Taxonomy (NCBI): domain Eukaryota; kingdom Viridiplantae; phylum Streptophyta; class Pinopsida; order Pinales; family Pinaceae; genus Pinus; species Pinus albicaulis. The sequence goes on along the minus strand of CM076575.1, from coordinate 997,169,641 downwards.
TAGTATGAAATTATTTTACCCTAAAAATCGCCAAAACATTATATAGAGACTATATGAAATTATTATAAATTTTAATAATTTTAAAAAAATATCTCCAAACATTTTACAGATTACATATTATGACCTAGTGAGATTCACCAAGGTTTCTAAACTTTAAGATAAATTTCCATCCCTAAAATTTTCCCTGATTTCCCCCCAACGTGAGAGCGTTGAGTGTTAATCGTATGACCGAAATATGTTGTAAGAACACAATCACTAGACATTGAAGGGGAGTCAGAGAGAGAGAAATATAATGCAGACTGAACCGTGAGAGGACAATACCCTAAGGAGGCGAGACTTACAGGTGTGACAAGTCTCTTTCATGAGTGGGTACCTGATCTGAATGAGGCGCGGGAGGCATACCTATGCTCGTCGAGATAACAAAGTACAAAGAATAATGGTGTGTCCAACAAACATGGGACTGAACTATATAGTACATGATGACATAAACATGGGTCAAAGAAAAAAATGATAATGGATCCCACATACATACTGTGCTTGGGACAAAAACCAGGACTTACACAATAATATCTGAGTAAATGAGATATAAGTACAACCAAAGAGGCCCTATAAAACAGGAAAGGTTTTTGAAAATATGAATGATACATGCGAACTAAAAGGGTGCTACAAGCGGCTGAGGCCGGAACCATAAAATCTACATGGTGCTGCATCCAAGGCTGTAGAAGAGAGGTCATCCAAGCATGTGGGGGGCTACCTAAAGGGCCACCCCCTCATGGGGCCTGAAACATCTCACACACACCTGGGAATCACTAGCACAATTTTCTACATCATTGAACCATAAAGTATACAGATCTCAATCATGTCATAAGGAGATGGAACTAAGAAACAATCAAGTCAAAGGGTGATAAAGGGTCCCTTTTCGTTATTTGAGGCACCGAACAAGAGTGGAAGTTGGAACTAAGGTACACTGCCCTCTAGACTTGTCTTGTAGAATGAATAAGTTGATGTCAACAGAAGGAGGTCCACCATAGGTGAGGCAATAAGGAATCCTAAACTAATGCATGAGGGATAATAGTAGAGCGATTGATATACTGGCACCAGGGATGATGGTGGAATGGGAGGTACTGAGTAGTGGGATGACAAATTCGCTTGTTAGAGCATAAAGGGCATGGATTACCTCGCAGTTTCTGACTCGACTCTAGAGGGGATAGGAAACAGTATGACTGGGGGCCAAAATGTGCGACATGAGAGAGGTACAAAGAAATGCAGGATGAAATACTGTTGCGGGAAACAAAGGGACTCGGGAGAGACTCCATGGATGCAATTATGACTCAACTTGGATGCTCTAAACAAGGGTGACTCGATGATTCTGCCACACGGAACAGGCCCAATGGGGACCATAAAAACATGATTACAAGAATGTTACTCACGATGAAAATTGACATGAGTATCGACATGTATGAAATCAAATTGGCTCCCCAAGTACAAGTGTCACAAGTGAAGAAATTCGATTTTGAGAAGTGGTGAAGTGACCTTTCTGGGAAAAAATGTGTCGAGGTAAAGTATCAAATCACCAAAAAAGAAAGGATACCTGTTTTAGAGCTTGGTGTGAGCTTTCCAATGGTGTTGATGGTTTGTCGAACCGAGCTATGATTTGGTCGTAGCTGGTGAAATAAAAATATGGGGTTTCTCTTCTACTAAGGAATTTTCCCTCCAATTTGATTCATTTGCAAGTGCAGTTGTGGTGATTGTAGAGAGGAGAAAAGGCCATAAATCTTGTGGTGATCATAGCAGACAAACCGACCGTTGGAATTGAGATCTGTCAGTTTCAGGTAAGAGGCCTGACCATACTCTTTCAATTAAGTGGATTAAAGTTTTATATTAGGCACCCAAAGCCAAGGAACAGGCTGGGTTGCATTTTTTGGGGTCTATTCTATGACCTAGTTAGTAGGTACAGGGCAGAAAACTGCAACTTGTCTCGAGAAATGGCCTGAAAAGTGAGACCTATCAGAGAAAGGGGTTTAAGTGTTGTTTTTTGCTGAGGGATGGGATTTTTATGGTTTAGGGGCATAGGTTCCCCCAAGCATGTTATGGCAATGCCAAATGTATTTAGAAAAGTGGAATCTAAACACATTTTTATGATGTGGTTTGCCATTTTTTTACATTATGGTTATCTTCTGTGGGAAGAATGGATAGATGTGGTTCAAGAGAAGGAATGGAGGATTACCAATCTCTTTTGGTACTACATATATGAAGAAAATGGTCTAAATTTTTGGGTTCACATACATGGTGTCACTATCCCAAAGAGTGTATTTTGATATAATAAAATGGTGCTCACCTAGAAAACACATAAGTTGGTCAACAACAATGTCTATGGGACTGGGCTGTTGATGTAGGATGATGGAATAATGAGGGGGATCATCCATAGAGTGATATGAAGTGATATGGGACTCTAGAGGTTCTTCTAAATGGAGAAGAATAATGGTACTAGAGTCGACACGACTAGATGCACTAGGAGGGTTGTGGAGAATTGCTTCTCCTGGACTCTCAAATATGGGTGCCCCCTTACCCAAACATTGGGTATCGATGTAATGGCCACAAGGTGTATGTGGTTTGAATGCATGGGTTCGATGTAAGGGGGGATAGATAAAGTTAGGGGTTTTGATTGCTTCCATAATGTTGTCATCACAATATAATATGGGGTGACTAGTGGAAGGAAGACCACATCGTGTAGCGAAGCTACCAGACTCATCATCATGAGAAGTGAGGTTCACATGCACATCATCATGGAGGGTGACCAGAAAACAAGTAAATGAAGGATCCACCAATGTTGAGCCCAAGGTGATCACTGAAGGGAGGTCAGGAAAAATAGAAGGCGAAGGTCTAGAGGGGCCTTCCATTGTGGATCTCATAGATAATGACAGGTAGAGGATAGTGGTTGATGGCTTCATCATCTCGACATTGAGAGGGGGGATGTCAATGGGAGTAGATGTGTCCTCCGGTTCTGTCGAAGCATAATGTTCAAGTAAGGGAGACGCAGACTCGTTGCACTCGGCCTCGAATTGCCGAACCACTTCCAAAGAGGTGCAATAGTCCTCGAGGTGGGGATAGAGGTAAGTATAGTGGCCATGGAAATCACACAAAGCACAAGGATGATTCGTGCACAAAGTCTTGAGTTTCGGGGCTAAATTAGGTAAAGTGACATGGACCTTTGGGATGTCAGACTCATGAAATGCTTCATTGACCATGGGCTTAATACGGGGAAATTAAGGACAATTACGAGTGGCATGACCGAAAACATCACACAAAGCACACGTAGGTGTACGCTTTGGAGGCTGATGAGGAGTAGGAGTTGTCTCGGTAGCCATGTCCTTAGGTTCCTTTTTGCGGGCTTTGCCCCCTTCACTGGAAGCTTTCGCAACAGGAGTAGGTTCCTGTTGAGGTGGCTGAGGCACATAAGCAAAGGGAGGGGTCATGGCGACCGGTTGGACTGGGGTAAAAAAAGTATAGGGCTTGGGCTGACTAGGTGGGGTGGTGGCTGGGGGATCAATGTACCAGACGGGGATCCCTAGGGTCATGTTGGGAAGAGACAAGGTAGCCATAATAGGTACCGAAAATAATCTAGCAGGTGGAGAAAGAAACAGTATCTGATCGGAGGGTTAATGGCCAGGCGAGACAGCTCTGGGATGGTTAAGGCCAAGGGGAACCATTCCAGGAGAATAGATATGATCATTGACACCAGCTACAGATGATGGGCCTTGAGGAGGGGGTCGTGAAGGCTGAGTCGAGGTGCTAGGAGCAGGTTGTGGAGGGCGGGGCTGCTGAATAGTCGAGCCAAATTGTTTGAGGTCAGACCGAGATGATTGCATCATGCAAAAATTCGATGAGCTAGGGTCATAGATAAGATGGGGGAGACCAATGAATGAACCAAGAAAAGAGGAATCTTTATAAACTCCGAGTGAGACACTGGTTATAGGTTCGACTATTTGTTTATTGGCCACCGAAGAAATGATGGACTCTGGAGAGGTCTGAGACTTCGGTTCATAGTATTTCAACTAGTCTATAGTGATGATATTTCCATTGTCAGGAAATAACCTCTTACAGTGAACTGCAGATGGGATAGCAGACATCACATAAGTGTAGCTAGGACACAATAGAATGTTGTAGTCTAAGGGGGCATCAATGAAATATTCAATGTCAACACAAATAGTGTTGCCTGCAACAATAATATGACAATTGCGAAACATGGCAAGGGGCTGAGAAGAGTGGCCATCCCATGCACAGAGGGTGATAGTGGAAGGGGATAACTTGGGTGATCCGAGATGCTTCCTAACAGAAGCAGACATCATGCAAATTGATGCCCCCTCGTCAATGATACAATGGGAGACGTTGGAATTCCAGATCTTGACAGGTATTTGGAAGGCGACGAATGCAGGAAGGCGGGGATGTTTTGACTTGTCAACATCAAAGACAATAAAATGATCATCCGAGGGATCCACAACACCCTTAGCAGTTAGTATATATTTTCATTGTGAAGGGTACGACTGGAGGACTTCCAGCATTGACATGGTGGCAAGGGATTGCACCAAGTCATCTATTATAATGGAGGAGTGGGCTACTTTAATGGAAGAAGTGTTTTAGCATAATGGTCCCTTGGGGATCTTGGTATGAACCTCTGACTTAAGTTGAGGGATATGTAAAGGAACATTGGGTGTTGAAAGAGGCTTTGTCGGACCTGAAGATGGGGGTTTGATGGAAAACGTAGTGGGGGGCTTGTTGTACTAATGGGACCGATTTTGAAGGTTGATAACGACGGTATTGGCCTGGTTAGAGTTCATCATGAGGATCTTGTAATCAGAGGTACCAGATGGAGGAGGTTTAGTGGCCACCTGACTTTCAGGGGGTTTGGTAGCCACATATCCTTGCTGGGGGAAAGGATCGGTAAACATAACCGGTTAGATAGGGGTGTTACACTGAAAATTGTCACCTTGATGTTTTGTTGTCCATATGAGCTCATTATCACTTATACATTTCTCCCTTGCAAGTATAAACACATCAGTTCCTAATATCAAGCCTTGAAAATAAGAGAAAAGCTCATAAAAGTCCTTAAAACACTTGTACTGCACTTTCTCTTAGTGTTGCCTGCGGTGCCGCACCTTTTGGCTATAAATCCTGCGGAGCCAAACGCACTGTTTATTCATTAAGGGTGCGGACCCCTGTAAAAGATAAAAAAGGTGCAAGTAAAATCTAGAAGCTCAATTTGAGTCATTTTTGGAAGCTTCTAGAAACAATCTTGCAGTGGGAAGTCCGCTCTTTTCAGGTTCATGTATCCCATCCATTAAGGAGCTAACCCCTTGATGTAAGGAACTAATCCCTTTGAATGTGGATTCTATCCCTTCTTGTTTGGAGCTGTAAACTCCTTTATTTCATTATAAAAAGAGGCATAGGTCAGCCTCAAAGGGTTACAATTGATGAGTTCAAGCTTTAGTATTGTTGGAGGTGAAATGTTGTTGGAACTTAGACCCTTTTAGTTGAGATTTTATGTGGGAAATATTACATACCTGTATGTATCTCGGTTGGAAGAGTTCAAGGCTTGTCAGAGTAAAGGAAACACCTATTCCAGACCCCAAGAAGGCCTGTATGACATCAAGGTGGACACGGTTGCAAGGCTCTTCTTATTTAAGTTAATACAAATAAGTCTGTTTTTCTCAATAAGCTGTCAATTGATTGGTTTATTTTATGGATTCCTTGATCACCATAATAGATATGATTTATGAATATATGCTATGCAGGTGCTATTTGATGTTTTTTGTTTGTGATTGCAGATCTTCGAAGGAAACTCTTTCGGGCGATTGAAAGACTACTACTACAAACAAACGTTGGATCAAAGGTAAGATCATTAAAGCTTTATAGCATTTAATTACATGAATCACGATATATCTAGAGAAAGATAGATTTAATTGTCTGTTTGTTGCTAGCTATCCGTAGGACACTTGGGAGGCCTGTCTTGTCCGCAAGAACGACTTATCCATCCAAGAAATTGGCGACTCCGCTGGGGAATGATTGGATTTTTGGTTTTCCTTTTTTTTTCACTTGAGAAAATGATTTTTCTGTTTCTTGATTGATGTATACTAGTTTGGGTGGCTCAGTTTAATTTTTCTGTACCTTGAAAAGTTTTGAAAACTTTTGTTTTCTTGAATTTTTATGATCTCTGCACTTTTCATTCACGCACAGTGCGGTCATCTCCACAATTTTCTTGAGTAACCAGTGCGGTACCGCACCTGTTTACTCTGGAGCCTGTGGACCCTGGGAAACTTTTATGAAAAATTAAAATTTCCTTTTCAGGCTTAGTCTACATTTAATTTAGGATTCTTAACATCTACCTAAATCTGTATTTTTCTGTCAAAAATCCTTGTTTATGAGTTTATTTCAGCAAATTTTTCATCTCATCAATCTCCGTTAGGTTAATTGGGTGTTTTGAGTCTCTTTTTTGAGAAATTCTTAATTTGATTTCCTTTGGTCATTACTTGGAGTTTTGTCTCAGTGTCTTAACAATTATGCATCTTTTTTCTTTTGTTATTGCAAAAAAAATTTCCCCTCATTCGCCGGGGGAGGGGGGGAGGGGCTAAATTGTGTATGAGTGTTAATTGCCTTTGAGTGTTTTTATTTTTGATCTTTGGAACTCTCACACAATTTTCTTTACTTACACTTGATTGGTTCTTAGATTACATTAGAATCATCTTGTGTTTGAGAAGTCTCTTGCATAGATCACATTTTCCTCATTAGAATTCTCATTTTCAGAATATGAATGAAAAATGTGCATAGATTACATTTTCATACTTTTCAAATGAATTGTGCATAGATTACATTTGCATATTTTTCAAGTGAATTGTGCATAGATTACAATTGCATAGTTTACATTCTAAAAAAATCAATCATAGATTTAGATTAGTTTCTTTGATTTTAATTTATATGTTTTTATGCTTGTTTTAAAAACACAAAAATAAAAAAATATGGAATTGATTAGCATTAGTTTTTCTTGATGAAATTAGTGCAATAGAGAAGTTGTTATATTTTCTCTTATTGATCGATTTTTGCATTGTTGGAAGTGAATGGAAACTCTCTCCTCGCTTTAATTATGATTCATCGAATTGAAAAGATTACATTATCATATTCGATTGCATTTAGTTTTGGGTCGGGTCAGAACACCATTGGTTTCATATCGCCTAACAGCCTAAATAACATAGCGCTTAATAAAATTCACCTAGTAATTTTTACATTTTTAAGGCTCTTTCCACTAATCTAGCTTAGGATTAGTGCTTTGGAATAGGTTGTAGTTAACTTTCCAAAGCAACTAAAAAAAACAAGTAGTCGATCTTGCGGTAGGAAAAATTCCAATAGTAGCATGTATGCTCTGGGAAGCTCCTCCTAAAGGAATCAAGCACGAGATCATATCTGAACCAGTGAGGTAATCAATCCTTCCTCATTGGGAACAATAGTAGATATACACGTATTAATAATAGTAAACCTCGGATTGACCATTGTCAAGGAGCCTGGGGTCACTTGTCGTAAAAACTTGGATTATGTCAAGGAGACTTCAAGGGGATTGAGCTTTATTACTCTGCCCTTGCGTGTGTATCGGATCGTAGACTGTTACCCCAGGTATATTTGTTTCTGTTGGTAACCTTAGTGGCCATAACTATAGGATTATTTCCCAAGGTAACGGTGGAGGGAAGATCCCACTGTACCTAGAGCAGACGTCGGCTAGAATCACTTGGAATCTTCAGAGGGTTATCTTTAGTTGAGATGGTATAGTGGAGGAACTTGCACCGGTCTGTTTCATTAAGCAGGTTGTCGGGGTAACTGTTCCAACCGCCATTTCTACATTAAAATTCTACAATGTTGGACTTCATCACCAACTAGTGTTTTTAGTGCGGGAATATACTGTTTGTGTGTGGTTTGACTCCTAGATTTGATAGCGCGTGTTCATTTGTTTGTTTTTACGTTTTAGAGACCATAGGTGTGAATTGTGAATTTTAATTATTAGGTGTGAATTGTGAATTGTTAATTTTAGTTTTAAATTGTTAATAAAATTCACTAAATTTGAATCTAATGGAAACTATTCCGGAATTTACCAACCAAGGAACCCCTCTTAACGAGAATCCTAGTACTTTTCCTTACTTTGGAAATGTTGGTCCTCCTTATATGGCTACATTTTCATTACCTGGATTTACAATAGGTTTACCGGTATGGTTATTTTCAACTTCGCTGGCCCCGAATACTCCAATTGTTCCACCTCAACCGAATGCTTCACCTCAACAGAGTTCACCATCTCAACATCAGCAACCTTCTATTGACCCTTTACCTTCTTCGCCCAATATGTATTCCTCCCTTTCTTCCTCTTCGCTTAGTAAAAGCCTTGACACTAGTAACCAGGTGACTAAGAAGAAGAAGAAAGGGAAGAAGAAGAAGAAGAAGAAGCAAGATAAGAAAGAAGTCAACCAATCAACCATGGCTGTAAATGTTAGTAATGTTAAGCAAATCTCCAACATGCATCGTAAACCAAAATTCCCTTCCAAGCTTTGTAAGGGTGACCACTTCCTTATTAATTGTCCTGGTATTCTAAGGTCTTGGAAGTATGGTCAGAAAAATCTTGTCAACTTACCGTTGATCCATCTACCAGTGATAGTCAGGTTCCTGGGAAAAAGGGTAAAGTTAGGTTTCCTTGTAATTTATGCAAAGGGAGTCATCAAACTCACATTTGACCTCACATGGATGAAGCTCCAAATTTTTTGGAAAACTTTACTGTTCCACAAAAAGAACTTCCAACTGGTTACCATCAATTTTCTCACAACCTACTATCAACTGATGGAGGGATTGATCTAATTCCAAGTATAGTCGATCCCACTCTTCCATTGAAGAGTGAAACTCATATCACTCAGGTTGATGATCCATTAGTTGATCAAGTGGTCGATTCGATTTCACATTCGGTCGATCCCACTCTCCTTGCAGAGAGTGAACTTCATACCGCTCAGGTTATTCTTGTTACATCAGATTCTTCTACGCTAGGGGGAATTTCACCTATTCCTACTGAACCCCCTCCAAGTACTGAGGTCTTTTCCTTTGATTGGAATAGACTGAAAAAACCTCGTCTTCCTTCCTCCATCCCTTTCCAAATCATTGTGAAGGCTGGTGATACGAACATACGCAACACACATGTCGATGAAGGTGATTATGTTAGTATTTTATCCTCAACTACTTGGAAAGCTTTGGGTTCCCCTCAGCTTGTGCCTGTTACACAGAATCTGAAAGATTTTAATAGAACCATTAGTGAACCTTTAGGGATCCTTCCTAAGTTTTCTATTACTTTGGAAGGTAAAATTGTCTGTATTGATCTTATGGTAGTTCGAGGCCCCTTGGATTTCAATTTAATCCTTGGGCGAGACTATGCCTATGCAATGAAAGCTGTCGTATCAACACTCTTTCACGTGATGTCTTTCCCTCACAATGGAAATATTGTGACTATAGACCAGCTTTCATTCCCTAGTCTTGATTCAACTACCAATAATCCGACATCCCTGAATGTTCCTCATACGGAAGTGGTATCTACCCTGTCACGGGTCAATTATGTGGCAACCAATCCCATGTTTTCAGTTACTGATGCAAGCAAGCCTCTCATTGTTTTCTCGACTTACTATGACTTAGATCCAGTAATTGACATGGAAAACCCTATGGGGGTATTTGAACACGATGTTCTTATCCCTATTGAGTCCCTTGGCATGGATTCCTTCCAGAAAACTGTTCTTCCATCTGATGAAGACTTCTTTAAGGCCATGATTGAGGAGTGTCCCTTGACATGTCTTTCTTCCAGTTGGAAGCCATGACAAGGTCACCATGAGGAGATTTCCTGTTACTGTGTCAACCTTGTTAAAAAATGAAACATGTCTTCCATGAGGATAGTTCCTTTTACTGTGTCAACCTCATTAAAAAGTGAATCATTGATTAGCGAGGACAATTCCTTTTACTGTTTCAACCTCGTTAAAAAATGAATCAGTCAACGATGAGGAAAGCTCTTTTCCTGTGTCAACCTCATTAAAAAATGAATCAATAGGTTATGTAGGTAGATTATAAAAAGAATATTTGAGGACAGTTATTTTACTGTGTCAACCTCGTTAAAAAAGGAAACATGTAGACGAGGATAGTTCCTTTTACTGTGTCAACCTCGTTAAAAAATGAATCAGTTGGTCAGAGGATAGTTCCTGTTACTGATTCAACCTTGTTAAAAAATGAATCAGGTATGAGGATAGTTCTTTTCTTGTGTCAACCTCATTAAAAAATGAATCAGTAGGTTATGTAGGTGAGGATAGTTCCTGTTACTGTGTCAACCTCATTAAAAAATGAAACACGTTGCCATGACCATTGTTATTTTTCCGTGTCAAGCTCGTTAAAAAATGAAACAAATCCTCCACTAATTGAGTCGAGTATTTCACTAGATCTTGTAAATGTTAAGTCATATATTTAGGTTAGTTATTTCAGTTTTTGCATAATTTTCTTACAGTTTTATGTCGAGTCTTTCATATGATCTTGTAAATGAAACTTCATTCCATCCAGCTATTAATTACTGGTAGTCTATTTAGTTGAATGAAATGAAGTTGGGGGGGCATGCGCTCTAGCAGTTACGCTTGGGGGGCATTAAAAACTGATCTCAAGCATGATTTTTCCTTCGTTTCAAGCTTGTGTAAAAATGAAACACAACACTTTTAAGCATAGTTTTCCTACGTTTCAAGCTTGTGTAAAAATGAAACAAACCTATCTGAAGCATAATTTTTTTCTGTTTCAAGATTTTGTAAAAATGAAACCTATCTTGAGTCGATTTCGGTTATTATTTTCAAGAATCGTTAAACTCATGAAAATCCTAAGATTCTTTTGCTATTCTTTTCATGCTCGTAAAATGTACATGAAAATGCCGAGTTCTTTCCGTCTTTTCCTGCTCATAAATTAAATTGAAAGTCGGCCATAGGAGTACATTTTTATCTCTTTTTCGAGCTCGTTAAAACTTATGAAAAATCGAAAATGAAGAGTATACTTCTATCACTTTTTCGGGCTCTTTAAAATTTACGAAAAAACGAAACCATGGAGTCCTCTTTTAAGCCCTTTTCAGACTCTCTAAACATGAAAAGATTGCCGAGTACTTGACTATTCGAACTCGTTAAAGGAAATGAACAGTTGTCCCTTCAGTATAAGTTTACCCCTTTTTTCGGACTGAAATGGACTATTTACGAAAAAGGTATACGTTGACTAATCATGGTCAATATATTTCTCTCTTGCATTATTTTATCCTTTTTCGGGCCCGAGAGACTAAATTTACGAAAAAGTACACCCATGGAGTTTTCTTAAGTTTTTTCTTCTGACTCCCTAAAAATGAAAAACACTGAGTTTCTCTTATCACCTTTGGACTGCGTTAAGTTGTGATGGATACGCCGATTACTGTGAGGAATGGACCACTCCTTCTTAGGGTTCGATTTTAAACTAAGTTGGACTCATCCGAAGGATGAGCTTATAAACAAGGAAATGTTATCCTCCTCAAGCTTGTCAAAAAATAAATAGGTACTTTCCAGAAATGGTGGGGGAAAAGAGAGAGAACAGATTTATTTGTTACACTTTGATTTGTAAAAACATTACACCACTCTTGAACACGACACTTTTGTCATACTTCTACCTGGGTTGGGAAAACCTTTTCCTATCAGTTAATCAAACCACATTGAAGATCTTTAGCATGTTTCTAGGTATTAGCTTAGGGAAAATGTCACCAAACCAGCTGCAGTGTCATTATGTGTTCAAGAGGACAGTCAAATAAACCATTCATCTGCAAAAATTTGTCTCCATTCACATTGACCATCCATGAGTCAGTCCTTGCAAAAAATTTCTTCAAAACTTGATCTATGGTTTCGTGTCGTGATCTTGCTTACGATGGATCACTTTATATCGACAATAGCTCATCATCTAGGAAGTTGATCTAGAATCCGTTAGTACCTTGGAATCTACATGCCTTAATGGCAGGTTTCTCGCTTTCGATGATAGGTTGCATCATTGACCTTCGATTGAACGATTCCGTGAAATGTTTGACTTCAGATCACTTATTCACATTTCATGGATTGTACTGAGTACTTTGAGAGCCATTGTCATTATTGGTGGTTTCTCTCATGCTTGTTAATAGTTCACATCATTGACTAGTAATCAAGTGGTTTCTACCATGTTCGACTTCAACACATTTAATCGCATGGATAGAATTGTACTAGTTCGGGAAGCAGAAATCAAGACCCTGGATCTAGTTTCTATTGGGTCGTGAATACGACCACTTTCTAACAATTATTTCATCCAATTTTACTCTTATTTATCATATCATTTATTATAATTTATCCATTTTATAATGATTTATGCTCTTATGGATGAATATTATTTCTTCTCCTTTATTTTTAATAAATTGATGATTATTATGCATAATTTTATCAATGATGGTTTATTAATATATTTTGTAATATCACTCATCATTTTAGCCTCCAATATATTTTCCAGATTGAAGATTTGATCTCCAAATCATCATCAAATATTCCAACTCAGAAATTCGCTAGAATAAGAAGTGACAGTTTTGCGGTTACGATTATGGGAAAATAAAGAAGAATATAGAAAATCCGGAACATGGGTTTTGTCCAAAACGGACCCAATTAACTTTATTGAAGAACTGTTTGCCCAAATTAGGCCTGTATTGAGAGAAAATCAGGGTTCTTTGAGCATGATTTTCTCAGATTTGTTGTTGCATCCATCCTCCAAATCTCAACTGCAAAGCTAAATTCACCTTGCTCTTGTTAAAAGATTGTTGAAAATGTATTTTCTGGTTGATCAAGTTGTTGGGAAAATTCCGATATTGTTATGGGAAATCATATTTGCTATTTAATTTCTCCTCCTTCTAATTATAAAAGGAGAGCATGTATTATGTATTGAAGGAGGATGGAGAACAATGGATGATTATTGAATTCCCTTTGTAACACTGTAATTCCTTGACTTTTGTGAGCAAAGAGCAATTGCTGTAAAAGCTATTCATGTTTTATTAATACAAAGAGGCTTTCTCGTTCTATTTTTCAAGATTTGCAGTAGCCCAGCGGCGCTTTCACCAGCGGTTGAGGGCCCGGCCCTGGTGGAGTGAGCCATTATTTGTATTTGTATTTCTTTATTTTCTGTTGTGTGAAGTGTGTTTACTGCTTATTTCGATTACAGATTTAATTGATTTCTTTGAATACAAATCCATTAACGAATTACATTGCTATCTCTTTCCTGTTCATTTATTCTGCTATCATTACGAAAGCCTTGCTGTTCTGTATTTGACTCTAAGTTATTATTCTTTTTGATTGATTGATTTGCAGTATTGGATGATGATAGATTAAAGTATTGAGATTAGTGAAGTTCAAAATTGTTGTTCAAATCATCTTGCTGTTCCATTTCTAGTTACTGCTTATTTCTGATTCATAGCTTTAGCAGTTTGGTTACAAGTTGTTGTTCCTTTTCAAGTCTTTACAGTCCCTTTCATCAGCACGAAGATTGAGTTTGCTTTCATTTCGATTGTTTTAAGATCACCAACTGTAGAGGACAGAGGTTATTTCTCCCAAGTCCCCAGAATTGGTTATCTTGCATCGATTTCTAAGGGAAAGAGTTATTGCTACTGCATCCCTGATCTATGTTTTGCAGATTGGTTTAGTTAAGATTTCAGAGCATTTGAGTTTATGTTGTTGTAGTTGAATTTCTTTTTCGAGCATCCATTTACTCTTGTATTTCGAACACTGTACTACATATTGCAAGGCATTACTCTTGGATAAATTGCTGCCTCAGACTGAGTACACTCTTGAAATAAAAGGTCGCTCCTGGATTGATAATTAATGTGAGATAAATAGGTGTTCAAAAGATACCTTTTTATACCTCGACATTTTGGCGTCGTTGCCAGGGAGAGTGTATGCTATTTAAAAAGAGTGATGCACATTTGACCTTTTTTTCTACTTGGGAAGAATTGGGTATTAAAGACAGAAGGTAAGAATCTGCACACTGAGCAAGAAACACACTTGTTCACTGGCCCGCTTCACAACAAAATTGAGTGAAAGCTTAAGGTAGGAATGAATGCTTGCGTTTTTTTTGAATTTTAGAGGTGGAGTCTTTTTTGAAAAAAATCTTGTAATTTCACTCAAGTGGTGATGTAAGCACCACCCATTTCACTAACCAATTGACAGGAACATTGGAAGGAGGATCCTTAAAGAAACACCTGAAGAAAATCTTCTATTATGGTAAGAAATGGCTTACATTGCAACTTTTGAATTCCCTATCAAAGATCTAGGAGGAGTGACACAAATGCACATAATTCCCCCATTGTCTCTACCAAATTTTCATGGTTTGACAAATGAAGATTCAGATATATTTTTATTTGAGTTTAAAATACTTTGTAGAGATATGATTATTGTACTAATGATCAAATATTGAAAGTGTTTCCTCTTACTCTAAAAGGAGCAGCTCTCGGATGGTTCATGAGCCTAGGTGGGAACTACATCCAAACATGGGAGTACATGAAGAACATATTCTTGAAGAAGTACCAAGACTACTGCAAATCCAATGAAGATATTTTCGGTATGATACAAGGGGAAGATGAAAGCTTGGAGGACTATGTGGAGCGATTTCGATATAACCTTCAAAAATCAAAGCATAAGCATTTGGAAAAAGAGATCTTGAAAACACTCTTTCTTAAAGGAATCAAAGATAAATTTTTAGAACTCTTAAATCTGATAGGAAAAGGTGATGTTTTTCAGTTATCATATGATGATGTTTGTGAGTTGTGCATAAGGTATTCAAGAGGAATTGCCAAGGCTGGTAAGAATTCTAAAGAAGCTTCTTCTTTATTTTCCAAATTTGCTACAAGAACAAAAGACATAAGAGCTGAAATCAAGGTTTTATTTGAAAATTTTAAATATGATTTTATTAGCTCTCTAAATTCACAATTGAATGTTTTGCAGGTACAGAGAAATCAAGAATTTGATGAAGTGTTTTTCCCTCATTACCAAAAGGAGCATCCCATAGATACTCACTCTTCCTTATCTAATTTGGAAGTAGCATATCAAAGAGATGGGGAAGCTGGAAGAAGGTTAAGAGGTATGGTTCAAAACACTTCCTCTCCATTCTCTTACTTGCATAATCCATTATGGAATAATCATATGTTAGGGCGGCCATGCCAATCTCAATATAACCACCACCAATCTTGTCTGCAAGATTGGAATGGTTCATCTTATGATTGCATGAATACTCTCCCTCATCTTGTAGCACAAACACATCTTTCAGCTCTTCCACAACACCTTGCTTACCTATCAAAATCACCCACTCAACACAATCAACTACATCATCAAGATGCTCCATTCCCTACACAATCTCCTGCTCAACTCATTCCACACCCTCACCATAATAAACCAGTACAACATGCTTACAGTGTTGAACTGCAAAATTCACCCACCCATTCTATCTCACATGCACTATTGGAGAAAACTTACACTGAGATCCAGAATGTATCAAATCCAAAAATTGTAGAAGTTACGAAAGAAAATGAGGTTTCTTCTATTTTGCACCAACAAACTATTTTAAAAGCTCAAGAACTTCATGATACAATGGCTATGGGAAATCAAGGAAGTAAAGGATATATTGAAGATTGGTTTCACTCCATCATTTGTTTGCAACATCACTCCATACTTCAACAATTTTTGGTACCATATTTTCAAGGGAAGTTGGCTTCCCATACCCTAATTTTTATTAACATACATTTTTCAAATTTGGGTATGTATGTATTAAAGTTATTATTTTGGAAATGGCTCCACTGGAAATACTCTTATACATAATCTTATTCATTCTCCAAATAAGAGTAGGATAGTGGAGAAAATAAAATAAATAAGGAAATAAAACAAACACATTTTTTTATTTTTGTAAAAATAGTTGTTTCTTTGTTGCAACGCGCTGTGAAATCAACATTGATGATAAATATTCTAATTTATTTTTGTATGTAGATGAATTATATTGCAAACAACAATTCTACAAACACTTATATTCATTTTTATCATCAATATGGAAAAATTGCTTGAATATCATTTTTTTGGCTTGCTGACTTGATGAAATTTCTGAAAACACAGTTGGGACAGTCATGTTTTGGGAGAACAAAACTAAATATTTTTAAAACCTGTTTCTATTCTAAGTATCCCTTAATGTCTACTTTGCAACCCAATTGGAATCACTCAATTTTGATTTGAAACGAAAAAGTTAGAACCAAAACATTGACAGGGTGTCTAGTAGGCAGCTCAAGAACAGAGTTGGGACAGTCAGTTTTTGGAGCCTTAAATGACTATATTTTTAAAAAAAATTTCTATGGTAAATTCCTCTATGACTATAGTTTACAACGCAATTTTAATCACTCAATTTCAATATCGTATGAGGAATTTATGACCAAAATACCGACTGCCTATCATAAATCAGCACTCTTGAAACTCTGTTTTCTCAGCTGTTCCTTAACGTATTTGACCCATCAATTCTTCTTGTCTTCAAAACATGTTTCTACTAGAGATAAATAAATGAATCTAATTTAATCTCCAATTTTAATCGGTTAAAACCGCCATCAAACGAAAACTTTATGCTTGAAATACCAACTGTTGGTCTGAGCTGGAAAATCGAAAATGACTCTATTATGCAGGTTTTTCTAAGAAAATTTGATATATCATAACATTGAATTTTTAAAACCTATTTCTATTGGAGATAAAACTTTGAATTAGCTCTCATTTGGCTTTGGAATCACTCAAATCAGACAAAAAACAAAGAAGGTATGATTAAAACACTGTTGGTTAGTATCGTCGACCACTACTCTCCCGTAGGTAGCAAATATAATTTGTTTTATTTTTCCATGGAATTTTTCTATAGAGTAACTACTTGTTAGTTTTTTTGCATAATTCTTGGATTAGGAGAGCCCGCACACCTCTCTTTCTCCATGATTTAATGTTTTATTGTAGGTAGACACTCGTTTTTTGCAGGTCCTGGCAGAACAAAAAAGGTCAATTAATGGACGAGCGATTCTTGAGAGAAATTTGAGTGAAACAAGGGCATTTCATCCAGTTCATTACCTAATATATTTATAACAAGAAGAAATGAAGAATTGGTTTCCATTTTAAGATTCATGTCACTGCTGGCAAACATTTTTCAAAAAGATCATTTTTTTCCATTCATAGATTTGATATTTTCTTAGAAATAATATCATAGTTGTTGTAACTTAATAAAGTGTTGTTTCTTTTCTGATCTCTTTTATGTTTTTGTGTTTCAGGTGTTGATTCCTCTAAATTGTAGTTTTCATTCCATTTGCAATTGAACAATAAAGACCCCACCATGCAAGTTTCAATTGCAGAATGCAATTCTTCAGTAGCACCAATTCTGTAAAAAAATTATTTTTTCTTGAAACCTGTACATAAACTTTCATTTCTATTTGATTAGATTTGCTTGGCAATGGATTGCATATTAGCTTTGTTCTTTCTTCTATTTTTTTCCTTTTTGCGTGTTTATATTTGTTTGTTGTTCCTCTTAAGGAACAACAGTTGTTCCTCTTAGGAAGTAGCGTGTTTAAGTTGTTGTTCCTCTTAAGGAACAACAGCCATTCCTCTTAAGAAGTAGTGTGTTTATGTGTTTATTTTTGCTGTTCCTTCTAAAAGGAGCAACATTTTCGTTAATTAGTTTTGTTGTTCTTTTCAAAAAGAACAACATTTTTTTTGCTTGATTTCGCTATTCCCTTCAAAAGGAACAGCACCACATGATTTTGTTGTTCCCTTCAAAAGGAATAGCACCGCATGTTTTTGTTGTTCCTTTGAAAAGGAATAGCACCGCTTGTTTTTGCTATTCCTTTCAAAAGGAACAACAGTTTCGCTGTTCCCTTCAAAAAGAACAACACCGCATGTTTTTGTTGTTCCTTTCAAAAGGAACAGCACCGCTTGTTTTTGCTGTTCCTTTCAAAAGGAACAACACTGACTGTTCTTGTTGTTCCTTTCCAAAGGAACAGCATTTTCGCAGATTTTTTTGCTGTTCCTTTTCAAAGGAACAACACTTTTTGAGTGCATTTTTCTTGTTTGTGAACAATTTTTTGAGGATTTTTTGAATTTTTCATAACTTTTTGAAAGACAAACATACAATTTATGGAAGGATATAAAATTAGAGCTTACTGTAATCAGCAAATCAAAAGAAATCATCATTTTTAATAAGGTTGTTTATTAATGATGAAAAAAAAAGGAAAAATGGGCATGATCAATAACATAACTTTGCTATTTTATTACCATTGAATTAATCTGATCGATTATTTTTATCATGATTGGTTCTTTCCCACATGCTATAATTTTCTTTGATATTTATCTATGGAATAACAATAAGGGCATATTGTTTTTCTATTGAGATTTTCAGACTTCTTCCACCATCCCTACTCCTAAGGAGTGTTGAGCCATCCCTTATGAATAACTGAGGAAAAGTGCCATGTGAAAAAAAGAAAAGAAGAAAAAATATTTATATATTTCATTAATAATTATTTTGCAGATGGAGGATAGGGGGTCTCACCAAGAGCCAACCTACTGTGATCATAGGGAAGAAAGTGAAGTGGCATTCCCATTATGGCCACCAAACCAGGGAAATGGTCCAATAGACAATTGAAAAAATCAAGAAGTCCTTGGAACAGGAGGTCTCATCACGAGCCGGCCTGCCCACCTTTCACTTCTTCCCGGTGAACGACATTGTGGTTTATCTGGTCACCAAGCCAACACAATGGCCTCCGTCATGATATTCAATAAAAAAGCACTTCCTCAACATACATAAAGGACAATGGTTCTGTGGGTAAGAAAGCAACTCTGTCAAGGTTATAGACACCTGTGGGCAACAAAGCTCTGCTGATGGTATTGGAGTCACATTTATACACATCAATAGTTATATTTAACCCTTTTCCTATATTTAAATGTCAAATGAAATATGAATCCCTTACCTTTCCCTCCGAACCTATTATACATGAAAATCATTACAAATCGATCATATTAGTTCAAAATGGTAAATAACGCAATTGTATTTATGTTTATTTTATGTTGTCCCTTCTCCTTATCCTTGAATCATTACAAAACGCTTCTATATCTGTTTACGATTTATCACATGCATGGATTTCAGTAAATGCTATAATTTCATTGATTGTATCATAAGTATGTATGTCTTTCCATGTTGTATAATTGTTGTGCAGTATGCTGCCATTTTTCCACAATATTCATACTGCATTTTTACAGAATATTTTTCTGCTTGAACTTTTTTGCATGCATCTTATCTGTTTCCATTCCAAACTAAAACTATGGATTCAAGAAAATTGCATACAAAATTGTGATTTTTTTACAGGAGAATAACAAGTATGGGGGGAAATTATATTCATAGCACGACCACACTATTGCAATTAACAGCGAAGGCTCGTGAACACGCACAATTCTTCAGACATGATATGCTTGCATGGCTTCTACCTTTTGCATCACTTTCAGTATCCGCTCAGCCTACATCAGCTTCAACAAAGGCCAGTCCCTACATGTCATTCCACATTTTTTTGGAGGTAACACTTGAGGTAAAATAACATAATTTTCTGATTTATTATGAATTTAGGAGAATTTCATGAAAATCCATTGAGCATTATTTATCATCATTCATTCCATATCTTTACCACTTCCCATTTTTCTAGACACGTCTCATCTTTCAGTTTGGGGAAGTGTTGATTTCTTTCATTTCTTTCTTATGACCATGTCAGTAATCTTCTTTAATATTCTTATTCATTCTCAAAACCTCCCTTATTCCATATTGTTTTATAACAAGCATAGATTTCAACAGATTGTAGCAACCACCTCTTTTTTGTTTTCTAGCATCGCATGAGGACATGCTAATTCTTCAGTTTGGGGAGGGGGGGAAATTGCTACACATGATGGATGTTTTCCACTTTCTTTCTCATTTAAGGCATACAATTTCATTTGTATATAGTGTAGAAATTGTTTTGCATATATCTTTAAAAATATGAACTAAATTCTTGTGATTTTTGGATAACAAAGAGGTATCATTAAAATACACAAACCCAGATATTTTCACACTAAATTAGTTCATAAAATTTCGAAAATTATGCACTATCATCTACAACCATTTTGTTTATATCTCATGATCCGTGCATCAAAACGATCTGATTTTTGAGAAAATGGTTAATGAAGTTTGTTGTTACTTATGTTACATTTTTCTACAACTTCATATATATATATATATAGTTGTTATGCCTTCATCAAGATTTATAAAATTGAATATTCATTATTTGAAGAAAAATTCATTTGTTCTATCCATTTCATGAGTTGGGATGAACAATTTTCTTTGCTTGGTTAACACATGGGTTTTGTCTTTGGGTTGCATGAGAACATGCAATATATTCAGTTCTGGGTTGCATGAGGACATGCAATATATTCAGTTTGGGGGTAAGTTGGGTCGTGAATACGACCACTTTCTAACACTTATTTCATCCATTTTTACTCTTATTTATCATATCATTTATTATAATTTATCAATTTTATAATGATTTATTCTCTTATGGATGAATATTATTTCTTCTCCTTTATTTTTAATAAATTGATGATTATTATGCATAATTTTATTAATGATGGTTTATTAATATATTTTGTAATATCATTCACCATTTTAGCCTCCAAGATATTTTCCAGATTGAAGATTTGATCTCCAAATCATCATCAAATATTCCAACTCAGAAATTCTCTGGAATAAGAAGTGACAGTTTTGCGGTTAAGATTCTGGGCAAATAAGGAAGAATCTGGAAAATCCGGAACATGGGTTTTGTCCAGAACGGACCCAATTAACTTTGGCGAAGAATTTTTTACCCAAATTCAGCCTGTATTGAGAGAAACGCAGGGTTCTTTGAGCATGATTTTCTCAGATTTGTTGTTGCGGTCGTCCTCCAAATCTTAGCTGCAAAGCCAAATTCGCCTTGCTCTTGTTAAAATATTGTTGAAAATGTATTTTCTGGTTGATCAAGTTGTTGGGAACAATCCAATATTGTTATGGGAAATCATATTTTCTATTTAATTTCTCCTCCTTCTGATTATAAAAGGAGAGCATGTATTGTGTATTGAAGGAGGATGAAGAACAATGGATGATTATTGAATTCTCTTTGTAACACTGTAATTCCTTGACTCTTGTGAGCAAAGAGCAATTGATGTAAAAAATATTCATGTTTTATTAATACAAAGAGGCTTTCTCATTCTATTTCTCAAGCTCTGCAGTAGCCCAGCGGCGCTTTCACCGGCGGTTGAGGGCCCGGCCCTGGTGGAGCGAGTCGCTGTTTGTATTTCTATTTCTTTATTTTCTGTTGTGTAAAGTGTGCTTACTTCTTATTTCGATTACAGAGTTAATTGATTGCTTTGAATACAGATCCATTAACGAATTACATTGCTATCTACTTTAATGTTCATTTATTCTGTTATCATTACGAAAGCCTTGCTGTTCTGTATTCAACTCTAAGTTATTATTCTTTGTGATTGATTGATTTGCAGTATTGGCATAGATTAAAGTATTGAGATTAGTGAAGTTCGCAATTTTTGTTCAAATCATCTTGCTATTCCATTTCTAGCTACTGCTTATTTCTGATTCATAGCTTTAGCAGTTTGGTTACAAGTTGTTGTTCTTTTTCAAGTCTTTACAGTCCCTTTCATCAACACGAAGATTGAGTTTGCTTTCATTTCGATTGTTTTAAGATCACCAACTGTAGAGGACAGAGGTTATTGCTCCCAAGTCCCCAAAATTGGTTATCTTGCATCGATTTCTAAGGGAAAGAGTTATTGCTACTGCATCCCTGATCGATGTTTTGCAGATTGGTTTAATTAAGATTTCAGAGCATTTGAGTTTATGTTGTTGTAGTTGAATTTCTTTTTCGAGCATCCATTTACTCTTGTATTTCGAACACTGTACTACATATTGCAAGGCATTACTCTTGGATAAATTGTTGCCTCAGAATGAGTACACTCTTGAAATAAAAATTCTCTCCCGGATTGATAATTAATGTGAGATAAATAGGTGTTCAAAAGATACCTTTTTATACCTCGACAGTTTCCACCATCCAAGCTGCGAGGAGTTTTATTATTCATTATGCAGTAGATGATTCATTATAGATGGTTGCGCCCATGCTGTGTCTACACTATTGATGTAATATTAAAATCATTTCTGTATCAGAAAGAGTTTAGTTAGTTTTGATCTGGGTATGGGAATGCGTACCTCAACGATGATATATATATGTTTTGCATTGAATGTTTTTACACGTTCTGACTGGGGTGTCCATAGGCTGATTCTTGAAATGATAAAGTACTTCACTCTTCATACATTACAGACTTACTCTTCATCTATTACAGACTTCACACTTTATGGGGCAATCTATTACACTGAAAATTGTCACCTTGACGTTTTGTTGTCCGTATGAGCTCATTATCACTCATACATTTCTCCCTTGCAAGTCTAAACACATCAGTTCCTAATATCAAGCCTTGAAAATAAGAGAAAATCTCATAAAAGTCCTTAAAACAGTTGTACCGCACTTTCTCTTAGTGTTGTCTGTGGTGCCGCACCTTTTGGCTATAAATCCTACGGAGCCAAACGCACTGTTTATTCATTAAGGGTGCGGACCCCTGTAAAAGATAAAAAAGGCGCAAGTAAAATCTAGAAGCTCAGTCTGAGTCATTTTTGGAAGCTTCTAGAAACAATCTTGCGGTGGGAAGTCCGCTCTTTTCAGGTTCATGTATGCCATCCATTAAGGAGCTAACCCCTTGATGTAAGGAGCTAATCCTTTGAAGGTGGATTCTATACCTTCTTGTTTGGAGCTGTAACCTCCTCTCTTTCATTATCAAAAGAGGCATAGGGTAGCCTCAAAGGGTTACAATTGATGAGTTCAAGCTTTAGTATTATTCGAGGTGAAATGTTGTTGGAACTTAGACCCTTTTAGTTGAGATTTTATGTGGGAAATATTACATACCTGTATGTATTTCAGTTGTAAGAGTTCAAGGCTTATCAGAGTAAAGGAAACGCCTGTTCCAGACCCCAGGAAGGCCTGTATGACATCAAGGCAGACATGGTTGTAAGGCTCTTCTTATTTAAGTTAATATAAATAAGTCCATTTTTCTCAATAAGCTGTCAATTGATTGGTTTATTTTATGGATTCCTTGATCACCATAATAGATATGATTTATGAATATATGCTATGCAGGTGCTATTCGATGTTTGTTTGTTTGTGATTGCAGATCTTCGAAGGCAACTCTTTCGGGCAACTGAAAGACTACTACTGCAAACAAGCGTCGGATCAAAGGTAAGATTGTTAAACCTTTACAAAATTTAATTATGAATCATGATATATCTAGAGAAAGATAGATTTAATTTTCTGTTTGTTGCTAGCTGTCCGTAGGACACTTGGGAGGTATGTCTTGTCCGCAAGAATGACATATCCGTCCAACAGGGAAAAAATTAGGAGGAACCAAAGGGGAGGCTTTCTCTCCTCAGAATGTTTCTTGAGCTTCCCACATTTGACACATCTGAGGTAAGAGGGGACAATCATGGCTATAGTGACCATAGACACCGCAACAAGAACAAGGATTAGTTGTGTGCATAGGCCTGTCTTGCTTCAGCTAAGCCCCCTCTTGATGGGTTGCAGTGTTAGATGTATTCCCTTAGGGATTGTTTCCGGGATTACTTGGGGCGAGTTGGTTTTGGTTTCCTTTCCTATTATTTTTGGAAGTGGGAGGATTAGTTGCACTCTGTTGTGCATACACCTGACCCTAAGGGGGGGTGGCTATTGTTGCAGAGCTTGAGAAGGCAAGGGAGGTTGAGGTGCTTGCACTGGAGGAGCTATAGCACCAAGCTGCGGATACAGATAATAAGGAGGTTGGGCAACATTGGGGTCAATAGGTTGGCCAAAAGGATGAGGCATGCTGTATCCTAGATACATGCTGTTGGGAGGGGGAAAAGTGTTGGAGGAGTTGGCCCTTCCCTGAGTGAAACCATAACCCATGGGAGGATGAGTGTACAGATGTGAAATGGATCCAATGATACCATCAGTGACATAGGATGCCTCTGGTGCGTTGCCACCACTAGGACTAGGGAGATCAGGTAAGACAGTATAAACATAACTGGTTTGCACGTAGATCAAGTCATATTTCAACGCAATCTAGAGGGAAACTTCCTTGGTCAGAGGGAAGTGAGATGCGACATATTTTCCAATAGCAGGAAAAAGGGATTTGAGAAACCAGTCCATGTAGACATGATCTTCAAAAGCAGGGGCTCAACATAGGCACTTCCTTCTGTGCCATTATTCAATATGGTCCAATAGGCGGGTAGCAAAAGTTTTAAGGAAAGAGGTCAAGAGTTCGGTACTGGTGTCATAGCGAAGGGGAAGCTGGAAGTAAGAAAGAAAATCCTTGGCAAGGGTCGCAAAAGTAGTATGAGAGGAGGAGGCCTGGTCAACATACTGCTTTGAAGCTTCTCTAGTAAGCGTACACTGGAATAACTGAAGATAGATAAGAGTCATCGGTGATGGATTTAGACAAACACCACATGTGGAAAGAACAAAAATGGTTGGTAGGATCCTCTCCAACATTTCCTTCAAAATTGTGGATGTTTGAAGGAAGCTTGGTTGGCATAACAGGCCAACCAGGATCATGGTGTATGGAGTCATTAATCAACTAGCTAAAATCAGGAAGGCTTAGGCCTATCATATAAGGAAGAAAGGGAGTAGCTAGAATAGTTCCCGTTGAGGCACCACTGGTGACGTTTCAAGCATTAGGGCCAGGGCTGCCACTAGTGTTAGGTCCTGAACCAGAGATGATGAAGGTGAAAGGTGGAGGAGATCCGAGGATAGAACCAGAAGGGGAACTCGATGAACCATAATCATAGTCATAATGGGGACTTGATGGAGGACGAAATCGAACCCTATGCGAAGGAGTAATTTTTCCTAACGGAAATTGAGGATGAAGGCCTTAGAGTCTCCGAGATAAAAGCCTTGGGGGAGAAATGATGGTAAAGAGACACAGAATTGAATGAGAAAGAGAGGTAAACAAGGTCAGGGAGGTGTAAGATCAATTTATTACAATGTTTAAGTCTTGGCCTAGCGGTGTAAACCAGGCGCTCTTCACTTAGGGTGTGCGTGTATATGATAAGTGTGTTAACTTTAACTAAGCCTAGACATGTGTAGAGACAAAAAGAAAAAATATGTTGTATAGCTGTAAATAAAACTGAAAATGACAGTAAAGGAAACTGAATGTGACAGTAAAATAAAAAACTAAAGATGCATCAATTTAAACCTAAGGAGGAGGGCTTCCCAACAACTAGTCTATGGGTGGGCGAAATCTAGTCAAAACACACAAAAGGTCAGATCTGCTAAAAAGAGGGGCAGCAAAACAACAAAAAACCAGAGGGAAAAATGTTTCAAGATAGGTGGCAAAAGGCTACAACTTAGAGGGAAACAGAGTGGACCCTAAAGGAGGACCAAAAAAAACTAGAAAGAGGTTTTGGATGGATAAATAACCGATCTGAAATGGATCTGAAAGTATAGGTTCAGATATGAAAAATGTCTGAAAGACACTGAAATCTCAGAGGACCTACTTCAGCTAAATTCCTCCTAAAAAGGTGGAAGCATACAGAAGCGCTAAAGGGCTTGGTTTCTACTTCGATGAGTAAAACTAAGAAAGTAAAGTTACAAGACGGGTGGAGTGGGAGGTCAGACAACCCTGAATAGTGCCCTAGACAAACCTAGGAAAATCACAGAAAAATCCCGCAAAAAGTACAGGTCGCAGGTTCTAACCTGTTTTCTGCTAAGGTCACAGTTTTTAGGCTGTTATCTGCTACTTAAGAGCTGAGGTCATAGGTTTGGGGTCAAAATGTGTGACCTGCACTTCCGACTGTCTCAGGAGAAGGTTTCAGAAAAAAGTGGCGTCTCTATTGAGGCTGATACCTATTACCTGCGCAAAGGGCCCAGAAACACATGGAAGTTATAATTTTTACTGTTTTAGGGTTTTAAAGGTTAAAAACAACATCAAGAAATGAAAAATAAGAAGCTGAAGAAAAACCATAGGGGTTGAAGTAGCTAGTCATGCAAGGATCTGAAAAACGACAACAGTCGTACTTATAAACCCTTGTGGAGTCGGCAGTTATTAGTGCGAATTCTAATCGCAAGAATATGAAAAAATCTCACTTTAGCTGTGCATAACAAACAACCATAACATAAAATATGGCTGTCAATTTCCTTAGATCTATAGTTAGTGATCAGAATAAATGCTACAAAAATCTAGATCTATGCAGTTAAAGACATTAAATGGAAAAAAGTAAGCAAGAGTTTCTCCATGCATCCAATGAAAAATATAATAATTTTTAAAGATTTTTTTGTATAATGACATCTAGGAAGGGAACATAGAAAGATGTTACCAGTCCCCCTCAAATGGGATGGGTTATTGTATGTCCTTAGTGCTTCACATCTAAGGTCACTCTCTCTTGATGGTGTAGAAAACCCAAACAAAATGAAACTCAAAGGGACCTCACAAGAAAAAGGTAGAAAAATATGACAATGATAGGAGGATGAAATTCAGACCAAAAGTATAGATCAAAAAGTGATCTCTAGGAAACAAAAGATAGTGAATGAATGGAAAACCCCTTCTATTTATAACAAAATATTGAGTTAGTCTAGATATTGGTGCATAATTAAAATATTATTAACCAAATCTAGATCCAAATTTATGGAATATTTGATTATTTTTGTTGGAGGGAAAAGGAATTTGAATTTGGTCAAATCCATTAATTTAGAAATAATAAATAAATAAATGATTTATTTATTATTTTAAGAATATGGTTAAAGAATAATTAAATAAATAAACATTTATTCAATTATTTGTAAATGCTTCAGTCAAATTTAAGCTGAAATATTATTAAATAATGATTTAAATAATTATTCCTAGAAAATAATAAGATAAATAATAATAATAATTTATCTAATTAATTTTCTTGTTTTGTGTTAAATATGACGAGGAATATTAATTAAATAGTGGTTTAATTAATTATCCCTAGAGGAAAATTAAACAAGTAAGTATTTGTTTAATTATTCCTCACGGGGTTTCCTATTTAGACTAGAAATAACTTAATAAACCTATGGGTTATTAAATTATTTTTCATAGTGAGAGAAATTTTACTATGGTAAAATTGGTCTTACATGGTGTACTTTAGTCCATCTAATAGTAACATGTTAGATGACCAAAAAATGGTGTAACAAATGTGAGGATAGTCATTCGATCCACAATAAATGTGTCCATATTTCTTACAATGTTTTGTTGTTGTTGCTATTAAAACTCTAACATTATGTTGAATTTGTTTTCCACCTCTAATGTTTTCTACCATTGATGCAAATTATCCTATGAGGAAAAAAATAATTATGTTTTTTTAAGAGACAAAATATCGTATACCCTAGACAAAATTAATTATAGCAAAGTTGTTGGAAAACATCTTTACAACACGCCCTATATATTTAAAATAAATCGTCGCTATTGCAACACTAGTTGGCCAAGTCAAATTTGACTTTGTCAAAGGGAAAATGACCATTCCACAACAGTCTTTTCATATCCATCGGTATACCGACGCACAATACATGGACGTTGCTATAGAGACATTGTATTCTATTAATTTCGCTATTATGACACCCTAGCTGGGTGGGTCGCAATAGCGATGCTTTTTCTTATTGTCGCAAGAGTGACAACATCGCCATCGGGGTCGCAAGAGTGACACCTCATGGTGGGATAAAAAAAATTGAGAAAAATTGGTGAACTTTTTGAAAATACGTCAAAAATTTCGGAACTAATGTGTCAGAAAATTGACCATATGTACTAGTGTGTTGCTTCTAAGTTAATATTATTAGCAATTGCTTCAGAAATTATATTGAATTGAGAACCACTATAAAAAGGACTATCAACCTTATTATTCTTTATGAACACTCTAATATGAAAAATTTCATTCCTTTTATTAACATTTAGGGATTTAGAGGACTCATGAGAAGAACTAGTACTTGCATTAGAATCTATAGCTTTCATTCCAATGGCTATGATATTAGTTTTGTCACCTGAATTGGATCCCAAATCCTGTTGAGTTGTAGCAAAAATCTTTTGTTTCCCCTTGTCAAACTTTTTTCGCCTCAATTTTGGGAGAAAATTATAGCAATGGTCTTCATCATGACCATCCTTCTTGCAATTTTTGCAGGTGAGTTTTTTTTCGTCTTTCTTAACAGTGTTTTTCTTCTTCCTCTTTCCTTTGCCTTTCCCTTTTGAATTATCAAAAAATGGCTTCGATGTTTTCTTTGAAGTATATTCTCGCACATTCTTTCCTCCACTTTCAATATGCATAGCTTGTACACACACTTCATCTAACTATTTTGGGTTAAGAATGATAATATTGTTTCTAGTATACCTCTGTAAACCACCAATATACTTCATAATTTTTTCTTCTATATCTAAAGTAATAATCAAAATTAAAGCTTGTTTGCGAAATTATTAAGTATAACATTGTACATTTTTACCCTTAGCTTTCCTAATATTTTCCCATCTCATCATTTTTTTTTATAAGCTAATGGATAAAATGGTTTTCTCAAAGTAGCTATAAAATCATTCCAAGAAGAAATAATCTTACTACTTTTATTAAGATATTCTTACGTTTTTTCTTCCCACCATATGAGATTTATTCCTCCCAACCTAAGAGAAGCAAGTTGTATTTGTGTGACATCATCATCAATGTTTTGGATCCTGCAATATACTTCAATTTTCCTCACCCAATTATCCATCTTTTCAGCATTCAATTCTTCATCATATATTGGTGATTCAAACTTTACATCAAAATTAATTAAAGGGTATTTAGCATGTCCTTTGAAGAAGTATGAGATGAAGGAGAAGATGGTGAAGAAGGAACTGAATGTGGTGGAGGATGAGGAGGCATACCACCATCACCACCATTAACATTAAAATTACCATTGGCATCTGGTGGATTATGAGAACCATTGCCTTCCTGTTTTTGTTGACAAGCACTTTCATCTTGCAAGCACATTTCCCTCTCATAAAAAAAAATACTTTTATCATGTCATCCATATCAAGGAAATTATTTATGAGTTCGTTCTCTACTTGAGAAAGACCATGGTATTCTTCACCTAACATGATTTGATGAGAAGAATTAGAAGGTGGTCTTCTTGATCCAATTTCAGGATATAATTCTTCATGTGATCCTTCTCCTTTCTTGATCTTGGATCTCGTGAGTATATGAAAAATTGGAATCCTTGTCAAACCTTCACACAACCAACATATATGATACAAAATTTATCCTAAAATGAAATGAAAGTATTTCTAAAAGAATTGCAAGTTAGTTTAGGTATTCTTATACAACGAATCGAAATTTCAAAAACATATAAACCTGATAAATAATTCCAGAAAATAAAAGAATGGATATTGGAAATAGAAGCAAGAAAAGGAAGACAAGTTGATAACTATGTTCAACCCTCCGGGGCTAGGTCTCTGGGTCCACTACCAATGTGATTGATTTATTCAGATGTAAAAATGATCAATACAAGTGTTTACAAGCTCCAACTCATTGACATAATGCACCCAATGTGTTTAGAAGGGATTAAAACCCCCGTCTAAGCTCTTGAAACATTAAAAAAAGACTCCATATGGCCTCAAAAAGCCAAAAATACTCTATGTTTGAAATACAAAAGTGCTTGGCCATGAAAATTATTCAAGAAAACCCACACAAGAGGGTTAGTTGGGTGTGTTATTTATATAACACCTAGCTCTGGGGTTCGATCCACATATAATGAAATTTGGTTGAATGAAATTTGTGGATATAACTATACGATATGGTTTTTTGATATGGTGGCGATGGACCTCAGAAAATTTGTTAAAATATCTCATGACATTTTTAAAAGTAGTG
The DNA here is from genome assembly GCA_034641835.2 of Pinus albicaulis. Taxonomy (NCBI): domain Eukaryota; kingdom Viridiplantae; phylum Streptophyta; class Pinopsida; order Pinales; family Pinaceae; genus Pinus; species Pinus albicaulis. The sequence continues at coordinate 997,139,551 of CM076575.1, read as the reverse complement.
CCATGTATACACTATTTGGCATATAATTTATCCATATATAAGGTTGGTGGGTCACTGAAAGTAGCGGGCTTTACCAACCTCTCCCCTAAAATTTTGATCATTATAATTTAAATAAAATTCGCGACTTTTTTATAAAAAGGTTCATTCGATTTGCCTAATGGTGAGGCATATAGATTGTAGGCGACACATGAGGGGTTAGATTCCCACCAAGTGCACTTCAATAAATTTTTGTCCAACCCACATGGCCACGTGTCACCCTCTAATTGGGCTCCATGATACCCATCCATTGGTCCACATTTCACCAACCATTAACTTCCATTTGTCGAGCTTTGGAGGTGCCACATTTCTGTCAAAACTATGAGCTTGGAACCCTGACCCAAAAATGTTATTTAACCGTTGACCCGTGGAACCTTGAGCATTGACTATTGAATTTGACTTGTTGAATGTTGACTTTTTGCCTTGTTTTGACCTAAACTTTGCCTCACCATAAATTTTGGATATGATGTCCTTTTTTGCCCATTTAAGTTGCATTGGATTTAGAAGAAGGAGATCTATGCAATGGAGTTGCTTTGAACAACATATGACAACTTTTATTTTTGAGCATATTCTAACTATTTAATCATATTTTGGATCCTTGGATCATCATTTCCAAGAGAAAGAACAAGGTGTAGATTACTCTTATACCATTGATTCTGGTCATATAAAGAATGAAATGAAATGGAAGAAAATAAATGGAATAAGCATAGAGAAATATAAAAAGTATTATAATAATGTGGTAAAAACCCAAGGTATATTAATAAATGAAATACATGCTACTATAGAACATAGAATCGCTAGAATGGTGGTAGTTATCTATGAATATAAATAGATGGCAACTATGCACATTCGTAAAACTTATTAGAAGAGGTTGAGAGAATGGCCTTTTAACATAAATTAAGAACCCTATATGTCCAAAAACCTAACCCTAGAAGTTTAAATGCAAAAAGGCTTGTGTGCCCTAATGGATTTCATTGGTACATCAACTTCTTGGGGCTGTAAATTTTGCATATGATCTCCTTTAGGTGTGCTCTATAGCCAATTGGAACGGTCTAGCCAAGAATTATATATTTTGTTAGAGGCCTAGGCTAGAGCCTATGGATATCACCTTGTCTCATGCCACATCAAAAATATGTGATTTAGGGCCTGAAAATAACCCCAGAATTGTAGAATTGAAAATCTATAGAAAAACTACTAAGATGGAGAATTGTGCTTTGAGCTAATTGAGTAGTTGGATGGCCACTCATATCCACTTGGATCACCAGTCATTCCATAGTCATTACCACATGTCATTTAGGTGTTAGCCAACTGTTAAATATAGACTTACTAAAAAGTACATGAGGCGCTTTTTTGGCGATGAGAAAAAGAAGAAAAGAAAACGAAAAAGAAGAAATGAAGTAAAGAAGGAAATGAAATGGCGAAGGAAAAAAGGGGGGATAGGAAAAAAGGCTAAAAGCCGTAAAAACTTGAAACAAAGTGAAATTTAGGACACAAGTGTGTCAACCATAACGACATATGTGGATAATTAAAGGTAAAAAAAAGCCGAAAAAGACGTATTTGTTCATCCCAAATGATAGGAAATGTCTAGTAGTGAATAAAAAGTGGTTATATGTGCACCTTATTATGTATTGTAGAGGGTCAAATAATTTTATAAGTGAGGTCCTAATAAGGTCGTCATGAATTCATGAGTGAAATATACCCCAATAGTAAGAGATTACTCAGAATTATTTAGAATTTGATTCCTATGCTCAAAAAACATTAAGTGAAGCATCCTAAGATTACTGTAATTTTCTTTAGAATTTTATTTCTATGCTATAAAAACATTAAGTGAAGCATCCTAAGATTATTGTAGTTTTATTTAGTTGAAACGTTAAGAAGGTTGCTAATTTGAGAAATATTTTGAAATTTAGATCTAATCTGAGTTTAAGATGGAAAATCTAAGAGAAATTTATTTTCGACTTCAACCGTCTTAGAATAACAAAGATGAAAAATATTTTACCCCATGGTGTTTTTGTGATTGACCAATGCCTAGTTTCACTATGGAGCTCATGAGTATTTATTCTTATATTAACCATGTTTATTTTCTTCGTTACACTTGTCAAGACAAAGAGATACTTTTGATTTTCATGGTTTGGGTTCATCACCTTTTATAATATCTTAGTTTCCTTTTTCCTTTAACTCTTTATTACCCAATTTCTCTTAAATTTTTGTATATTAATATTTTTAATATGGCTTTATTATGCAACTTTTAACTCTTTATCACCCCACAATTTCTCAAATTTTTATATAATAATATTTTTAATATTGTCTTTATGTTGCAAAGTGACTTCCTCCTTTACCTTTCAATGGTCTAGCCAAGACTCAACATCCATTTTCCATCCCCAATTGAGCCAAAGGTGGCTGTTTTGACTAGAATTAGAATCAATTTTAGGAAACCTCTTGTCATAGACATACTTTCAATGGAGGAAATATTCAATGAGGGCTATGAAATAATATGTATTTCTTTTAATTTTAAGATTATAGATTATAAATTATTTTTGTATATTATTCTACCTTCCTCCACAACTCTGTAAAAAATGACATTCCAAAACATCCATACAAAATAATAAAGATAGCGAGAAAATCCATAAATATAAATATTAATAAGCATATTATTGTAATGATGTTTTTTCAGGATCCATCACATTAAGTAGATTCCTCTATCGAGATTTCCAACCATCTACAAAATTCATATTATTTCTAAACATCTATATTATTCTAAACATACAAACAGATCAGGTTCATAAAAACTTTGAAGTATAAATAAAAAAATATCAAATTTTCAATAAAAATTAATTCTCTAGATAGAACTTAATACGGACCCTTTATGCACGTTACATATTTAGAACAATTTAAAAAACATATTACTTAATAAATAATATCAAAACATTTAATCTTAAAATTACAAAATATTTAGAATTTAGTAAATTATTAAAAATCAAAATTTACCATTCATATGATTTATTAAGGCATGGTAGTATGTATTACTCTCTATTAGTTTTTTTTGACCCAAAAAAAAAAAATTGTCTCTTATTCATAGTTTAAGATCAAAAAACTATTTTTTTGTTATGTTTTATTATTATTTAAATGTAGTTATTTATTAGGTGATTAGTTGAGGTTGTATTATGGGTTGTTTTGTAATTACCATTTTCTAATTTTTTATTTCTAGTTTTATTTATTTTTCATTTAATTTTTTATTTTTTATTTTCATTTTTATTTTTCTTTTTCTATTATTTCCATTTTCATGAATTATAGTTTTTTTATATTAAATAAATAATTTAATAAATTTAATTATAAAAAGCTATATATATTAATAAAAAAATAAAACACGCATATATAAAATAAACATATATAATAAAATGTATATATATATATATTTTTCTAAATAATAATAATTCTATTTATAAAACATACTGGTACAAAACTGCTCCAGTTTCAGCTGTGTGAGCTTGAGAACTGGGCTTGATGTCCATGCTTAACATAAAAACTGAACTGCCCTGAGCAGGAAACCAGTTCTTTTGAAGAAAATTTGCCGCCCTTAGAAGGGAAACCGGCATATTGTTCAAGCTTTTTAACATAACAGAAGAGAGAAAACTAATATAGCATACAACTTTTCCAGCTGATGAGTGATGCAAAAAACCAAAAATTCTTCCAAGGAAATTGAACATCTGTACCATAGTAAGCTGAAGGTGGCTGAATTCACTGTTCATGAGCTGGGGAGGGCGGCTCTTCCACAATTCTGCACCAATACTTGTCCCTCCTATCTTCATTTTCCTCCTTTGGCGCACTATCCTTGTTGATGATGTCCACCTGCATGTTATCCTTTCCCAGGTTGGAATGCACAATTCCAATGGACGCTACGGGATTCAGGACTTCATTCTTTTCCGGAGAGGGTTGAGGGCCGAGCGAGGTGGGATTAGGACCAGGTATAGGAGCAGGGGCAAAGCTAGCAGACTCTTCTCTAAGGGTAATAGTGAAAAAAGTTGTAAGGATAGGTTTATCGAGGGAGCATTTGAAGTGGAATTCCGCTCTTTGAGAAGTCTGGCGAAGGGAATGACCTGCAGAAGCATGAGAAGCAAGGGAGACGGGCCTGGGAGGGTCGGTAGGAGGATGTTGCGAAGGCAGTACAAAGTCAGTGTTACCGAGATGGTTGGCGCGACCCCTTCGACCTCTAGTGTCCAGGTAAAGGCCCCAAGAAACATCCTCAGAGGAGGAGTCAGAGGATGAGCTGGTGGAAGGTCGAGAGCGGGTTATACGACCTCTTCTCGCCCGACGATGACATCGCATTCGATGATGAAGCCGAGGCATTGTCACAGAGCTATGCAGGTGGTGCTTGGGGCAAGAGGAGTAGACGGTAAGTGAGGGAGACCACCGAGAATCGGTAGTCTGAGTATGCAGACAAGAATTCAAACAACAGAAATTAATCTGAGTGAAATGATAACATGACTATGTCTCCAAATAGCTGAGGAGAGTGTAGCGACGCCCAGTATGAGTGCGAGCGCTCGGCTCAGCACAGGCAGTTGGGCAGACTCCACACAATGGAGGCGGAGGGCTGCATAAAGCACAAGAGCAGGTCGAACTCTCCTAAACAAACTCCATAGCAAACCAAATAGACGGAGCAGGGTGGTGAAAAGGCTAGGCAGATAGAGTAAATGCCATGCGAGCTGGCGAAGTAAATGCGAGTGTTATGACGATGCAGAGGGCCATATGGCCATTACGTGCGAGCTCCCTCGGGAGTCGCCAGGGGACTAACGTCCCATCATCCCAAGCGAGCATCCACATCCGGAGTAAAATGTATATATGTTAATATAAACAATATTAGTTAATTATTTTTTAATTAACATATATATTAAAATGTACGATGTTAAAATAAACCATATTAGTTAATTATTTCTTAATTTTTGGTGGTAGCATTCAAAAATACAAAAAGGTTACATAGGGGCCAATATGTCTTGGAGACCAAAAATTCTTATTGCTCAATAAGGACTAGTTCTTATCGAAAAGGCCAAAAGAAATATGGGAGGAAAGAGTATGTATTTTTTGCTCCTCAAGAAATGTGATAATCTAAAGGCATTTTATTTTAGAATGCTAGGCCTTCAAAGACACGGAGAAAATTATGCAAATATTTTGAGAGCTAGCCCTTGGAATAATCTATTCAACTAAAAATGTGTCAAAAAATTAAGTGAATTTATTGTAAAACTCAGAACCAAATACCAAAAGCTATATGTCCCAGCTATAAACTATTTTTAACTTCTTGAAAGTTAAAAACACTTTCTTTTTTATGATGAAATCTTCTTGTCTTTATTGTTTTTAGTTTAATGTAACGATCTTTAAATAATAAACTCGATTTGTCCACATTAATCACAAATAATAAAATAATATATGTGGAAATGCAAAAACTAAATAATAGTATTTATCATCGTATTATTGTGTTGCAGTATATCCCAAGCAACCTTCATTTGGCTTATCCCTTCGTCCGACTCGTGGACCGGGTCCAACCCTTCACACTCACGCCAATTGCTGCTTCTTCCACGCGAACATATTTAATGCAGTCCAGATCTCCATGTTTATGTCAGTGGATGTCCACAAAACATGAGGCGGCGGCACGCAGGAAGGCACAGCTGGTTTTCAGGGCCATGAGTGGAAAACCCTAACAACCCCTGCAATAAGACACGCATTTGACAGGACTTGGTCAAGTAAGTTACGTTACACAAACGATCAGAGACAGCTCACTTCTGGTTGAATATTCGTCTGCATTGCAGGTTCCTAATATTACATAAAAAGATATTCCTTGTAAAACAAACATATATGCTTCAGGATGATTCCGATCCTTTGCCTGGAAGCAACTGGATGGTCAATGGATGCTACATCACTATGCGAATCAAGAATCGATTATTCCTTTCTAACCCTACTGCCTCGCAACTGCATAAAAAAATAAACCCTGATTTCGGTCATAAGGCAAGCAAACAGCAAGTTTATAACGCCAAAAAAACCCTAATTTCGGTCCATAAGGCAAGCAAACAGCAAGTTTATAACGCCAATTGAGGATACCATGTTTTATGTCTAAAATGTTAGCCATATTGAGCGACCGGGCTCTTAATCACTATGCAGTGCAGAGAAATAAAATGATCTGATCATAGAAAGATTCGCCACCGCAATTCGGTCTTTTCTTGGCCATGGATACCGAATGCAAGATATCCGTTGAAGCTGCAGCCATGAAGGGCTGTGATTACAGAACTGTACAACTGCTGGCTCTAGACGAGCCATGGCATCTCATGGTTGAAGAGGAAACTGCCAACATGCTGATGGCAGTGGAAGAGGATCGTCAGAAACTGGACGAAAAACTTGCAACAATATCAGGTGAGGGCAATATTTTTTCTGCTTCAGAGGCCACAGATTACCCAATATTAATTGATTTTGAGAAAATATGCGTTTGGGATCATGGAGACAATCTTAACGTGGGGATTAGAATGGAAGATGCGGTTTACATGAAGATGAGGTTAATGGAATGGGTTCATGCCGTTGCAGCTTATATTCGTTTACTCCATGATATAACCTAAAAGGAATGGACGATATATATTGCAAAGCCTGGCAATCTTGATTTCTTTTCGCCATAGGATTATAAACTTGTGGGTAACATAATTATTTTGTATATTGATGGAAACTAAAAGATATTCGAATCTTCCCGTATTTGGTCCGAGTTGTGTGGGAAACATGTGTGCCGTGCAGTATGCATTGTTTATGGATATGAAAGACTTGTAGATCTCCATTAATAGAACATTTATATGGCTCGTTATGCCAATTTCTTATAAGCTTTGACGAGGGACATGGGATACATTTTGTTGTGCATTACTTGTACCGTACATCATGATTTCTTTGTTTGTGAATTTTTCCTGTACTTTTTGGTCACAATATGTGCAAGGACTGATTGAAGGTAGATAATGGTGTTGGATGCTTCTTCTCCGCATCATAGTTTCCTTTCCTTTCAATTTTTTCTATTCTTATTGGTAACAGTGTGCAAGGACTGATTGCATGTAAAGGCCCTTAAAACGTGATATATTTGACAGACAAATCATTTTTTTTGAGATATTTTGATGGGAAATTTAGATTAATGTAGATGAGAAATAGATTCTATTTGAGAAATAGATGAGAAATAGAGGGAATGCGGGCCAAAAAAATTTAAGAAAATTTATAGTAATAGTGTTTGAATCATGATTTTGATGGTGGAAATGGATTCAGCACCATCAAAAACCTCTAAAACACCCAAAATATTAAAGTTTGATAGTTATAAAGTGGATTTACAAAAATCCTGCCCAATTTTGAAAATGGATTCAGCACCATCAAAAACCTCTAAATCACCCAAAATATTAAAGTTTGATAGTTATAAAGTGGATTTACAAAAATCCTGCCCAATTTTCTTAAAATCTTACAGAAATTTCCATGATTTTCAGAACCAAAAAACAATCTAGTTAAACTGCAACCATGGTAAAAGGTCCTTTTTCCAAGTTTCGAACCAGTAAATAGTTGATTGAGTCAAAATGTACGCAATCCTCAACTTTCTCATTGACTATGTATGTATTTATTTTCTAATTTATATCATTAGGTAGTGTAAATTTGTTAATAAAATGGATATAAGGGTTTTATAGACTTTGAAACCTAATAGTTAAAGCTTTCCAAGAGAATATACAAAGCCGTGGATTCTTCTTTGAGCTAATAACTTTCAATCATGCCTTTTATTTACAATATCAAGTTCTCCATGGATGGTTTGGATGAATGACTATTTCCACTACTAAGCCCTCACCATTTTGATGCAAATGACTTTCCTCATGACACTACGATTTGAGCAGTAACAACATATAGAATTTCTATCTTTCTTTACAGATTATTGAGCAGTAACAACATAGATGGTTTCTATCTTTCCTTACAGAGATTTTGTGATGATGGTTATATTGTAGATTGTAAAAATATTAGGGATAAGTGTAAGCCTATCAGGATATACGTAGACAATATAGGATATACGTAGATAATATATATAAAGAATAGTAATGTTTTGCTGGCTCCTTTATATCTTTAATAAAAAATATAATTTTTTTCATTTTAATAAATAAAATAATAAATTAAAAAAAAGATTATCAAAAAAAATTATAATTATTTAAACATATCAAATATTTACATAAATTTATTATCAATATCATTTTTTTATATAAATTGATTACACTACTTGAACACCACCATTTCTATAGATGAGTTGCACATGGAAAAATAAGTAACGTCTAAACTCTCTGAAGCTTTTCATGAAAAATTTTGTTAAAATACCCTATCAAACTTCTAAATAGGGCAATGAAATTCTGTGTATTTTGATGCTTTATGCAAAAATTAAATATGAATTTGATTTATGTGGATGTTTTGTCACAATATTAATTGATTTTTCTAAATTTTAAATTTAATATTATTGGTTTAATAAGATATTATTAAAATAAGATTAAGATAAAGTGAAAAAGACCAGGAGATCACACAATTGTGGGTCCTTCATTTTTTGGGTCAATTTTGACTAGAAAGCGGTTGTAGAAAGAAGAAAAGTGAGAGACAGAAAAAGGATGGTTAAATTGATTAGAAATCAACAACGGGAAGAAGAAAACAAGAGTTGTAAAAGGCATAGTTAGACCAAGGCATTGAAAATGATCAAAGAAGCGTGAAAACAGGAACAGGGTTAAAACAGGGTTGACAACATCATGCGAGAGTGAGTTAGAATTGATTTTGTCAATGAACATGTAGAATTAATCATTTCAAGGTGTGGATCAAGGGAGCGAATTGATTGACGTCAAACAGGCCAAAGATATCAAGGAAAATGCAAGGGGAGTTGCATAGGTGTGCAGATAGCATGAAAAGAGAGGCCGACATGTTGTCAGAATTCCTACTCAGGTTGATCATATATCCCTATGTTTGTAATTGAGCCGAGAGGCCGACATGCTGTCAGAATTCCTACTCATGTTGTGATCATATATCCGTGTGTTTGTAATTGAGCCTTTGGTAAATTTATGTATCAACTATACTATTAAAGTCATGTGGATATAAGATTTTAAACTTGGTTTGGCCTGATATTAATAAAAGGAGACAGTTGGAGGGAGATGTGTGTAATGAGTGTGTATGTGCATGACCTTGGTTGCTTAAAATTTTTAATTTCCTATTTAAGCTCCTGTGGAATGATTCTTTGGTTCGCTTTGTAATGGTTATGGTTGTTTTTTATAAATGCTAAATGTATATACTCACAATATAAAACCTCGCCTCGCCGATGCACTTAATTCCTGGCACTTATTTTGGCGAGACCTTCTTCCCTTGTGGAGGATTAAAATGCTAGTGTAGTTAGATTACAACATAATCCGACTCTCCAATATTTTTCGCCAAAAAAAGGTTCTATTACTAGGACCTAAAATTTAATTGCGGTTTTCTGATAATGGTAAGTAGGGTCCTGAAGAGCAGTATTTAGGCATGGTGGGAGGAAAAGTACAATACTTCCACTCTTCAACAAGCAGATCTACTGAAAGCAAAATTTGACTCTCTTCGTGAAACTAAATTTTTCTGCGAGCCGACTAGTGACCACTACGAGATATTCTAGGTTGATTGCGACAGTTGCAGGATTCATTAAGAGATCGAAGTTCTGGTCAAATCTATCAAAACTCTGTGTCAAATATAATCGCGTTACCCCAACTAGACCACACACTTACCAAAGTTGTCGATTTCGAGGTGCAAACTACCTGGAAGGATACATTATTGAATTTTCTACACAAAACCATTAGTCATTTTCAAAGGAAAATTTATTTTTCAAATTTTGGGTGAGAGGATGATTGTGGAATGAAATCCCTTTTTGGATCAAGATATTATTGGTGGAAGAATGAGTATTATCCTTCCCTTCAACTAACATGGAAGATTAAAATCGCCGCACTTGGCGGAGGATCTTGCGGAAGAAAACGACAAATATAAGAAAGAGTTGCAATTGAAGGGGAAGAGATATGGAATACAAGGTATTTAGGGGAATGAGAAGGGATTTCATATCAAAGGAATGGAGGGATATGGAAGATTCAAACGAGAGGAGAAGAGTTTAAGAATATAGAGGAAGAGTTGACCACCTCAGAGTTGTGGAAGAAAGGAGTGAGAAGAGAGGAGATTTTTAATAGGGGAAATGAAGCTAGAGGAGGTGAGTTATGAGATAAAATTGGAGGTGATGATGTGTACCAGGAATCAAGTGAAGCCCAAACATTAGGCTCGAAGATCGTGGTGATTGATCGCAATACCCCTATAGATGAAGGCATGCATTTTGTGATGCATAGGTTGTTCCAAGAAGACTATCCTTCCTTGAAGTCGGTATTCTGCAAGATAGTAGCATGGTTGGTTCTCCTCCATCCGTGCCCCTTGTACTTTATCAAAATATGGTAAGGTTCTTTCCAAATCTTGTTAAGACTTTGAAGTTCCACAAAATAGACACACTTGGAATTTCTTCTAGTAGTAGTAAATAGAACCTTGAAAATAGTTATAAATTTGGTCCAAGAGGGTTTGTTCTAGTTTTTCCTAGTTCTACTTCAATGGTCGGCAACATGGCACGTTCTTTCATCCAGTACTCACTTTTGGGGTTGAGGAGATGAAGACCTTGAAGAACATTGGTATTTATGTGAGGCTATATGGAGGTCTAGAACAACCCTAGATACAACTAAGTTAGTTGAATTCAAAACAACATTTAGGGGAAGAGCCCTAAAACAATACATCAAGTTTACACTAACCATTCAAATTTACTATGGATATAGTAAGAGAGCAGTTTATTAAGGAATTTAAACTGAGATTGAGTTGCAAGGTTTTCCTAAATTGTGAGATATCAACAAAAATGTATAATCTACATGGGAGTGTATGCATAGGTTCAAATATGTTGTGGGGAAACTAAATCATCCCATCCATCTAAATCATCAGGAAGATCGGTTTATTCAGGCTTTATTTTCATTAAAAAGAATACCATTGACACAATAAAATATTAACTCTTTAGCAGAATCCTTAGAGAAAAAAACAAAAATTAAGGCGATGTCAAGGTATCCTCGCCATTTCAAATCAAGCTCTACTTCTATTTATCCTACTCTAACCGATTTTCACATCAAATCGTTGTTCTGACTAAGATATTGAAGGAGATGAATTGTACAAAACTTGGGAAATATTTAGTTTGGTGCACAAGTTGCTGCACCAAGGGAAATGATTCATGCATGGAAAATTTTAGGTGCTAATATTCGCAGGTGGGCTAATTTTCCATGGTTTTTCAAAAAAAAAGATTTGCCAATTTCCATTTTTTTATAAAAGTGATTCGCCCAAATTTTACAATATAAAACTATTTTACCTTAAAAATTGCCAAAATTATATAAACAATATATATAATATCATTATAAATTTGAATAATTCTACAAATACATCAATAAAATTTTTATATTTTTCACATTAGGGACTAGTGAGATTCGCCAACTTTTTAAACTTCAAAATAATTTTCCATCCTTAAAATTTTCCCTGGATTCATGTTACAAAGTGTCAAAGGTTGTGAGGTGTGGGACCTTCCAATTTTGCATTAGGACCCCCTATACCATAGACAAGGCCTTTCAGGAAGAGTTTCACAAGTGTTTCAGGAAGGACTGTCCTCCTGTTAATATTATCAAATTATTTTTTCTTGTGTTCATTCACCTTGATTATGGTTATATTGCATAAGTATTCCAATGTTCCTAAATCCATTGTGAGTTTTGTGGATCCCCCACACATAGTACTAACTAGTGTAGATATTTGGATGGTTTGGATGATCAGTTAGATCATTCTACCTTCTGAGTGAATGAATCCACTCGTGGAAGAGGAGGTGAAGGGTATGAAGGAGGAAGAATTGGGGGAAGGGGCTAGTTAGATGTTATAATTATGATGAATAGGGAAATGTATCTACCTATTTTTTGCTACCAAAAAGTCCATGGTGTTCAAATTGTTGTGTTAACACCCATGCAATAGAGGATTTCCCTAAATTGAATGCTTGTCGGGAAGAGTGAAATCAGTAGAGAGGAGCCAATCTAGTCAATTTAGAGCTGCAAGAACCAAAAAAATTCCAACTACAAATAATTAATATTGTTACCTAAGGATGTAATCAGACTCATGCTGATAAGGGCACTTTTGAAACACCTATCATTAATATGGTTGGACCCTCATGAGAAAAATATGATCCTATAAAATGGAGGGTATACTATAAATATGTTGTTGATATATTCAAGGTGATAGATTCTTATTCTTAAACCCATAGAGTTGTGGGACTAGAGTGTTGGGGTCCTATCATTTGGCAGATTGGCCTACCAAATGACAAGGCAACATCAGAACCACTTTGGAATCCTAGGATCTAGCCCTCCTGGATTCAGAGAGCGATCTCTCTATATGTGTTTTAGAATGATATGCTTTTAATGCTTATGACATGATATTAGGTTAGTTATGAAGCACAAGGGATTTGTTTGTTTGTTGGTTGGGGATCATTAATTGAGAAGGTCATGTGGAGTGAAGGAGGAAATAAGTAGAAGGATGTCTCAGCATAAGAAGATAGGTTAAGAAAAAGTGTCAATCCATTGGGCTATGGAGTCATAAAAGGGTTTACCTGCACAACAACTATTCAAGGGTTTCCATAGGGCAAGTCATCTATATCAAAAAATCTCTTTAAGTTGAGTTTTGTGGTATGAAACATTTAGAAGTATGGTGAAAGAAGCAAAGCTAATAACCAATTAAGAATCTATTAACTTCAATACACAAGAAAAGCCTTTCAAAGTGACTGATTTTGGAGCAAGCCAAAGGACAGGGCAAACCATAGACTTCTCTGGGCAAACTCCTACTAAAGCCAACTTCTAAGACAACAATCGAGTGATCCTTTTGACTACCTTCAGAAAGTAGAAAACGTTTAAGAAAGCAAAGGGAAACCTAAGATCAGGTAAGGACTTTGAACCTATCCTGCTTTTGGTATACTCTTCAAGGGAAAACATATAATAAAACAAAGGGCAGCCTAAGATCAGGTAAGGACTTTGAACCTATCTTGCTTTCGGCATACTCTTAAGGGAAATCTTCAAAACAGCTATTTAAGACTAAACAAGGGACATGGATAACCATAAAATTCCTTGATTTAGGACTCTAATTAGCATGCAGTGAAAATATCATTCAAGAAAAATGTCTCAAGTTTTCCTCAGCAAGACATGGGCTCACCAACATTCCTTGACTGGTTATACTCTATTGATTCATTCTCAAACACACATTTAGAAGAAAACATAAAGATAAAGCTTATCAGTAAAAATTAGGGTACTTTAGAAGTAAATCCTAATCTATATTTCCTGCTCTTTATCATAGAATATGAACAAAGTGAAAAACATAAGAAGCAACAATGACAATAAGGAAAAACATCACCAATGATTTAGATTAGGATCCAGTGAATCTGCTTGTCTATTTGATGTCCAATACCAATTACATACTCAAGTCCAATGGCTTTCTACAGTCCAATACTTCTCTTCCCAGCCTACTATATTACAACTACTCAATAACAGTTCAACAATTAACAATTTTTCAACCCTTTACAATGAATCTTCAATGAGTACTTATAGGTGAATGAGGAGGAGAAGTGAAAGAAGTGGTCTTAATGATCATTTAAGACATAATAGATTTGCATCGGATGATCCATTCTGCTCAATGAATGCTATATTAACTTGTGAACCACTCTAGTTGCTTTTGTTTGACTTTGAGGCAGATCTCGTAGGGTGGTAATAACTCCAAAGTATGTCTCTTATGAAATATTTTTTGACTGTAGTAACTATGTTTTGGCTTCTGGGACAATTTAGGTGAAACATTTAGTTTTAAGGCCACCTGTGCCTTTATAATAACTGCCGTGACAGTTTAAAGAGGTTCTGTCATCAGGATGGCTGTCAAGGTGTCCTTGAAAGGTAAAGTAGACTACAGGTGTCCTTACGGGTTGCTGAGAAGTAATTAGCCTCGTTGATGTGTCCTTTGGAAGCTTTCTTTGGCTAATTTTTCTCTCTTAAACACTTTAATCACTGATTTAGGCTTTTATTTGTGATTTAGGATTCATTAGGCCTTTTCAGATCATATTCGGTCTTCGTCTGATTGCTGTGTATAGGTGGCTTGCGCTGGAGGGCTCATTGTGTCACCAATGCCCATGATGCATTGGTTAAAACTTGAATATTCGGCCCTTTATGTCCCTTTCTGCCTTGAATTTGGACACAGAGGAACGTCATCCTCAGCCTTTGCAACTATATTTTTTGTGGGAAGGCTTTTTATTTTAGAACCGCCATTAAACATGCAAAAAACACTAAAATCTATTAAATAAAACCAACACGGGGGCTTAAACTGCTTCAGAGGGCTTTGGCGGAGGTGGAGGAGCTTTGCAGAGGAAGGAAATTGCAGGGAAGGGGTTCCATGGCGAAACCATGAAAAACTAGGAAAACATTTAAATATGGCGCAAAAATGGCGATGAGCGGTTTTGCGCAATACCGGGGTGGTATTCGCACGAGGGTCAAGCAGTAAATGGTTTTCACCAAAATGAATGCGATACGGTTCAGGCGTTGACACCTTTCCACCTCAAAACCGCTTGTTTCATGTAGAAGTTGTGTGTTGAAACATTTTGGTGGATCGGCTGCAAAATGAATTATGGGTCATTGGATCTGGGGGGGCTAGATCAACGGTGTAGAGTGAAGGCGACAGGCGAAGCTGAACAGTCGGGTGGGACTAGTGGCGACATCATTACTTTTTCAGGTAGCAGGATGTTCAATGCAGGAGGTGAAATTTTGTTGGGTGGAGTTTGGAGGTGAGGATTGATGGGAGCCTTTGGATGGTGAGGATCAATGGTTAAGATCTGTTGATGGGGGGAAGTATAGGGGAAAGGCAGATGGATATGAGGAAAGGGGGAGGGGTCCGAAAACTATTAGATCATGTAGATCAACGGTTAATATCGTGTCAGGGAGGACAGATGATGGGGGAAGTGAGGTGCGAAATGCCAATAAGCGATGGGGCGTGGACAACGAAGTGTGAGAGATGGGGGACCATTGGATCAGGATGGTGATCGATGGTCAGGATCGAATCGGCATACGCACATCAGAGGAACACGATGGTCAAGGGGGGCGGGGGGGGGGGGGGGGGGAGGAAGCTTGGGAAGAAGCGAAATGTGATAAAGCGAGGGTGATAGGTGAACGTGGCTGGAACTTAAGATTAAAGCAGGAAAGCACATTGGCGGGAGAAAAGAGAATGGGACGCGAACTTTGGAAGCATCGATGGCCGATAGCCGATGGGAATTAGTGCTTGGTCACGATGCTGGGTCATATGATGAAAAGGGGCTAGGGCTAAGCCGAAAGGTGCTTGAGCCCTAAGGTTAAAATGAGCGGAAAATAGGCCGAAATGAGGTTTTTTGAGGGTTTTTGAAGGTTCTGATAGGTAATAAAAGATATTTTAAAACCAAATAAAGAGGATTTATAGGGTTTTAAAGGGATTATGGATGAAATGAGGGATAAATGAGGGATTTTTAAAATGGAAATGATGGAAAATGAGTCTGAAAGAAGTCCTTCTTTGAGACAGAAGGGCTTCTTTAAGGATTTTGAGTGAAGAGATCAAAGGGGTGGATTTTTGAAGGATAAAGGGCATGGCAAGACCTCAAGAACTCACATATTTGGTAAAATTTGTTTCTTGAAGGCTAAAAAGATATGTTTTAGCCACCATTGAGTGTGTCAAAATTATGGATGGCTAACATTGGTTCCACTTCGGGATGGCAGCTCCTTGGAGGTGTCAAGAACCTCAGAAATTTATCTCTGGAATGTAGATCAATGTCCTGCACTTTGACAATCCTCTTTCTTCTTTGATCATGCTGCTTGAAAAGATGATCAACATTACAAATCAATTTCTTCCCAGACAACTACCTACACAACCTACTTTCCTAACATTTTTTCTTCATAACGTGCACTTGGACTTGCAAACCTTTTGACATCAACATTTTATTCTTTTATTGAAAGAAAGAAAACTAATCTAAATATACTCTTATAACTTCCATGAGTCCAGATTAAACAGTTGGACTAAAAAATTCTCTACCTAATCTACTATCTGCTAGGATTAAACTGTCTGACAGATCTGCGTTCACTATATTCTAAAACCGAAATTGAAAACATAGTCAAACTAGGATTAAGCTGTATGATTTTCTGTGATGCCTATGGCATCAAAAACAAACTGCACATAGACCTTTATTTGCAGGAAAGTAAAACAAAAATTGGAAGGCTTAAGATCTGAAAACAATGAGAGTCCTTCCTTTCTTTTTCAGTTCTGGTTTTGATCCTTTAGTGTTGTCTTCTTATTCTTTTTATGGTTCAAGTTTTCAGCGTGTTAGAACCAGTCTTTTTCCTTTATTTGGCTCAGGTTTTGAGCTTGTTAGAGCCATATTTTATTTTTATTCTTTGGTTCATATTTTTAGCTGGTTTGAACCCTTTTTATTCTATACTACTCAAATCTACTAATAAGCCAAGATTAAACAATTTGGAAAATCTGATTTACTAACCTATCAGCAGTAAATTGAAATCTATCTAGTCATGATTAGGCTGTATGACTAAATAGCAGTGCTCTCTTTTGGTAGTGGAATTTAAACTTGTGCACTTTCAGACTCTCTTTTCTTTCTTGGTATGGGGTTGTACCTTTCTTCTTTTCAATCTGCCCTCTTTTCTCTTTTTCAATTGTTTTTGTATATTTTTTTTTTCTCTTTTTCAAAGAAAAAAACCAAGACTAACTAAATGCTCACAGGCTGAGGTTTATTGACATTCCTACCTACCCTAATCTAACTTGGAAATATCTGTTGTTTTATATGATACAATAGTGCCAGTTCAGCCAGTTAAGAAGTAACCAAAAAGGGTAGGAAATCTGACTGCTTGTTATAGATAACCACAGGGTACTTTGAATGTGGGTCTTCCAAACCAAGGCCACCACAAGTGGTTACCACTCCTGATGTATCTGGCTCTTGAAAAGGATCAATTCTTGGGAACTTGAGCCAATCAGGGCCTCCATATAATCTGCCACAAGATCAACAAAAACATGATGTAAACTTTCTTCTTTTAGGCCTTCCATGACTGGTAGGTTGTCTGAATCCTTAACAACTTTGATCATTACATCTTCAGTGTGGCTCTTGAAAGCACAATCATCCTTTTCCTACACATCAAAAGGTAGTGAAATTTCTTCTTGCTTTGGGGGAGAGAGAATTTCCAAAAATGCTCTGGGGTCCCTAAATTGGTATGACTGATCTTGTGAATTCAACATTTCAATTTCAGTTTCATATCTTTCAACTACCGATTCTAGAAAAAATTTTAGGACCTCAGGGTTCCTATTTTGTGTCCTTGAAATGAGGAGAACAACCTTTGGAAGGTCATCACATTCAAGTTCTACCAGTTCACTTGATATTTCATAAAACAAATCTACTATGAAACTTGACTGCATTTTTGCAAACTGTCCAGAGTCTTCTATTAGTGGAGTGGTTTGGTCTTTTCTATGACAATATTTAGAGGAAAACTAGTCTTTAACAAAGAAAACTTAATCCTCAAAGTTTCCTTGACTGAGTATGAGTGATGTTATGATAGAATGGGTTTCCCAGTGGAGTCTTTAGGTCTATTGAGAGTTGTGGAGTCACTAGGTGTATGATTTCAAATGTCTTAAGATGAGTTTTTGTCCACCATCAGCAATTAAATACCAATCGAAGGATGTTGTGGGTCTTCTGAGCTCTTAAGGATGTATAAGATGCAATTTATTCAGAATCCCGAGTGGAGTCACCATTATGTTGGGGTCCTGTGATTTGGCATATTGGCATACCAAAGACAAGGCAACATCAGAACCACTTTGGAATCCTAGGATCTAGCCCTCCTAGATTCAAAGAGGGATCTCTCTATATGTGTTTTAGAATGATATGCTTTTAAGGCTTATGATATGATATTAGGCTAGTTATGAAGCACAAGGGATTTGTTTGCTTGTTTGTTGGAGATCATTAATTGAGACGGTCATGTGGAGTGAAGGAGGAAATAAGTAGAAGGATGTTTCAGCATAGGAAGATAGGTTAAGAAAAAGTGTCAATCCATTGGGCTGAGTCATAAAAGGGTTTAGTTGCACAACAACTATTCAAGGGTTTCCATAGGGCAAGTCATCTATATCAAAAGATCTCTTTAAGTTGAGTTTTTTGGTATGAAACATTTAGAAGTGTGGTGAAAGAAGCAAAATTAATAACCAATTAAGCATTTATTAACTTCGCTACACAAGAAAAGCCTTTCAAAGTGACTGATTTGGGAGCAAGCCAAAGGACAGGGAAAACCATAGAATTATCTAGGAAAACTCCTACTAAATCCAACTTCTAAGACAACAATCCAGTAATCCTCTTTACTACCTTCAAAAATTAGAAAACGTTTAAGAAAGAAAAAGGCAGCCTAAGATCAGGTAAGGAATTTGAACCTATCCTGCTTTTGGCATACTCTTAAGGGAAATCTTCAAAACAATTGTTTAAGACTAAACAACGGACATGGCTAACCATAAAATTCCTTGATTTAGGACTTTAATTAGAATGCAGTGAAAATATCATTCAAGAACAATGTCTCAAGTTTTACTCAGCAAGACATGGGCTCACCAACATTCCTTGACTGGTTATACTCTATTGATTCATTCTCAAAGACACATTTAGAAGAAAACATAAAGATAAACCTTATCAGTCAAAATTAGGGTACTTTAGAAGTAAATCCTAATCTATATTTCCTGCTCTTTATCAGAGAATATGAACAAAGTGAAAAACATAAGAAGCAACAGTGACAATAAGGAAAAACATCACCAATGATTTATATCAGGATCCAGTGAATCTGCTTGTTTATTTGATGTCCAAGATCAATTACATACTCGAGTTCAATGGCTTTCTATAGTCCAATACTTCTCTTCCTAGCCTACTATATTACAACTACTCAAAAACTCTTACTCAATAACAGTTCAACAATTAACAATTTTCCAACCCTTTACAATGAATCTTCAATGAGTACTTGTAGGTGAATGAGGAGGAGAAGTGAAAGAAGTAGTATTAATGATCATTTAATACAGAATAGATGTGCATCGGATGCTCCATTCTGCTCAATGAATGCTATATTAACTTGTGAACCACTCTAGTTGCTTTTGTTTGACTTTGAGGTAGATCTGGTAGGCTCTTAATAACTTCGAAGTATGTCTCTTATGAGATATTTTCTGACTGTAGTAACTATGTTTTGGCTTTTGGGACAAGTTAGGTGAAACATTTAGTTTTAAGGCTACCAACGCCTTTATAATAACTGCCCTGACAGTTTAAAGAGGTTCTGTCATTATGATGGATGTCAAGGTGTCTTTGAAAGGTAAAGTAGACTACAGGTGTCCTTAAGGGTTGCTGAGAAGTAGTTAGCCTCGTTGATGTGTCCTTTGGAGGCTTTCTTTGGCTGATTTGTCTCTCTTAAACACTTTAATCATTTATTTAGGCTTTGATTTGTGGTTTAGGCTTCATTAGGCCTTCTCGGATCATCTTTGGTCTTCTTCTGATTGCTGTGTATAGGTGGCTTGCACTGGGGGGCTCACTGTGTCACTAATGCCCATGACGCATTGGTTAAAACTTGACTATTCGGCCCTTTATATCCCTTTCTGCATTGAATTCGGACACAGAGGATCGTGATCCTCGGCCTCTGCAACTAGATTTGCTGTGGGACAACTTTTTATTTTAGAACTGCCATTAAACCTACAAACAACACTAAAATATTTTAAATAAAACCTGCACGGGGGCTTAAACTGCTTCAGAGGGCTTTGGTGGAGGTGGAGGATATTTTCAGAGGAAGGAAATTGTAGGGAAGGGGTTCAATGGTGAAACCATGAAAAACCAGGGAAACATTTGAATCTGGTGCGAAAATGGCGATGAGAAGTTTTGAACAATACCGTGGTGGTATTTGCGTGGGGGTCAAGCGGTAAATGGTTTTCACTGAAATGAACGTGATATGGTTCAGGAATTGACACGTGTCCACCTCAAAACCGCTTGTTTCGCGTAGAAGTTGCGCGTTGAAACATTTTGGTGGATCGGGTGCAAAATGAATTTTGGGTCGTTGGATCTGGGGGGACCAGATCAACGGTGTAGAGTGAAGGCGAAAGACGAAGCTGCATGGTCGGGTGGGACCGATGGTGGCATCATTAATTTGTCGGGTAGCGGGATTTTCAATGCGCAGTGTGAAATTTTGTTGGGTGAAGTTTGGAGGTGAGGATTGATGGGAGCCGTTGGATGGTGAGGATCAACGGTCGAGATCTATTGATGGGGGGAAGTATATGGGAAAGTCATATGGATATGAGGAAAGGGAGGGATCCGACAGCCGTTAGATCATGTAGATCAATGGTTAAGATCGTGTCGGGGAGGACAGATGATAGGGGAAGCAAGGTGCGAAATGCCAATAAGCGATGGGGCATGGGCATCGAAGTGTGAGAGATGGATGATCGTTGGATCGGGATGGTGATCGATGGTCAGGATCGAATCGGCATACGCGCATCATAGGAACGCGATGTTCAAGGGGGGGGGAGGAGTTTAATAAAAGAGAGAAATACGATTTAGCGAGGACCGTTAGATCGGAAACGAGATCAACGGTGGAGATTAAAGAAGGAAAGCGCATCAGCAGGGAAAAAGAGAATGGGATGCGAAATTTGGAAACTGCGATGGCCGATAGCCGATGGGAATTTGCACTTTTTCACGACGCTGGATTAGATGACGAAAAGGGGCTAGGGCTAAGCCGAAAGCCACTTGAGCCCTAAGGTTAAAATGAGTTGAAAATAGGCTAAAATGATGTTTTTTGAGGGTTTTTGAAGGTTATGATAAGTAATAAAAGAGATTTTAAAACCAAATAAAGAGGATTTATATGGTTTCAAAGGGATTCTGGATGAAATGAGGGATAAATGAGGTATTTTTAAAAGGAAAAATGATGGAAAATGAGTCTGAAAACAATCCTTCTTTGAGACAGTAGGGTTTCCTTAAGGATTTTGAGTGAAGAGATCAAAGAGGTGGATTTTTGAAGGATAAGGGGCATGGAAAGACTTCAAGAACTCACAGATTTGATAAAATGTGTTTCTTGAAGGCTAAAAAGATCTGTTTTAGCCATCATTGAGTGCGTCAAAATTATCAATGGATAACACAGAGAAAGGCCAAATGTCACTCACTAGAAAAATATGACCGAATAGTCCTCATTTTTCATCAGAATCCTTGCAACGTGTTATAATGTGGTTTTAAATATTCCTTGATATTTTGAGTCATTAAGAACTCTCTCATCAGTTGCAGAATAATCCAAAAGGCATAACGAGAGACGAGGAGTTGTCTGAACGATCCATTTATGTAAACCTTCCGAAATGCCATAGTCATAGGGTTATGTGCAATAAGAGGAGAACTGGGAGAGAATTCTCAATAGATGCTCAAATTCAAGGTTATCAAATTAAGGGAACTATGGTGGACCTTAGAGTTTATGTTAATATTTTTCCTAAGAATACTTGGGACGAACTCAAGAAGCATAAATTAGTGTTCTTTCTAATTAAGCTATAGGTGGAAAATCAATACTACATATTTCTTATTGGTAAATTTCAAGAGGTATAAATGGATGTTATAGGTGTTAAATATTATGCAGATATTGAAGATATTAATATTATTGGAGATAAGGAACCCTATGCTTCTCTATTATGTGTTTATTTAGCCTTTGAAAATTATTCTATTATTAATTTGAAGCGAGAGACCGTGAACTATGAGGTTGATGGTGTTAGAGTTATTCATCCCTTGGATCCTTATTAGGGTCCCAAATACACAAATCATGTTGATGATGCAGAAGAACCCAATGTCCTTGATTAATTATATTAACTGACCATAGGGAAAAGTGAATATAACATTAACCCTATAGCTGATGGATTTACCAATTGAAATATCTAGAACAATGAAGTTTCTTTTGATGTTGCATTAGAATAATGGCAACAAGGAGATCATGAACTTTATTCCTAAAGATATGAAACCATATGATCTACTTAATGGATTGGAACAAAGGTAAGAAAGTATCCTATCTTTAATGATCTTTATTCATGTAGATATTCTTGTGAAAGATATTAAAATCATTGTCAGAGAGGAATAGAGGCTCTCCTTAATGGATGTTTCATTTCAAGCTACTCTTGCTCGTTGGTGGGTAATCCTTCAGAACAATTTTCATCTTAGGAGATAGGGAAGTTAGTTGTTTCATTTATATTTTTTGAAACAAAAAATGGAGTGGATTTAATTCCTTTAAATCAAGGTCACACTAGTCCTAAAAAGCCTATTAAGTCTTGTTCTACAAGTCGGAAAAAGATCCAATTACCTGATGAATTATGGGTACATCGGTTTATTCACACTCTAGGAGCTATCCCTCAAGGCTTGGTTTTTGAAAGAAGAAACGAAAATATATGCTAGGTCCCTATAATACTATTGTATCCTCTTAATTTTATTATTAGTGTAGCCCCCTTATTGTTATTTTGTTCCCATGTAGTCCCCATATTGTTATTATTATGCCCCATAGAAGCCCACTATTGTTATTGTTGTGCCCTTACATTGGTATTGTTATGTTGGCTAGGATTATATTGTGACCCTTTGGACTCCTATATATAGAAAGTAGGTTTTTTCATTTGTATCATCCAAGAAATATTCATTTATATAATGTAAATGAGGTTTCCCCCTTGAAGTGGATAAGTTTTAAGTCGTTCATCTATCTTTTCTTCCATTTTTTGAGCTCGTTGCATAAAATTTGGTATTAGAACTTTGGACTCTAGGTTTTCGCTGCTACAAATAGGTCATCATGGAATTTTCCCAATAAAAATTTTTCTACAAAGGGTTAGAAGCTTAAAAAAAACCCATTTGACTCAAAATCCTAAGGAACACCATGTAAAAATTTTAGACCTTGGTTCACAACATTTTCATATATATGATCTGTGGAAGTTAGGGGTTTTGCATGCTCCAGAATTTCATCCCAAACAGGCGATCGAGAAAAAATCGTCATAACTTTAATTTTAGGCATCAGATTAGAATTCTATAAAAATTGGAAAAAAATTCACGGACTTTAGTTTCTTGTGTATTTATTTTAGAGTTGAAGGAAAAAATAGTGACATGTGGCACGCCGTACAAGTTTGCTCCATTGAACTAGTCGATAATTAGGTCATTTAAGAACATTATGCATAACTGTTTATTGAAGAAACCAAATAAGGTCTCACCTATGGAATTGGAAAGAGGACTCATAAGAATACTACAGGACACAAGTTCAAATCTTGAAGACCCAAAATCACAAAGATAAATTAGGTTCAATATATACCTCCTAAAAACTAAGAAAAAGGTGTCTATATGTTGTTTTAAAAAGTGCATAACTTTTGTTTAAAAAAACAGTTGCAAGTGATTCCAAGGGAATATTGAAACATAGAGATAATTGCACTTTGTGTTATTTTATTAATGGATACTAATGGTTGAATATTTATTTAGAACTGCACTTGGTGCTGTTCTTTCCAACCAGGAGAACATAATTTGGATCATCCAATCTACTTTTCTTGTAGAAATATATCTACTATAAAGCACAATTACACTAAAATTGATCCAGAATACTTGGAGATGGTGCATTACATTTAGAAGTTCCCCATTATTTTATTGGAGGTCATTGCAAGTCTTTTAAAACTCATTCAACTTTGAATTATCTAATGAATAAGCTTGTCTTGTAGGGAAAAAACTCTCGGTGGTTGTTTTTATTTCAAGAGTTCTCTTTTTAATTCATTTTAAAACCTAGGAAAACTAATGTGGGACCTAATCCTTTTTCTCATCTGGAGGGAGGAGAATTAAAAAGTTTTATTGATGGTTGAATTCTTGATGCTTACTTTTTATGAATTGAAGTTTTCTTGATTACTTATAAGATATTTAACTCTTTCTTACCATTGGTACTTTCCCTTATGGTTATTCCACGAGAAAAAAGAGGCATCTTGTAGTTAGAGAAGTTGACCATTAACTTAATGTAGGGAAGTTATACAAATTGGAACTCAACAATATTCGCTGCAGATATGTTTTTATTCATGAAAGGGATGATATTATATGGTATTTACATAGTGGAATTGAGGGAGGGAATCTTAGAGGAAAAGCTACCACTCGTAAGGTATCACAAGTAGTTTTGTGGTGGCCATCATTTTTTAAGTATGCCAAAGAGCTTTCTAAAACATTTTATGTTTGTTAGAGGGTTTGGAGACCTTCTCTTCAATATGACCTTCCACTACACCTATTTCAAGAATTATAAGATTTTGAGAACTGGGTTATTGACTTCATTGGACCTATCAACTATTATGTGTGACATTCACAAGCTAGATATATAATTATCACAATTGATTATCTCACAAGATGGGTAGAATCTGCTCCAATGAAATATTGTACTATAAGTACTGCAGCTCGTTTCATTTTTTAGAATATTGTTACCAAGTTTGGTTTTCCAAGGAATATAACTAGTGATCAAGGAGACCATTTTATTAATGATACTATCCTAAATCTAACTCAGAAGTTTCTTATTCAACATGATAAGAGTATTCCAAATCATTTGCAAGCCAATGGAATAGTGGAAGTATTTAAAAAAAAATTGGAGAAAGGTCTTACCAAGTTTTTTCAACTAATAGAGATGATTGGGAAGAGAGAGTTTTTGTAATGCTTTAGGCCTATAGGAATACAAACAAGTGACTACACACGTATACTCCATTTTAAATGGTGTATGGGAAAGATGTTCTAGACCCTATAGAATTTCTCATTCCTAATTTATACATTGCACAAGCCAACATGATGATGGATGATGATCCAGTTGCATAATGACTTCAACAACTATGGGAATTGGATGAGAAAATGTTTCTGGAAAAAATTCATAAAAATGTGGAGAAGCATAGGAAAAGGGCGTGGCATGATCGCCATATCAAAAATAAATATTTTATGTTGGAGATCGAGTTCTTCTTTATGAAAACAAGTATTTGAAGCATCTAGAAAACATATGAATGCATCGATTTGGACCATTCATAGTTGCAACAATAAACTATTCAAGAGTTGTTAAAGTTGTTAAACTTGATGGTATTATTCAGCATGTTTGGGTGAATGGCACTCACCTGAAACTCTACTTTTCCTCTTGATTTTTATATTTTTGTTCTTATCTATCTAGGAGCATAGATGAGGTATTATATTATTATTTATCAAGCTTAAATTACATCAATATTCTTTTACTATGTTGTTGTTTATGATACTAAAAGGTTGACCAAAGAGTGGAACCTTACTCAAAAACAATGTTCATCTACTAAACAAATTCCTCTATTAGATCAAGGCCCTTTTGCTGCAACTCATAGATAGAATATTGAAAATACATATTGGAGGACGATGAATATTTCAAAGATTTAGACTTGTCTCTACAAAAGTAGGCCACTTATGCAGATGCTTAAGAGTGAAAACATCAAATTCCTATTCAACCTTCTCCTTCTGATATTGTAAAAATATATTTCTTATATAACATGAATAAGTTATTATTGTTGATGTTCGTGAGCCTGTGTGAGCTCAAGCTACTTATAATATATTAGAATCATATGCTCCTCTAAATGTATCAAAAAATCCCTCATAAATTCGAATAATTGGGTAGATGACCAATGGTGGATATATTCAACTGAAATCATATTGACAAGTGGAAACCTAGATTGAAAGGGTTGAGAACTAGTAATAGACTTGTTGGAATGACCCTACATTGATGTTTCCGAAATCTATGATTTGTCTTTCTAAGTATCATGTCGAACATGGTGACATACCTCAGAGGGTAGTAGCGGAATTATGTCAAATGATTGGGTGCACATTTGCAAGATTTTCTTACAATTATCTGGTTGGAAAATAAACTTAGACAATGTATTCTGGAAGGAAACATTGTTGCCTTGAGGGGAGCATGTTGTAGTTTGTTGAAGAACTATATCTTATGAAATCACTAAATCTTATGGAGATATTATACCTTAGTCATGAGTTGAATGGGTAGACGACATATCAGAGTTAGTAGTGGAACGATCAGTCTATGGAGAAGGTAGGGTGTTGGATTGAATTATAATAGGAAGAGTAGAAGGGTGATACTCTTCCATTATTATTTTTGGTACAATATTCTTGAGAGGCTCATCATCATGAATCTAGATAAGTTTATAGAAATCCAAAACAAAAGGCTTTTCTTGAGTAACTGAAGTAGGGCCAATGGACACAGTTAGCATCGCACATGGTGTCACTAAGGAATCCATAGGAAGAGAAGGATGGCGGAAGGTGTTATCTAGAAGAGGAATGACAATGGGAATGGATCTACTACAAAGTGGTGTATCTCCATTAGGGACAAAAGTAGAAATAGGGGTCTAAATAGAATGAGAGCGAAGCTTCTTAAGTAAAGGTTGATGGTATTCTGGATCAGAAGAAAAAGAAGTTCGTGAAGTATCATGCTTACGGGATGATGTGGCAACAAGTATTGAAATTTCTCTTTGGGTTAAACTATCGAGAGAGTAATAGGTGTTGTCAAGTTTACAGATATGCTAGACTCTAGACTCCAACCAAACCATAAAAAATTATTCACAAATCACTGCATTGGAGGATGAGTCTCACCAAGCCAAACAAATCATTTTGGATCGTAGGCCCACTATTCAGGATCATAATTTTAGTTTCATCAGCTTTACTTAACTACAAAAAATTAATGGAATTTTTTCTTGTAGCTCTATCGATGACCCTAGACGTTGCCACTGCATAAAATTTTGTTTATTAGGGAAACACTTTGTTGTAGAAGTGGAAAGAATTATTGGATGTAGAAATTATATAGAAGCTCTATACCAATGGATTCAATCTGATCATGTGATGTACTAAAACAAGATACTTAATCCTTCTACAATATTTGTGGAATATAAAACACGATCGCTCAATCACATCCAAGTAAGAGAAAGAAGTAAATTAATCGCACAACACAATATGTTCTTAGGGAAAGAAACTGCTCAAAAACCTACTATCATTTATCATACAAAGTCAAGGAATCATGAAACATTACAATTATTTCTCACACCAAGAAAATCATGTACTCTCCTCACTGTCTCACTTTGATCCTGCTCAAAACTAGCTTGCAATGCTCAGGAAAAATTAACAAACACTTAGCCAATTCTCAGCCTCTGTTAAGCCCAGCCTTGCTCACACAATTCGTAAAGAATTAGGCCCCTGTTAAATAAGAAAATCATCCTTCCTTGATTGTGCAATCCATCATGGCCTTCTCATGACTTTGTAATTGCACTCAGGCAATTTTCTAATAATACAATGGATAGTTATGTTCCCTTAACCTCTATGTCAACTGGGTCTTACTCAGAAATTACATGCATGCAAATATTAATAGAAAATAATCAGTTATGTGATTAATAAATAATTTTGAATTAAATCTAATTTAATTCACTGAACATCTCACTAATTCATCAGTCAGTTAAAGCTATTTAAACTTATTTTAACTCAATTAATTTGAGTTAATTGAATACAATCACACCACACTAGTGCTACAACTGCACCTGGACCCCCAAAATATTAGGATAACTCTACATGCATCATCTTAGACCCTCAATTCAAATTTCTTGAACTAAATCAACCATCATGACTTAGTTAAGTGATATAAGTTGTTACGAGATGAAATTACAATTTATTGTCCAATTTATTTAAGGGAAAAATAAATTAGACACCCACATTCCTCAACAATTTGTAACTGAATTTCTCACCAATGTGTGACTAAAATTCCACACCAGTGTGTGTGAAATTTTTGTCCTTTATGGTTTCCAATTGAAAAGTTTCTTGTTGCAAATTTCAACACTCCCTCTCAATAGGAAAGGAATTCAATCTATCTCGATCTAGTACCATTGGAATGGTCTGCATGAAATACTACTCTGGTTTTATTTTCACCTATAACTCTTGAAACTAAATAGCCTCCGAACAAATAAATCAGTATAATTCATCTATCATAAAAGTCTTCTCACTACCTCTAGCTACTGCACCAGACTACTCGACTCTTTGCATGATTGTTGACATCTGCATCCATGCCCTCTAGTGAACCCTGGTATTGCACCACGAGTGATGCAACTCCTAGGGGTTGACCTACTTTACTTTATCAAATTGATTTTCGTACAAAATTGGAGGTGAAAGTTTTATATACACATAATATCCATTCTACTCATATCATCCTCTTTCGCTCTACGAAAAGGTGTTACTTCTAGGGGCTCTCAGTGAAGTCTGTCACACTTCAATGAAACTAAAATAAATTGCGAAAAGGAAATGAAAGAAAGGAAACTAAAATAAATTGCTGAAAAGAAATGATAGGAAAGGAAACTAATTTAACTTGTTGAAAATAAATGGAAGAAAATAAACTAATTTAAATTGCAGAAAGGAAATGACAGAAATGAAACTAGTTTAATTTGCAGAATGAAAATGAAGGAAATGAAACTAATTTAATGTGTAAAAAGGAATGGAAGAAATGAAACTAATTTAATGTGCATAAAGGAATGGCAGAAAGGAAACTAATTCTAAACCATAATTAGCTTGGCCAATCATCTAAACACACCCTACTTATCTCATGCTCTATCTATGTATATATTCATGACCTAATTCTAATTTGAAGAGGTGTTGCTTACTATTTGGGGAGAAAGGGCTAAAGATTCTAATGGAGGGCTTGAACACATGGGACAAGGCTTAGAGAATTGAAAAGAGGGGTTAGACTTTATTAAAATTCATTATATCACAATAATTCTTTCGAGAGGGGGGCTTTTAGAAGTGCGATGGCAGAACTACAATGGAGGGACGTAAATGGGATATGCGATATGCGATATTGAAATCGTAATATTGCAAAGCTGGAGGGATAGCGTAAGTTTTGTTCAAGTGAGGGAAAGATATGCGATATGCGATACGATAAAAACTGTGAAATGTGAAATACAACGGGATAAAAACTAGGAAATGTGAAATGCAAAGGGATGACATTGTGGTGGGGCCGGTGGCAGCGTATGTCAGTGATTATCACAATCGGTGTTTGGAGAA
This sequence comes from Pinus albicaulis, assembly GCA_034641835.2. Lineage (NCBI taxonomy): Eukaryota > Viridiplantae > Streptophyta > Pinopsida > Pinales > Pinaceae > Pinus > Pinus albicaulis. The sequence goes on along the minus strand of CM076575.1, from coordinate 997,110,321 downwards.
GTAAGTGTTAACATGAAAAAATTAAAAAAATTTAATTGCTATGTGTGATACGGTAGAGTACCGAGAGTTATCGCAATCGGCGTTTGAAGTGGTAAGTGTTAAAGAGAACCAAATACAAGATGCAATTTGTGATGTGTGATGCAGCAGATTAAGGAGAGTTATCGCAATTGATGTTTGGAGTGGTAAGTATTTATGGGAACCAAATAAAAGTGTGATTTTTGATTTGCGATGTGGTGGAGAACAGATAATTATAGCAATCGGCATTTTGAGTGGTAATTATTAAAAGGAAAAATGGAAAAGGTTGCGAAGTGCAAAGTGCAAAGTGAAATACGGGAACGTGCAGCGATGCGATTTCGATAAGGCCAAAATTTTTGAAGTGTGAAATGCAATAGGTGACGTGACAGAGTGCTACAGTAATATCACAATTAGGGTTTGGAGGTGGAAGTATTAACATAAACCAATATAAAATGCGATTTGTGATGAGTGAAGTAGGGTAGAGGGAGTTTTGAGGAGCAAAGGTGGAGGTCCAACTTTGATGGTTTTCGTGAATAAAAAGGGTGCGGCAACTGATAAGAAGAGAAAAATGAGGGGAATGGAGGCACAAAAACAAGGTTCAAAAGCATGACACAGAGATGGAGAGGGATTGGAAAACGACGTGGAACTTCTGAATGAACTTCTTTGGAACTTTTGATGCTTATTACTACAAAAAACCCTACTGATCCATGCACGAAAAATAAATGAATGCGTGATAATACAGTGAAAGAAAGACTCAGACTGGTAATTCAGTTTCTTCCTCAAAATAAATTAATAGAAATTACTTTTTTGGTCCATGGGAAGGTTCACCCTCCTTGAGCTCTATTAACAGAGATGAGAAGGGAGGTCTTGATCCACTCCTTTTAGGGTTTTCTCCTCTAAGAAAATGAATAAATACAACAACATAACTAAAATAAAAAAATAAACAAGAATGAAACTATCAGAAGTAGACCTAACTAAATGAGAGGAAAAAAACTAGCTAAATGACAGAAAGAAAAGAATGAAAACAATAGAGAAGCTGAGGCACATGGGTTGGGCCCTAACTAACGAGCGCAACTCTCTAGAACTAAATTAGTAAAATGGATTTTTTCTGTTCATTTCAGGAAGAGAATAACCACGTTACATTTATGAAATTTTAATCATTGAGTACAATAATAAAAAGCTTAATAGCTTTCACAAAAGTTCTGAATGGAATGTAATCGACTAACATCAAATGGATCGAAAAATTAATCAGCATTGCCTGAAATTGAACCCAATTAGCTCTTGATCAACTTTAATTATCCTCAAGGGCAACTACCAACAACGCCTTAGAAAATAGTGATTGATTCCACTTTTAATCCAAGTAAACCATAGATTGATTGCACATCGTCTTTAGTTTTCTTGGTTGCCTTTGATAGTTAAGGAGGGTGGACAAACTCCTTGAATCTCTCCAAGATTTCTCAAGAATTTCTTGATATTGTACTCATTTATTCTTCAATATTGATCTTCCAGTGGTAGGGAGCAAGTCCCTAAATTATCTCCTTCTCCAAATTTTCATAATATGCAAAATATTCTCACAATATTCTACAAAAATAACCAATATTAGGCAGAAATATGCAATTACCATTAAACCTTCCTATAAAAATATTAAAGCATAAGAAAACATTATTAAGTGTATAAGGAGAGATTTAATATATCTTTTATGTGCATAAGGAAGGTTATATGGCCCTAAGAAAGGTTAGATGGGCCTTATTTTATGTCTAATTTAGAGGCCCATCATCACCCTTACTGAAACTGTTGCTCATCCTCTAAGCAATCTATTCATCCTCCTTGCCTTCTGGTTCTTCCAGCACACTCGCTTTTTTCATTTTATGTTTATTGGCCCATGCACTGCTCCTCATGCTAATCTTCTTTCTATTCTTCTTTCATTTCTTCTTGTGTGTGCTGCATGGAGGTCCACAAATGCCTTAAGAAAAATTGTATTTTGCATGCTAAGAGGTGGTGGGTCCACCTATTATTTTTTCTTTTCTTTATTTCTTTCTTTCTTTCTTTCTCTTTTTTTTTTAATATTGCATGTATAATAAACTTAATTATTTTTCTATGAACTGATTTCACCCTTTCTTACCCCTTTGGCACTCGTTGTCTTCCATTACATGAACTACTTACTACCCACTTTCTCAAGTACTTTTTACTTTTGCCTTGTTCCTCTTCTTGGTGGAAAAGGTGAGGCTAGTTGCTAGATAAGGCTGAGGTTTCCTGACTACTAATTTTGGCTATAAAAACTTTCCTTCTCACACTTTTTAGTGTTTTATTAAGCTAAAATATATTCGAAGAAAGGTTTAGAGGATTTCATATGTAAGCCTTACCATTGATTTATTTTTGTATGTGATATTTAAGCTTTTGATATGGATGTTCACTACAAGGAAAATACCCTCCAGCGGAGGTTATAAAGGAGGTTTTTAGTGTTATAAAATTGGACAAAATTGTCAAAAAAAAATTTGCTACAACATATTATTTTACTAACGGAGGTTATGGCGATGTTTTTTACGAAATTTCAACACAAATAGAAAACCTAGGCAACCAGAGGTTATTATGGATGTTTTTTTCATTAGTACACTACAAAGATGTCAACACACTGGTGCATGTCATATAGACGGTCAACCCAGGGTGGTCGAAGGTGCATGCACTGTGTTGTAAAGGTATACAACCACACCGAGCGCAATTTAGGTGATACAACGCACGAGGTCATTCTAATTGGTATTGGGATTTGTGCGGTGCCCATATTTCGTATCAACACAATGGTACGTAGTCTTATAGAAGCACACCTATGCACAATATCAACAAAAAACACCGATTATTATAATTGGTATTGGGATTTGTGCAGTTCCAATATGTCGTATCAACGCGCGATGCAATGATCTTATTGAAAGCTGCTGATGTACGTGCTCGAGAAAAATGCTCGCAATTATTGATTAGTATTGTTATTTAATGCGGTGCCATAGTGCATTAATACGCAGTCCGTGATCTCACATAAATTCATACGATTAATAGGTATCACACAAATTCACTTGAATTTTATGGTGGTATTGATATTTGTGCGGTGCCCATAGGTGGTAAAACTGCACAGTTAATGTTGTATCGCTACAAACACCTTTGGTGTAGGTAACTAACACATCACAAGTGTTCATTTTGTATTTTTGAAAACATCGACCTGGCAATTGCAATTATTGTGATTTTTTAAATTATTTATTCATTAAAAGTCAACATCTTATAAAAGTATTTATATTAATTAATTTTTTATTAATGCATTTGAATGTGATTTTGGATTAATTTGTTATATCATATCATAATTATTGTAATTTTTTAAAATTCATTATTCATCAAAAGTCAACACATATATATCTTATAACAGTATTCATATCAATTAATTTTTTATTAGTGCATTTGAATGTGATTTTTGGATTAATTTTCTATATCATATCATCAGATTTCACATCTCTTCATTATAATATTTAATCATCCATAAATTTAATCAATGGTGTTACATTTCACGGTGACAATGGAGAACGCAATAGAATAAATTAAAACATATTATATGTATATATATATATATATATATATATATATATATATATATGACTAAGATAGTATTTGTCATACAAAACGGGATAGTTATTCGTATCCCTTTGTCTTTCAATTTAGACACTATGTCCATTACATTAAACAAAATGTCTAATTTCACAGACAAATATTTCAGAAAATACAATGCCTTGCTTTGATATCCAAACATAATAAAGTCATCGTTCTTGACGAGGTTTATCTCACTATAGAGGCTACTAAAATAGTTGGGTTATTTTCAGGAATGTTTTGTTCACGGTGTTGATTTTTTTCTTCTTCTTCACCTTCCATCTACAAACATAAAAATAAACTGTAATGAGTGTATATACATTGGTGAGAATAATGAAAATTGCAATATTAAATAATATCCATTAATTTAAATCGAAAATAAATGGCGTACCATAGAAACAATTGACTCATGAACTATACACATTCCTTCAAAACCATGTAGTATGCAATCTTTCAAGATTTCATCTATTGGCATAGTTCCATACTTTGTTTCCTACAAGTTTTATACCCCATAACAAATCATATATTTAAGATAAAATATTTTTTCGTTTTATTAATTATAGACGAAGCTAAGTAAAACAAGATCGATAGATGCTTACAAATTCCATAATTAATTTCTGATATGCCGACATATACTAACAACCCATATTTAACCCAATGTCAATCAATTCGTCTGATGGTTCTTCTTTGTATGTTAGCACCTATTTGAAGACATTCAATGATGATTTTGAAAAGAAACTTAAAATATACAAAAATGAAATCTAGTTAAGTTGTTATAAGGAAGTAACAATTACTCACAAACTTAGATATCAACTCTTTTCTTCCTTGTCGTCATGTTTTATGTGTTGAATGGGTTCCATTTTCTTTTCTTTTCTGTAAGAAAATAATTGAAAATTAATATTTAATTCTAAATTACTTATTTATTGTACCTAATTATCAAAAAATTCAATGAATACATATTACATTTGAAGCACGTTGTTGTTGAGATGGCTCCTCCTGCGATGCAATTTTGTCCATTTCTTTGACAATCTCCTTGTACACCTCTTTGGACATTCATACTAGCATATTTCTGATATCAATTCGTTCATATTTTGAGATTTTCATAATATTCCTGAAAATGTAACATGAAAATAAACTATTTATTTTTTATATTGATATATGAAAAGTAAATATAACAAAAGTGATATTTATAAATAATTCTAGAAAAACATTTAAAGGAATATTACTTTTTCATTCCTTCTTTTTTGTTGTGGTTACATTTTTGCTATTAACAGTCTGACATCTCTCATTGACCAATTCTCTAGAAACTATTCCTATAGTTTAGATAAAATTTGGTTCTTGGAATCATTAGATTGATTTTTGTATTGTAAGTGGAAAGAACATCTATACATTCGTTCCACTAGATACCTCAAACTTTTGTAAAGTGCTTCCCCCTATCGTTAACCTCCAGCACCACTTCGGATGAGCTAAGGAGCAATTCATTTTCATTTTCATGTTATATTTTATTTATTTTCTTAGAACAACATTCATTTTCTGAGTTGTTGGTCCCTGTAGAACATTAAACATATATGAATTAATAGATTGTTTGAAACATGTTATCTAATAATTTTAAGTATATTATTAATGAAAATTAAAAAAGAAACTCATATTGGATCAATAGTATTTTTTCATTCACTTGATTAATCCTTTTGCAAATTTTCTATCAAGCTTCTACACTCTTCTGGTCCTGGATCAGAAATAATATTATCAAGCTTCATTTTGTAGCTCTGCATGATACACATTAAACAATACATATTAGTTAAACTTACATATAGTTCAAAAATAATATTTTTTGTAAATAATTTACAAAAAGCTTGCCTTCTTTTATTTTCTTTATGTGTTATCATTATTTTTGTTACTTGATCTCTTCTTAGACATTTGTTTATAAATATGAAACATATACCATATCATTCATTAATATATTTTATAAATAAATTGACAAATTTTCAGGTATATATATATATATATATCAAGAAACCAATGCACTTTTCATGGTGTACGCACCAACGTCGTTGCGTGGTGGTCTTATAAACGCACTACCCAAATAGTATAAAACACCATACAATGCTCTATGTCAATAAGGAGCATTGGTGTGTTACATGTTAACCACCACACCGATTAACACAGACAAAATAATAAAAATCATCTAGTGTTAGTTTTTGTAGCATATGGTGTCGTGGAGGGGGCGGTGCGACCTATTCTTATAAATTTCCTATGCAAACAAGGGACCACCATACGATTTTCTCCGTAAACTAGGAGACCCGGTGCGTTATGTGTTACATGGTGCACACATTAACACAAAATAAAAAAAAATTATTTTTTTCCAGCGGTGTGCTATAATGAAATAGCGCATCAGTGCCCTATTTTACATATGGCGCATGGATTAAAAAAAAAATCTTTAATTTTTTTTATCAAACAGTATGAGCGTGGTGCGCTGGGATAAGACAATGCACGAGTGCGCTAAGTTACGCAGGGTGCACCAATTAAAAAAATTCTGTTTTTTCTTAAATTCACGCAAGGGCCAACATGAATTGAGATCCGACTATGCAAGTAGTCCCATGGGTTGGATGTCATAGGCCTATATATATAGAAATACAAACCCTATAAATCTAAAATGAAAAGCTCTTATTCTGAAATCACAGAAAGGGGAAGAAGCAAGGGAAATAACTAAAAGAATAAAGGTTTTAAAGTAAAAATGGATTTTTTAATTTTTTTAAATTTTTTAAATTTTTTTAAATGAACAAAAAATTGAAATATTTTACTTACTGTATAAACAATATTGCAGAAAATGTAAAAAAAAACAATAAATTTAATCATGATTTTAAATTCTATGCTAAAGGATTTGAATCACCAGAGGTTTGGAATTATGATTCTCTGGATACTTTTGTTCAAAAATATTTCCCTACTCCATAGTGCTCTTGTGCTCTCTTGCTCCAGGTATTTCTCCTGCAAATCTTTGGCTGAACTTTTTTGCAAAAAAAGTGAAATAATGAAAAGTGTTTAGTATTTAAATAATTGTTTTATGAAATTAGATTTTCAAAAATATTTTACTTCCCTTCTCTCAATTTACCCCCTATTTTCACTTTAAATTAGTAAATTTGTGCTTTTTTTATTTATGGCTTTTCGTCACCGGTGCGTCAATTAATAACACCGCACCAATGAGTCAGTTAATATCATGACACCGGTGCATAGTAACTAAAACAACACCAGTGTGGTTATCTATACATAAGAACTAATAACAATAATTCAATTTTTAAGGCACCAAAATTACTTTTAGGTGTTTGTGCTAAAATTTATTGTTGATTTTTCTCAAATGCAGGAAGAAAATATTATAATTATATCGAATGGAAAATACTTCAAAATCCAGCTTGTTCCATAATATTTATCAAATTCCGTCACAGATTCTTCCCTATCCATCTCGAGACATAATATTTACTTCATATTTTATTTATATTTTCATTATCTAATTGAATTTATGTTTTTTATCCATGTCCACCAGCTTAATAAAATTTATAATGTATACAAATTTGCAGGTTCATGGAGATTTAGAATCGAGTTTAGATGCACAAAATAATCGAATAGCTCCAAAACATCAGAAGCTCTTATCAAGAGAAACATACCGCAAGGCGTATTTGGTAGATGAAAATGGAAAGTCGCTTCACCCTGCGAATTGTAACAATATTGCATCTTATATCCACAATCCCGGGACAATGATGGTAATAATAATTGTTTGGTATATTAATGTAATTATTAATTTAAACGTCAAACAAATTAATCATGCATTGTCAATGTTCTTACTAATTGATATCATAGATTTTGTACTAATCATGTTCAATTTTCTTTTTTTGAAATTATTAGGATTCTAGTGATGATGAGTGACCTACCTACCATCTTCTGTTGCACCCCAAGACAATGTAAAATTGAGAGAAGGTTGAATTAAGAGAGAAAATCAAAGAGGAACAATACCAAGAATGGTTGAATCAACCACCGATTCAATTCCCGCTATGTCCAGATTCACCAATTAGGAATGACTACAAAAATAGTAGTTCTTCAGAAGATGGCAATGGAGGCAATAAAATAGATTTTTGTATGGATGATTACTTAAGGGATATGACTACCATGAAGAAAATGTTATTAGATGCATTCCAAAATGATGATCAACTAGGGGATGATGCTCATATCACTGACGCCTTTTTTGAAAGCCTTAAATTTTCTTCCACCAACCCTCTCTTTGGACCTGTCGGTCAGTCAATGTCTATCCAGTTGGGGACAATGATGTTACTGTAAAACTTGGAAGAAAATTTTGGCTTGTCAAATGCGTGTTTCTCTGAAATTTTAAAGTAAGTTACCATAAATTCCTCCCTTATATAAGTTTGAGAAATATAATCACACAATGAACATTACGAATGGTCAATTTTATGAACATTAATAATTATATTGGAATTAATGTACATTTAATATTTTCCATGATGATCATCAAATATAGGTTATTCAAATATAAGGTTCTTCCGAGTGATAATGTCTTTCCCTATAGCTATGAAGAGGCAAATAAATTGTTGAAAATGTTGGGTATTGAGTACATATCATATCATACATGTCCAAATGACTGTATTCTATATAGAGGAGAATATGCATACAAAGAGATATGTCTGAAATGTGAGCATGACATGTATGATAAATCAAAAAAGAAGGGTAAATCATGTTGTCCTCCTTTTAAGATATTTAGGCACATGCCTATAATCCCAAGGATTCAAAGGCTCTTTCGTTGCAAAGAATTAGCTATGTTGCAGGGATGACATGCCTCACATTTAAGTGAGTTGGGAGTTATGCGAATCCCAACTGATTCAATAGCCATGAATCATATAGAGGATACATGGCCCGAAAAATTCAAGGATGAAGTACGAAGTTTATGAATCAACATAGCCATGGATGGCATCAACCCATATTCCCTCTAGAACACCAACTATTATGTTTGGCATGTAGTAGTGAACAATAACAATATCCCCCCATGGTTGTTCGTGAAGAATGAACATCTTATGTTGGCTCTCATAGTCCCTCATAGAAGAAAAGTGAAGAATATGAATGCCTACTTACAACCATAGGTAGATGAATTGAAGGAATTATGGGATGGGATAAATGTACACGATGTATCAAGACACATCACAGCAGAGAGGAGTTTTACGCTGTATGGCATATGTGCTTACACGACACATGATTATCCAGTCTTAGGAGTTTTCTCCGGTGAATTACATGTCTATTAATTTTTTTATATACATAAAATATTATTTTTCATATTATTTATTTAATTCATTGTAATTTTTCTGTTATTCATGATATTATTTAACGTTGCATGCATATAAATTGTATACAATAATCTCGTAGGTCTTGTAACAAAAGGGTATTTTGGATGTAAATGTTGTGGACCTTCTTTGAAAGCTAGATGGTCCAAGGACCTATGAAAGCCAGTGTATGATTGCTCCAGGGTATTCCTCCCAGAAGAACACCCTTACAGAAGAGCAACATCCTCTTTCAATGGTAAATGAGAGAGAACCCAAAGGCTTTCAATAATGATGCCAACTGAATGGCTTAGAGAATATGAGAGAAATAAGGGGAAGGAGTTCATAGAAATATTAGATTCAAATGGGGAGCCTATGTTCGATGATCCAAAATTCTTTGACACCTATGGTGAGAAATTCTCCATTAGGATGAAAAGGAAATATATCTCTTATAACCTCCCATATTTGGAGCATCTTAAGATTACCACTTATTAATCCCATGCATATATTTAAAAATGTTTCATCTTTTTTATGGAGGGACATATCATTGAAATGAAGTGACACATTAGCTGTTAGGAAAGATATTATTACTTCAAAAACTAAAAATAAACATTGGACAAGACTATTAGAAATTACAAGATCAAAGGCAGGCATTGGTCCCTCTAATTCATGGTATTTCAAAGAAGGTGATGTCCCATGGAATTAAAAAAAATATTATCTTTCTTTGGTAAAGGAAGTTATAATGGGTGTGAGGGTGCCATCTTCATACGGGTCTTCACTACGACGCTACTTCATCGTGGATGACCATTTGTCGAGGTTTAAATCGCATGACCATTTGAATCTTCTAAGAGTATGTATAATGTCAAAAGCATGATTTTATTATTTGCTATATTAGTAAATTTTATCCCATGCATGAATCATAAAACATAACTAGTTTTGTATATTATTGCACATCTTTATAACTTTGAAGTGTCATTATCTTTTGTTCGTGCATGGGTGTGTGAAACATGAATTCCCTCAAGACCTAGGACATGCCATATCTAATTATCTGCATTGGTTAGATCATGTCAAAGGAGATACACATGGCTAGCATTCCAAGGTGGCATCAAGAGATAGTTGAGATTGTTTGTATGTTTGAGAAGGAACTGCCAATGAGTTTTGTGAACTTGCAAGTTCATCTTTTAATCCACCTAGTAGATGAGGTTCAATTAGCTGGGGTGGCTTCCTCTCATTGGATGTTCTTCTTAGAGAGGTACGTGAAGAAATTGAAAGGTTTTGTTCGACAAAGGAAAAAACCAAAGGGGTATATGGCAAAGGGGTACATATCGTATGAGTATTTCTATTATGTCAGTGTGTACGTCAAGCAGATTGACAATAGACCAGGTGTGGTGATTTGGGATGATGAAAGGAATTAAGAAAAAAAAGGAAGGGGAGTTGGTCCAAATGAATGGAAAAAAAGTTCTTGATAAAGAGTAGGCGACTTATAATTTTTCAAATTTACACAAAGTAAATATTCATGTTGAACTTCGATATAATGTATAATTTGATCTTTATGTACTATATCATGTCGATTTGATTTCATCAGCGAATGCAGAAATTGAAGTAATGAATAAATGCGTTCTTTACAATTACAAAGTGACACAACAGTGGGTCATATTGTACAATCAAAAGAGGATGAAATGGGATAGTGACAAGAAATAATTCAGACGGTTGAATGGTAGAAGTGTGCCTTATCCTGATCATTTAAAAGAAAATTTACCAAAAAGATGCCCCAAAAGTTGGGTTGTTGACCATGTCAGAGAGAAATACGGTGCAACCGGTCATTACCTACATGCTAAAGAGGATGTGCTAAACATAGGGATTGGGTACAAAAACTCAGTAATAATCTATTTAATTTATATGTACATTTGAAGCTTAATAGCGCACCTTTCAAATGTAATTACATCTATATTTCATATTTTAACTGTTGGGTTATTATAAGACACATGACACTATGATTTTTTTAGCTTTCTTATAGGTGCATTTGTTCCCATCTATGTGGGCATATCGAAACCATTTTCACACAGAAAATGCCAATGATTGACACATCACAGAAGACTGTGGAGTGGAAGTTGAGTTCAATCAGTCTAGTCAATCTAGCCACTATGATCAAAACCTAGTACGAGGGGCGCTAGGTTACATCATAAAGATACAAGATATCATTGAAGTGGATTTCTCTTTTTTCCAATGTGTTATTTTTAGGTGCAAGTGGTCGGACACCTTTGATGGGAATAATGTAAAGGAAGATCATGATAGCAAGGTAATATGTATCAACTCTAGAAAGATGTGGGATGAAGCTAAGAAGCCCTATGTTTTCCTCAAACACTGCAACCAGGTGTTTCTTTTACCCAGATGTGTTCGATAGGGATTGGTGGTTCATATTGAGACATGACTGTAGATCAAAACATATTTTTGAGAACAATAGTGTTATCATGCCATGCGAGCTGGAAGATAATGAGGGTGATCATGAGAATCGAGAGTGATATGGTACATGTGTTATTTCATCAATATTTATACTTTTTAAGATGGGTTTTTATAAAGAAGAGGACTTAACTACCTTATAAATTATAAGATGACTCTTTTTTTTGAAACATTATAATATTTGTTTTGAATTAATTGGTAATCTGGATTGTGTTGATGTTAAAATCAATATTTCACTTGATAATTTGCAATTATGTTGATCTAAAAAACAATGGCCTACTGTATAAAGTTTTTTTTTTTTGTATGTATGATCATAGTAAAATAATGATAATTCTAAAGTACATGAATTTATTTGCATTATTTTCTAAACTTTATTATGTTACAAAAATTCATATTATTCTAGATTTATTATTTTAGAATTATTTAAAATTTTACAAATTTACAAGTCTAAAATTTTTAGTAAAATCATTTTGCATTAATACAATTAAAATTTTCACATTAATACAATTCAAATTTTACAAATATTTTACGTACAATTACCATTAAAATTACAATTACACTTACAATTTTATAATTTCACATACAATTACAATTTTAGAATTTTACATGCAATTACAATTACAATTACAAACATTTCACAATAATAAAATTAAAATTTTACAAATATTTTACATACAATTAGAATTAGAATTACAATTACAATTACAATCATTCACAATAAATTAAATATTGCCATTACAATTAAAATTTTACAAATATTTTACATACAATTACAATTACAAATACAATTACAATTTTATAATTTTACATACAATTTTACATACATACAATTAAAATTGTTTCACAATAAATCTAACAAAACACAATTACCATTGTATAACATCATCACAACACAAACATAAAATATACATCTCATGTCAAATAACTACTATCACATACACATCTATCTGCAAGCTGCACATTAAATGAACATATCTAACATGGCCTAACAATATACACATCATGATGATCACCAACATGTAAATTAAGTACAACTACAACATGAACATAAAATAAATGGACCATATATATATATATAATGTGAAAAATATACAACTGTAATATAAATGTCAAATATCAACTTGTGGTACATCATCAATAAAAGTTCTAGTCAATGCTTGCTCAGTCAATGGTGCAACCTCGACAATCTTAGATACATGTTGATCATCACGTGCCTGCTAATCTGGTACTAGTGCCTCATGCTGATCAGGATAAACTATTGCCTACTCATCGTTATGACTCGACATGGTCGATGGTCCAGCCTGGTCATGATCATGAGTACCGCTAGATGCTGCAGGATGCTGACTCGACGTGGCCGATGGTCCATCCTGCTCTCCATCATGATTGTTGCTCGATGCTGTAGGTTGCTAATCTGGCATGGTGCGAAGTGAACGATGATCTCTCCTCCAATCGTGATCATCAAATGATAAGTCATTGCTCATAGACTGTCGACGTATTGCATCTCGACCACACCTATAATGTCAAAGGGCCCTCCTAAACCGCGTAATTAATCTTGTAGCTCCTACAAAATGCCGCATCAGGCTGAACATGTCACGCGGCATGCCTCTACACATATGTACCATCCTAGCATCGGCTTGTATATCTCATATTGGTGGGCCTGAATCCCACCTCAATAAACAATTCACATAGTTCGTCGCCCAACTCCATCCTCAATCTACTCTCAAGCCTACGCCTAGAAAAAGGCGGTACCCATGCACCAACAGGAGCAGGTCTATCTATACAGACCTCATGATTCTCAGAAAATGCCATATCCTATATTGTCATTAGGATACACACCTGGATCATTTGGTGGCACTAGAATCTCATCGCCATCAAAAGACCCAATGTCTGCAAAATATATATAAATACAAAATAATAATTAGACAATTTCATTAAAAAGTTTAATTTAAACAAGTTAAAGAAGATGTTAAAATAAATTTAAATAAAAAAATAATATTACCTCTATCATCCGGCAGCACATCATCTGTGAAGAGGATTTTGGCACACCCTCGCCAATCCAAACTAGCATAAGGACAGGGGACCATAACGACTGGATGCTCATCAACACTGGCTAGAAAATCCAATGCATCATGCAATATCCTCCCGAAAAACTCAGTCTTGCCCCTCTTGGGCAACATCAATCACCACATCTGAATCCATACATGGAGTATCGGCTTACCAAGCTGCCGAAAAAAGGTAGGCCTCGTCTTCGAAAACCTCTCAAAAAATAAAAAAAAATAGCTGTGAAGAAAAAGGGTAGTTGACCCTCCCTTATGCATGAGCACGACATCTATCTAAAGTTGTATAGAACTGCAGCAAAAAAATGGTGGACCACCTGACAAGTTGTGGGTCTTGTACCAAAGAATCAACATAATATAGAAGCAGGAAACTAATGTGTTGTTCGTCACTGGTGTTATGTGAAATGGTCGAAATCAGAATGAGAGGCACCTCACCTCCTGACTACCAAATGAAGCAATACGTAACTGACCTTCAGAGACCTAAAAATATGGAGATAGTTTATCTGCGCTAATGTATCTCTGGGAGTACAACTTACTCCATGATGCATAGACAACTGGAACCTCTGGGAACGAGGGAAAATCCACCCCTCTCCTTGATATGCCATTAATGAAATAGATGTCCTCCTCAGTGTGTGCATACCACTGGTTAGGACCAACCTGGAAAGCTTGTAGGTGGGCATTCCACTTGCGGATAAGATGTCGCAAAAAATCACCATGGCCCTTTAGGGATGTAGCATCATCATAGAACTTGAGGAGGCCTACTTGCCTCAGGAGCCCCTGGGTAGCTATTGTAATAGGGCGAGGGTACACATCTCTCTCCCTCTCTCATGCCTCCTATAGGTGAACCATGTTATACCAGTCCGCTTGTTATTGCTGTTGTTCCCTCTCTTCTCTCCTTTCACATCACTGAATGATTGAAATATTAAATATAAATTTTTTATTAAATGAGACATGTATTTAGGAATATACATATATAATTTTTTTTTGAGATAGCCATTATCGCACCACAAAAAACAGGCATGCACTCATAACGGTGCGTCTTTTTTTTGTCACGCATTGGAGGTGGTGCACCAAAAAATTTGCAGTGCACAGGAGGCGGTGCACCTGCAAATTTTCAGCGCACTGCCCTCCTAGAATTATTCCAAAGTCAAAAGTGTGATGGTATAATAGACTATACCATTGACTATGGACTAGTGTCAGGAGGGCGGTGAGTTGACCAAACTATATGCCCTGGGGCGTATGGTTTGGTCAGCGCACCACCCTCCTGACATCACTACATAGTCAACGGTGTGGTATTTTACCAGGCCACGCCGTTGACCATGTTGAATTTTTGTAATGTAATGTTCTAACAAAATTACCTGTCCTAGGGCAGATATTTCCATCAACACACTGCATTCCACCTCTTCAACAGGGTCAACGGTGCGGCTAGGTAACCGAACACACTGTACTTTTTTTAAATTTTAAAAAATCACGGTGCACCTTTCAGTACCACCCTGGAACTAGTGCAGATACCGTTAGAAATGGTTGCAGTATGGCCTATAAATTTACAGGTAGCACCATGAACCGGCTCGAGTCGAATGGCTCCAGCACACCACGCGGGATTTTTTTTAAATTTTTTTAAAGAAGCTAAATTTTAAGCTAATTTACAAAACTAATCTGCTAAAAGGTTTAATGATGGAAAAACAAGGAAATACCTATACATTTGGCTGTCGAGGAGGAATATTAGCTGTATAATTTTCAAAACTAAATGTTCCCACTGTTTTGCAAAATTCAAAATGGAGATGCTGGGAAATGGACAGCAGCAGTGTGTGAAATGGGAGAACGGATGGCAGGGAGCCTCACACAAGGTAAAGCATCATCAGTGCTTGAGAGCTCTAGAGCATTGAAAAGTGAAAAATATGGATTTTTTCCATAATTTTTTTTTATATTTAACCGTGTTCTGGTGCGTGGGTTTTATAGGTGCACCGGTGCAGTTTCTTAAGATCACACTGGGTTGTTTCAGTTTTGGCGTGAGGTTTTAGGATGCACTGGTGTAAAATATTTGTAAAGCACCGATGGACTACAGTAATAAGATGCACTGGGCAGGTTTGTACAAAGCACAAAATTTCCCATTGTGCCAATGTTTTGTGCACACCAGTTCTTTCTCTAGTTGAACGCACTGGTGCAGTTTAGGATGATAAGCACACCAGAAGAAAAACATCCGCAAAAACCTCCACCCGCCATCCTCCTCTAGTAACCTCCACTACAAACAGATGTTTGGGGTATTTTTATAAGGGGTTCCTAAAAAAAATCTGCTAGATGTTATTTTACTTGTAGTGGTTGAAGCTATCTTTGGTGGTTCTAAAGCTCTGAAGCTACATGTGATAATCTTCTTGAGGTCCTTTTGGAACTTCTGAGCATAGGAGGAGTAAGTCCAAGTTTAACTACCTTTAACCAGGGTGTTGAAGAAATTTTCTTTTTGTGCCAACTTGACGTTTTTCTTCTTGCAATGGTTGGAGTGCACGTGCATTCATTAGAGAGAGATACATGGAAAATGCATATTTTATTTCTTTTAAAGCCTACTAGCTGCCTCAATGAGGTTTTCCACTAGTAGTTCTGCCTAGGCACCTCAAAGGAGGAATTCACCGGCCTGCACCATTGTGTAGATTAATCGAGTCTTCTGAATAAAGGCAAGTCTCCATCACCTCGTACAAAAAGGTAAACGCAACAAAGCATTAATTATACTAATCTCTCTCTAAGCATATGCAATTTATAAAAACACTATACGGGTGCAAGGCCTACCTTATATCCAACGCTTTGCTTGCTTACTTGATTTTGTTGAAGTCCTTCCCGTGCACTGAAAGAACGTCCTTCGTATGTCTGCAATCACAAACAAAGAAAAAGATTAAGCAGCACCTGTATAGACATTATCATAAATCATACTTATCATAATGATCAAGGAATTTATGAAATAAACCACAAATTGACAGTTTAATGAGAGAAATGAGTATATTTGTATTAACTTTAAAGATATAAAACCTTTACAACCTGTGCCTTGATGTTGTGCAGGTCCTCCCGGGGTCCGAAGCAGGAATCTCCTTTACTCTGACAAGCATTGCACTCTTTGAACTAAGACAAATGAGGATAAGTGATTTAACCTCACAGAAAGTCTTAGTTACTCAAGTCTAAAACTCAACAACATTTAACTTCAAATCTCATAAGCTTGAACTCCCTTTGAGGCTACCCAAGGCCTCTTTTTATAGTGAAAGAGAGGAGGTTTCTAGTTCCAAATATGAAGGGATAGAATCCTCCTATGAAGGGATAAGCTCCTTACATCAAGGGGTTAGCTCCATTAAGAGAGGGATGCATGAACCAGCTTCAAAGCGTATCCATTCCGAAAATTCCCGTCTAGAATCTTCTAGAATTCACCTGGAATTCACTTTTTAATCTTCATTTTCTCGCCTTTTTATGTTTTACAGAGGTCCGCACCCATTACACAAAGAACGTGCGGTATGGTTCCGCATGCAGGCTGAGATTTAGGTGCGGGACCGCAGGGAACGCATAGAGAAAGTGTGATACCAATTCTTTAGGGGATTTTAAGGATTTTCTTCTGATTTTGAAGCTTGATATGAGGAGCTGGTATATTAGACTTGCAAAAGGAGGAAGTATGAGTAATAATGAGCTCATACGGTCAGCAGAATGTCAAGGTGACAGTTTTCAGTGTAACAAATTGCCCCCTGAAGTGCAAAGTCTGTAATAGATGAAGCTATAGTCTGTCATATATGAAGAGTACAGTACTTTATCATTTCAAAGATCATCCTGTGGACACCCCAGTCGGTACCTGTAAAAACATTCAATGCAAAATATATACATGTATATGTCATCACTGAGGTAGGCATTCCCATACTCAGATAAAGAACTAACTATAAACTAACTGAAATCGTTCTGATACAGGAATGATTTTGAATACATCATAGTACAAATATGTGTAGACACAGTATGGACGCAGCCATCTGTTTATCAAAAGTCTACTGTATAGATGACAACAAAATTCCTCGCAGCCTGGATGGTGGAAACTAGATCCAGGGTCTTGATTTCCGCATCTCGAACCAGTACGATTCTATCCATGTGAATGAATGTGTTGAAGTCGAACATGGTAGAAACCACTTGATTACCAGTCAATGATGTGAACTGTTAACAAGTGTGAGAGAAACCACCAGTAATGTCAATGGCTCTCAAAGTACTCAGTACAATCCATGAAATGTGAATGAATGAACTGAAGTCGAACATGTCACGGAGTCATTCGATCGAAGGTCATTGATGCAACCTGTCGTCGAAAGCGAGAAACCTGCCATTGAGGCATGCAGATTTCAAGGTACTGACGATTTCTAGATCAACTTCCTAGATAATGTGCTGATGTCGATAGAAAGCGATCTGTCGTAGGCAAGCCCACAACACGAAATCATAGATCAAGTTTTGAAAATATGTTGGCAAGGACTGACTCAAGGATGGTCAACGATGGATGACAGATATTTTGCAGATGAATGGTCTCGTTTGAACTGTTCTCTTGGACACATAACGACACTGCAGATGGCTTGGTGACAATTGACTCAAAGCTAATACCCAGAAACCGGCTGAAAATTTTCAATGTGGTTTGATTAACTGTTAAGCAAAGGATTTCCCAACCCAGGTGAATATAAGTGTCGTGTCCAAGAGTGGTCGATTGAGTTTTCGGACAATTTTAAAATACAACAAACATGCTCATTTTTCTCTCTTTTCCCCCACCATTTCTGGCAAGTACCTCTTTATTTTTGACAAGCTTGAGGAGGATAACATTTGCTTGGTTATAAGCTCACCCTTCGGGTGAGTCCAACTTAGTTTAAAATTCGAATCCTAAGAAGGAGTGGTTCGTTGCTGTTGAAAATTAAACAGGTCCTTTACTGTTAAGTTTTAACGAGTCCAGTATAGGAGAAACTCGGTGTTTTTCAGTTTTAGGGAGTCAGAAGAAAAACTTAAGAAAACTCCATGAGTGTTCTTTTTCGTAAATTTAGTCTCTCGAGCCCGAAAAAGGATAAAATAATGCGGGAAAGAACTCTATTGACCGTATTTAGTCAACGTATACCTTTTTCGTAAATAGTCCATTTCAGTCCGTAAAAGGGGTAAACTTATACTGAAGGGACGACTGTTCATTTACTTTAACGAGTTTGAATAGTCAAGTACTCGGCAATCTTTTCATATTTAGAGAGTCTGAAAAGGGCTTAAAGAGGACTCCAAAGTTTCGCTTTTCGTAAAATTTTTGAAAGAGTCCGAAAAAGTGATAAAAGTATGCTCTTTGTTGAAAAATGATTATTTCACCTGAAAAATCCTGTTTCTGCACAAAAACTCAAAACATTACACATACCTGTTTAAGATAAATAAAAATGCTTTCAAAAATATCCTTTTTAAAGTGAAAAATAAATAAATTTACAATTCATTCATTCGAAAAAACTTATAAAAAGGACTTTTTCTATTTCATTTTTACCGTTCAGTTGCAGAGTGAAAAGTAAAAAGCTTTTGGATAAAAAGTTCCCGTGAAGATTCTGGAAAATTCAACCGTTGGAATCGAAAATCGTCAGCCCCAGGTAATCCACAACCTCCTTATCTTGCTTTTCATCTGTTTAAAATTCGTTTTTAGGCTTTAGTTTGATTTTTTAGGGCAAAAATAGGTCAAAAAAATGCGCCCGCAGGGTCCGCAGGCGGGACACAGGTTGCCTGCAGACCCCGATTTTTTCTGAACTGGAAAAAATCGGGGGTGCCGCACCCGGCACACACCTTGCGTGCGGAGCTACGCTCTGTTTACAAAGGGCGGGTGCGGTCCCCGCGCGGTTAAAATTCAAGCATAGTTTTCTCAAATTTCTGCCAAAAGTTTTCAAATGAAATCATGCTAATATGCCTTATTTTGTGTTGCAGGATTAACAAGATGCTTATTTGGCGAGAAAGGGAACATGAGGAAGTGGATGAAGCTGCAATACTCCATTTGCCCACACAAAGGGCATTAAAATCATGCTGCTTATACAAATTCTGGGCCATCTCTGGCATGAGGGCACAAGTGGAACTCTTAACATGGTTGGTAGACAGATGGCATGTGGAGGACCGGTGTTTCTTCATTGGTGGCCACCGGCTCGAAATTGAGCTGGAGGATATATACTTTTTGACTGGTTTGTCCAAGAGGGGCGAACATGTATCTTTGTTTGGGACTAGGCCAGGTGGCCAGACTGTCGCTAGTCTTCAACTCGAATTTTGCAATGATCAGGCAGATCCTCGGGACAAACGGATTGACATAAAACATATCATCCGTCCTGAGCTGAAAGTTATAGCATTCACTGTTACCAAACTATGTGGGAGCGCCGCGCTTCATGTAGCTACTGGTTCCCAAATGCGCATTGCTGTGGACTGTTTTCGCGGCACCATCTTCAACTGGTGCGAAGCTGTGTTGGCAAATATAAAAGGCCAACTTACCAGAGCAAAAACCGGGAAACTAAAAAACTTTGGATATGGTTCCATTATCGTTTCTTTTGCTTTGGAGAGGGTCCCTCAGTTAGCTCCACAGAGTATTTCAGTTGATGCCGGTCGACTTCGAGAACCAAGGATGGTTCGCTGGTCCGCGCTGATGGCTCGTCATGCTATCGAGGGCACTGAGATTGTACGATTCCCTGCTTCATATTTTCATTGGCTGGATCGCCAATTTTTTACGATAGAGGATTTTCCGTATGCAGGGATAGATTTCCGCGGAGATAGAGAGATGTCTCTCCCTGCAGGGGAACAGTGGGACGATTCAGGTAAAACATTTTTCAACGTTTTGCTAAGTTCTAAATTTTTTAATTTTTTATCGTCTTAGAAAATTAATAACCAAAAGTTTTTCAAATACAGATATGGGTCCGCAACGTCCAGCTCATCTCCAACCTTTCGAGAGGAGGCAACCAGTTGCGCCCGCACCAGCCCCAGCAGGTCAATCAGTAGAAATTTTGACTGATTTGGAACATCATCTAGAGCACTTGACTCTAGATATACCAGAGACGAGTATAGATGATATTCCCCTCAGGCTTCAAAGATATGTGATTGGAGTCCCAGGACCTTTCAGGAGGTTCCTATGCAGGGTGGCTCGAGCAGTTGTTTCCTATCGAGATCATCATCACTGATGAGATGATCATGTAGACTCATTTTTGTACTTTTGTGTTATCATTTTTTCCGATCATAAGGTGTTTCCAACCTATGATCGAAGACAATGTATATTTTTTGAACACACTCCTATGATATATATCACTATTTTTTACGGCTATCTGCGTACATGAATGAATGTTTTTTGTTTTACTGCTTTTAATTATTGCAAATGTCTATTTATCATACTAGAAGCAATTGAATCTGCTAATGTATTTAAACGTCTTGGAATATGCTGATATTCAATGTAATCAAACTCACGTTCCAAGAGACGAACTCTCAAAAATAACCGTAATAACACCGGATTTCTAATGGTATAAACCGTGTTAAGCTGTAATACAACAAGTTCAGAATCCAACCTTACAATCAAACTCCGAATTCCAAATGATATGGACTCAGATAATAACTCAATCACTGCACTATACTCGGCAATGTTATTTGTTTTTTGACCAAGGCTTACCCCATGCATGGATACTAACTCGTCAGAGGGTGAATAGATAAACCAAGCTGCGGAAGAAATGTTCCGTGTACTATGACAAGCACCATCAGCAAAACCAATGTAGGTTTGAAGAGACGTCGACATCTGCAATATAAAGAGTAAAACTCAGATAAGCAGTCATAGTGAAAAACACACTTCTAAACTAGGCACACTTTTTAATCTAAAACACACCAACAGTAAAGAAATCTAAAAACTAACAAAAAATCTCCACACCTTGTTTAAGCGTAATATCTCTTTAGATAAAGCCCATTTCTGGGTTTATCTAAAGGGACACCATCAAAATCCACTAACTCATAGGCCCCTTTTGCTAACTTTCGTTTCACAATGTAAGGACCATGCCACATAGGCACGAATTTTCCAGCTCCTAGCTTGTCGTTGGCTTGATCATAAAGTAAAACTAGGTCTCCTTCTGAAAAATTTCGAGGGGTCACATTTCTATCATACTGAGCTTTTATCCTTTTAACATGAGCCTCGTTTGCTATTGCAGCACTTCGCCGATTCTCATCTAATTGGGCCAAGTACAATAAACGTTTTTCCTCTTCAGACGTAGCTGGAAGTAATTCTATGGCTAATTTTAATGACGTTATTTCGCATTCAATTGGTAGCACAGCTTCTAAACCGTAAACTAGTTGAAAAGGAGTGAAACCCGTTGATGTTTTGACTGAGGTTCGATATGCCCAAAGCGCTGAAAATAACATGGAATGCCAATTCGTCTTGTGAATACCAATGATTCGTTTAATCATGGTGACTAAAACTTTATTAATAGCTTCAACCATGCCATTTGCTTGTGGATAGTACGGAGTGGAATTATCGTGGCGTAGGCCAAGTTGTTCTGTTAATTCAGTCATCATGATGTTCCGAAAATGACTTCCATGATCTGTAATAATAGCTTGAGGAACACCAAACTTAGCAATTATGTGATTGAACACGAATGTTGCAGCAGTCTTGCCGTCAGCTGAATATGTAGGCATCACCTCGGCCCATTTCGTAAAATAATCTACAGCGAGAATAATATAGGCATGCCCCCCGGCCGAGTGAGGGTTACATGTGATAAAATCGATACCCCATTTTGCAAATGGACCAACAGCAATTATAGGGTGAAGAGGAGCGGGTGGCGCGCGCATTTTTCTATCAAAAATTTGACAGTTGTGGCATTTCCGAACTGCATAAATGCAATCTTTAAATAATGTTGGCCAGAAATAACCTGCACGCAATATCTTTTGGGCAGTGGCATACCCAGACATATGACCGCCACATGCTCCAGAATGACAGTCATTGAGTACCTTTTCAGCTTCTTCATGAGCTAAACAACGTCGGAAAACAGAATCCGCTCCTCGTCGATAAAGAGTATCACCAATGATATTATATTGTTGGGATTGGAAACGTATTTTCCGTCGCTGAGTTCTTGAAATTTCAGGCCGAAAAGATTGGGTTTGGAGATATACAATAATATCCCCATACCATGGATCAAGCATACTGATAAGAAACAAAGATTCGTCCACAATGGACTCTTCTGCCACTGTTTCAATATCAGTAGAGGGAAAATCACACATTAGTTCCGCAAAAACCAAATATTTCTTTGCCTTGGATTTTTCAAATTCCAAGTCAAATTCTTGTAGGATAACTATCCATTTAGAATATTTTCCCCCTAGCAATTGTCTGGTCAAAATATACATCATAGGGTTGCAATCAGAAATTACTGTGGTTTTACGTAACAATATGTAATGTCGAAAACGTTGGACAGCTTGAACAGCTGCCAAGGCCAATTTCTCCACACGTGTATATTTAATTTCAGTCGGATTCAAATTTCGACTAAGATAATAAATCACATGTTCGTTGTGAGATTCATCCTCCTGAACTAGCACCATCCCAATAGTGGAATGAGAAGCAGCGAGATATAGAAAGTAATCCTGGTTGTAGTTGGGAGGATGCAATAACAGTGCATGGGTCAACGCGTGTTTAAGTGCATCAAAAGATCGATCAGCGACCTCGTCCCAAAAGAATGGAATGTCTTGTTTCAACAACCGGGTAAAACCCTTTGCAAGCTCGGCATAGTTCTGAATAAATCTACGTAAAAAGTTTGCTTTCCCCTGCAAACTTTGGAGTTGGCGCAATGTCGAAGGAGGAGGCAATTTAACAATAGCTTCGACCTTCGAAGGATCAACACGAATGCCTGATTTTGAGACAACAAATCCCAGTAAACGACCCGATTCTACGCAGAAAACACATTTATGCGGATTCAACCTTATTCGATAATGCCGACATCTCATAAAAATTGCTCGTAAATGAGTGGGATGATCGGCCCTACGTGATGAATGAGCAGGTAAATCATCAAGATATGGTTGAACAATGTGCTTAATGTCATGAAACGCATAAGACATGGCCCGTTGAAAAGTTGCTCCAGCATTCTTAAGTCCAAAAGGTAGTTTACAATAGGAAAATGTTCCCCATGGACAAATGAAAGCTGTTTTAGGTTGATCTGCAGGGAGTATGTTTATTTGATTGTAGCCGGAAAAACCATCCATAAAGGAGAATAGTTCACTTCCTGCACAATCGTCGATTATCTGATCGATATAGGGAGTTGGATAATTGTCCTTTGGACACGCTCGATTAATATCCCTATAATCGATACATACTCTTATTGTTCCTTGTTTTTTAGTCACAGGAACAATATTCGATACCCAATCCGTTAAAAGAATTGGATAAATGAATCCTGCTCGAAGTAATTTTTCAACTTCAGATTTTATAGCAGCAGCTTTTCTAGGATGTATTTGACGTAATCGTTGACGAACAGGTTTAGCATCCGGGTAAGTCTTAATTTCATGTACTACGATCGATGGATCAATTCTTGGCATTTCTTCGTAAGACCGGGCAAACACGTCACGGAATTCTTGAAATAGGGCTTTATAAGTCTGAATTTCTTCGTCTGAACAACAAGCACCTATATGAATGTTTTCAATTATTCCAGGTTTTACTGAAATGTCAATTGGAACCGTTCTAGATATATTTTCTAAATTTAACTCAGAATCAGGATTTTTCAATGGATTCCGAGGTTCCTTGGCATATTCAGCAGTAAAAATTGAAGCGAAATCATTTTCAAAATGATCTAATTCAGGTAAGAATGAAGACCTATGATGGAGATATTCCCATGGTGAATCATCAACAGACAAAAACTCACGAATTTGCTCATCTGTATGAACAATTTCAGGAAATGTTGTTGCGTCTGAACTAGAAATAGAAAGTGATTCCTCTTGGATCCCATTCATTGGATCAATTTTGGTTGACAAGGTGTTGGAAAAAGACTGTACAGTCTGGTACGCAATTTCAAATGGACTCAAAGGCATCACGCCATCAAATGAGTCAATCTCGGATTCCGAAGGTAGTATCCAAGGATCATCAGTCAAAAGTGTGTCTGACGAAATCATATGAATAGTTGCAGTAGAAGACGATACGTTAGGAGGAGGAAAGGAAAAAGTTCCTAGTAAAACATAATCTTTAATCAAACCTACTCCAACATACTTATAAGAGATAGTCGTTTTACCAACATGCTGGATTGTTTCTGTAGAGGCTGGGTCTGACGAAAAATAAGTTAACTGATCTATTGTCACGATCCTTCCTTGATATGGAAATTTTATAAGTCGAAAGACCGAAGAGACAACAGCAGTCATAGCATAAGACCAACTACGACCCGGTAGAAGGTTGTAATCTAGAGGGGCATCAACCACTTCCACATCTAGATTAACAATTTTCCCTTCAACCCCTATGGGTAAATCCTGCAAAATACCATAAGGTTGAAAACCTCGACCATCAAAAGCTTTTAGAATCATCGGAGATTGGTTAAGTGTAGGAGAACCAAGAGATTTCCAACACTGAAGCGACATAATACACGTTGAAGCTCCCTCATCAATCACAGTCCGAAAAATAGGTCTGTTTTTGACTAACACTGGAATCTGGAAAGCCATTTGGTGAGAAAGACGTGGTGTACTAGTTTCTAAATCGAAGATTATAAGGTTAGAATCGTGAACATCAACAGCTCCTATGGCAGACAATAACAATTTACGCTGTGCTGGACACGACTGCAGCACTTCCAAAGCCGACATTGCTGAAGGAGAAATAGCTAAATCTTCAACAATGTTGTAATTCTGAGTAGCTCTCGCATGTGGATTGAAAGATGATTTACGAAGAACACCTTTAGCAGGCGGCTTGATTATCAAGTCTGGATTTTGTTTCTCGATCTGTAGCGGACCGGAAACAGGAGGAGTTGTATTTGATGCGTTGGCATTGGAAGACTCTCCTTCTTTGCCATCAACAGGATTCTTAGAACCGTAATCTTGCGATCGCGTCGCAACCCTTATATGAGACATCATCATAATAGGCTCTTCTAAAGTGGTCGAGGAAGAACCAATCATCTTACTATCTTGAACTAGAAAAGGATCCTTCAAGACAGCAGGTTGTTGCGATCCTTTAATGAGTTTCGTAACCTCTTCTCGATATGGGCATTCTTTCGTGAAGTGATCTTGTTCACAAATGAAGCAAGGATAACGAGGTTTTCGTTTCTCATCATTGGATTCTTCTCTATCTGTTTTCTCTTTCGAATTTTTCTTGTTTTTATTCCTCCCTTTCTTTTTACCACCGGTTTTTGATTTTGCCGTAGATGTTTCAACGACATGAATATCGGCAGAAACTTCTTGAGAGGATTCTCCCTTCGGGGAATCAGGTAAAGTTATGATTGGAGAAGAATTATTTGAAGATTTCTTCTTACTTTTGGAACTAACCGTACCAATCATACCGTCAGCGGCATGAGACCCTGAAGGAGGAGCAGCAATTTGACCTTGTTTGGGTAAATCCGGAATTTTTTCATGTAAAGTACCTGACTGCGTATAAACGAGGTCTAGGTACTAAGCTTGAGCAATTACTTGCTCTTCAGTAACGACACCAGCCTTAGCTACATCTTCAGTGATCTTAGGCAGTAATGATTTTACAAACCACTCTGCCAAAATTTGATCCGGAATATAGACCTTCACCAATCGCCGTCTACGTCGCCACTCATGAATATGATCAGAAATATACGTGGACGTAGATTGTTTTAGTGAGGTTAATAATTCTGTGCCATTGTCGTATCTGACAGGCAACTGGAAATGAGTTAAGAAAGACGTTGCTAACTGACTGAAATTATGAAACGAGCCTCGTGGCAACTCAATGTACCATTTGGCTGCAAGACCTATGAGTGTCCTTTGAAAAAGACGTAAGCGAATCGAATCATCAACAATAGAATTAGATGCACACCAAAGGTGATAAGTCATCACATGATTTGATGGATCCTCTCCTGACTTACCTTCAAATTTTGGTATGTCACTGGGCAACTTATGAGGCATTGACGGCCAGTTCTGATAATAAAAAATAGGATCATTAGTAAGGCGCGTCAAATCTGGTAAATCCAAAGTTGCAATGAACGGTAACTGACGGTTAGGGTCACGAAAACCTTGAGAAGCCAAAGCAGATCCAGGAGGCGGATACCCAGGATAACTAGGAATTGGATTAGCATTGGGTATTGTATAACCTCCCGGATAACCAGGATGAATCGGACCATACTGAGGTTGTTGATAAGTATAACCGGGGTATGGCTGGTAGCTCGGATTCTGAACATAGGGACCGTATTGCGGCTGTCCTTGGTACGGTTGATAAGTAAACTGAGGTTGACTCGTAACAACTGTACTTGTACCGGATTGTCCTGCAGGCATCTGAACTGTAGTCTGAGTTGTAGGCCCTGACTGAGGTACAAAGACTTGAGGGATTTTCCCGGATACAGGGATAGCCGAACTCGGGGCTACAGACACTCCAGAAATAGGTGTAACAAGTTGAACAGACGTTGCAGCAGTTACAGCAGTTTGGGGCGGAGTCTGAGGTGTACTAGGCCCAGCCTGCTGAACTGAACTAGGTGCAGGAGTTTGAATAGCTGGCTGACCAGGCTGCTGAATTGAACCAGAAACCATTGGCTGACCAGGTTGATAAGGTATCTGCACATTAGGCTGCAAAGGTTGTTGATATTGAGACGGATCCCACACCATCATTCCGGGGTACTGTCCCGTAGAAGGTTGAACGTAAGGACCAAAACCTGGTTGAACGTAGGGTTGATAATAAGGTAAAGTTCCGGTTCCTTGAATAGATGGCTGACCAGAAGGCTGTTGGTATCCTTGTATTGGGTACTGCCCTTGAGGTTGATAACCTTGAGGCACGTACTGAAGCTGGGGTTGTTGAGGACCCTGAGGAGCATATTGAGTTTGGGGTTGACCTTGAGGAATGTACTGTCCTTGAGGTTGGTAACCTTGAGGTATGTACTGTCCTTGGGGTTGCCCCCCAAAATAATATTGATCCACAGTTTGTCCTGGAAAAAAGCTACCTTGAGGTTGAGCCCCGGGTGGTAACTGACTACCTTGGGGTTGCCCCCCAGGCGGTAATTGCCCACCCTGAGGTTGCCCCCCAAGTGGTAACTGAATTCCCTGAGGTTGACCCCCAGAAGGAAACTGACTGCCTTGAGCTTGAGGATTAGGAATATTACCGGACATCATAAAAACTTGCTCTGCGTTCGACGTTTCAATTTTAAGTCCACCAAGACCAGATGATAACACATTTTCGACAGGTTGAGGAGTTGCTCCTGAGAAAGTACCAGACAAAGACTGATATCCCGCAGGAACAGAAGGACCACCATGTAAAAAAGATTCAGGCGTTTGCGAAAACATGGACGACTCTCCAGCCATAATAGATGATGGATAATAACCTCTGGGTGTCTGATGAAATGGAACTCGAGGTGGATAAAAAGCAAGACCCGGATTCTCTAAAAAATCAGTTAAAGAAAGATACCAGGGATTAGTTCGAATAGGGCTGTAGAAAATAGATTCACGCTCCCTAAGATTTAACGATTGAGGGGAGTTGGGAAGAGATATGTCTTCGTCTGGATTAGTAAGTTCTTCTATAGAAATTAATCCAGAAGGAAGATTTTCAGTGATGATATTTCTAACCCTTGGTGAACCTAGATCGCTAGAAGTTGGTGAGATAAATCCTGAAGATGTTTCTAACACAGAAGATTCAGTTTCAGGCTCAGAGATTTCAGGTTCGTCAGATAATTCTCCTGTAGGAGAAATATTTTCAGTGACTTCAGAAACTGAAATCGGTTCTTGAATATATTCTGTTGAGGGAATTTGATGATCGGGATGTATCACAATAGCAGAGCTTTCAGCTTCTGTTGATCTAATTCTACGGCTACCGTGTGGTACCAGAGCCCGAAGCCCTTCTAAATGACCTGGTGTAAATTCAGGGGGTTTCCCTTGTATTCTCCGGGATTGTCTTGGCAATTCCGCCACGATGAAAAATTAACTAATCACACGCAAACAAAGAAAAAATTCAATGAAAACACCTAAAGTCTCTAAGAAACAAACAATTGAATCATACGCTTAAAAAATCTAAGAGTTCAAACCACACACAAACAAGTAACTTTCCGTACTAAAATCACTAGTTGGTGATGAAATCCAACTTAGTAGAGTTTTAACACGAAAAGGGCGGTTGGAACAGTTACCCCGACAACCTGCTTAATGAAACAGACTCGCACAAGTTTCTTCACATAACCATCTCGAGTGAAGAGAACCCCCCAGAGAGTCCAAGTGAGTCTAGTCGACGTCTGTTCCAGGTACAGTGGGATCTTCCCTCCACCGTCACCTTAGGAAAGAATCCTAAAGATTATGGCCTTTAAGGTTACCAACTGAAACAAATATACCTGGGGGAACAGTCTACGATCCGACACACACGCAAGGGCAGAGTAACAAAGCTCAATCCCCTTGAAGGCTCCTTGAACAGAATCCAAGGTTTACCGACAAGTGACCCCTGGCTCCTCGACAATGGTCTATCCGAGGTTTACCGTTTTTAATACGTGTATATCTTATATCGTTCCCAATGAGGAAGGATTGATTACCCCACTGGTTCAGATATGATCTCGTGCTTAACTCCTTTAAGAGGAGCTTCCCAGAGCATACATGCAACAACTGGAATTCTTCCTACCGCAAGATATATCTACTTGTTTTTTTTATCTACCTTGGAGAGTTAATTACTCCCTACTTCCAAGATACTAGCCTAAGCTATGTTGGTGATGAGAGCCCTAAAAATAAAAAGATTACTAGATGAATTTTATTTAAGCGTTACTTTTAAGAGCTGTTTCTTAAGTCAAATGGGCGCGGAAATGAAACTTTGTATGATGTGAAGACTCGACCTCCAAAAACACTAAAATGCACCTATGATGATATTCAATTTTTTTTTCTTTCAATGAATTTTCTATCTAAAGAAGAGTTAGAGAATGCAACTTTCAAATTTCTTCTTCAAACATGAAAACTAAGTGAAAGAAACTATTTTGTCTTTTCGTTAAATTATCAAAGCTCACAAGAAAAACTATTTTCTTTTCCAAACAAGAAGCTACAAAACAATTCTCTTTCGAAAGAAATCTACAAAAATTAAAACTATTCAAAACTATGAAGACTAATCTTAAAAACTAATCTAAATTGAGTAAAAGCTTTTTAGAGTTTTTTTTTTTATGAATGTTTCTCTTAGTTATTCAGCAAACTAAGAATCTATCAAACAGATCAAAAACACTCAAAATATGTTTTCCAAAACACTCAAAGAATAAATGAAATTCAAAACTTTTCAAACAAGTTCTTTTCGAAGATTTGCAAAGAAATCAAAAAGGCTTAATTTCTCAAACTAGGATGTTTTCACAATGAGGTCGGATTCGATAGACAAAAAGAGATCTTATGTGATCTGAGATACTACAGATTGTCAAAAATTTGAATCACTACAAAGACCAAACAGGAAAAATAATCCAATCGGCAAAACTTCTAGAAAATCATTCAAAACACTGACACTGTTGGAGTTCATAAACAATGAATTCTTGAAAGACACAATAACTAGTCTGGGCAGAAACCAAAGATCTAAAAAATTAACCAGAAAAAGAAACCTAGAGATTTTTCAAAATTTTTACAGGGTCCGCATGTAAGCAGTGTTTACAGGTGCGGTCCCGCACTGTATTCTATAAAGAACGTGCGAAACTGCCCGCACTGTAACAGTTATGCAGAGTGCGGTCCTAGCAAAAATGATAGAAAAAATCCAAAATACTTCTAAATTTTCAAAAACAGAAAAAATTTAAAGCACCCAGACAGATGTGAATCAATCAAAAACCAGAAAAAGAAACCTTTTCTCAAGTCAAAAATCAAAGAGAACCAAGAACAAACAAAAGTTCTTCCCCAGTGGAGTCGCCATTTTGTTGTGTGGATTAATCCGTCTTGCGGACAAGACCGATCTCTCTAGTACAAAAGGTAACTAGCAACAAACAGCCAATTATACTAATCTCTCTCTAAGCATATGCAATTTATAAAAACACTTTACGGGTGTAAGGCCTACCTTATATCCAACGCTTTGCTTGCTTACTTGATTTTGTTGAAGTCCTTCCCGTGCATTGAAAGAACGTCCTTCGTATATCTGCAATCACAAACAAGGAAAAATATTAAGCAGCACCTGTATAGACATTATCATAAATCATACTTATCATAATGATCAAGGAATTTATGAAATAAACCACAAATTGACAGTTTAATGAGAGAAATGAGTATATTTTTATTAACTTTAAAGATAGAAAACCTTTACAACCTATGCCTTGATGTTGTGCAGGTCCTCCCGGGGTCCGAAGTAGGAATCTCCTTTACTCTGACAAGCATTGCACTCTTTGAACTAAGACAAATGAGGATAAGTGATTTAACCTCACAGAAAGTCTTAAGTTACTCAAGTCTAAATCTCAACAGCATTTAACTTCAAATCTCATAAGCTTGAACTCCCTTTGAGGCTACCCAAGGCCTCTTTTTATAGTGAAAGAGAGGAGGGTTCTAGTTCCAAATATGAAGGGATAGAATCCTCCTTCAAAGGGATAAGCTCCTTACATCAAGGGGTTAGCTCCATTAAGAGAGGGATGCATGAACCAGCTTCAAAGCGTATCCATTCCGAAAATTCCCGTCTAGAATCTTCTAGAATTCACCTGGAATTCACTTTTAATCTTCATTTTCTCGCCTTTTTATGTTTTACAGAGGTCCGCACCCATTACACAAAGAAAGTGCGGTATGGTTCCGCATGCAGGCTGAGATTTAGGTGCGGGACCGCAGGGAATGCATAGAGAAAGTGCGATACCAATTCTTTAGGGGTTTTTAAGGATTTTCTTCTGATTTTGAAGCTTGATATGAGGAGCTGGTATATTAGACTTGCAAAAGGAGGAAGTATGAGTAATAATGAGCTCATACGGTCAGCAGAATGTCAAGGTGACAGTTTTCAGTGTAACACCCTTACTGTCATTTCTCACCCATCATCAACCTTCTTTCCATCAAATCACCATCAAACTTGGTTTTTAGAATTTTCACCTTCACATAGTGAGAAAACGCTAAAGGTGCTATAGGGGATTATCAAGAGGTTATGATCTTGGCCAAGGGGTTGGAAACCTTCCATTCATTCAAACACACCTTCACTCCACCTCCCCTACACTTTTCTTCACCATTTTTGGCCTTGGATTTCCCTCAGATTGTTTTATGTAGAAATTCAGGACTTGCTCGTAGCACTATAGGAAACCTGTAGAAACACTTGCAACAACACTAGTGGGCCTCTCCTTAAGTCCAAAAACCATCATCCACCTCATCTAGACCTGAAAAAGACACCTAGACACCTTCAACCTTGCACCCATGAGTTCAAGCCCTTCCTAAACCACCTTAGCGCTTTCTCCGCCTAGCTACAAAACAGTGCATTTACAAGCATAATTAGGTCATGATTATATGCATGAGTAAAAGCATGATATTTAAAGAATAGTAGACAGAGTGTGTTTAGCCATTTGGCCCATAAATGTGTGATTATGTTAGTCTTATTTCTGAAATTTCAATTCAGCAATTTACTTCATGAAAGATGCCTAGTTTGCTTCCATTTCTTGCCATATTTTAAGTTGTAGATTTCTTCCATTGCAGAGTAGTTAGATGTACTTTATTGGTGTAGAATATTTATTCGATTAATGATAGAGTAATGGATTTGAATAATTTGTTTCCATAGGTATAAATTCAGAAGTGTGACAGACTTCATTAAAAAACCCTAGAAATAGCATCCTTTCGTAGGACTCAAAAGAGGATAACATGAGTAGAATGCATCTGTTGTGTATATAGCACTGTCACCTCCAATTTTGCACGGACCCTGGGTTGATAAAGTAAAGTAGATTATCCTTTGGGAGTTGCAACATTCTTGGTACAATACCAGGACTCGCCACTTTTTGGCGTCCTTGTCAGGGAGGTGTCTAGTAGATGCTTTGATTTTGTTTTAGAATTCTTTTCTGATTTAATTTTACATGTTTTTTCAAAAATTGAAAAATACAAAGAAACATAATTTTCATGCCTCGTAGGAGTAGGGATACTCAAGGAATTTTTTTACCTAAAACCCCCACATCATCAAATAGTCACCCTTTTATGCAGTGTTTGCAAGGTTAAACACACCAAGGGTGAGCCTTTTGAAACAATTGAAGAACCTATTGGGGAATAAGAAGAACTTGTTTCACCAAAGGAACCTACTTCACCTATTAAAGCCATGGCTAAAACTAAAGCCCACTAATTATTTCCCATTATAGATGCATATGGGGAAACTAAAATGAAGAACATCATCCGCTCAGCCCTTCCACATTTCCAAGGACTTACCTCTAAGGACCCTGACACATTCATGTTTGAATTTGTTGTTGTATGTAGGACCTATGACCTTGTATCAGATGATCAAAATCTGAAGCTATTCCCATCTACCCTTAAGGATGCAGCCTTGTGCTAGTTGATGGTTCTACATCACTACTTGGGCACAGATGGAAGAGGCCTTCAACAATGAGTACAGGCACTACTGTAGGTCCAAGGAAACTAAAGAGGAAAAATTGAGGATGACTCTAGAGCCTTATGAATCCTTAGAGTATTATGAAGAGAGGTTATAGTTAAACTATAAATAACCAACTATACCCTTTATCTCGGATCACTTAAACTAGTACTTATTCAAGGGATCAGGGAGGAGGTGATATAAACCCTTAATATGTTATCAGGAGGAGATATCTACCAACTACCTTATGAAACCATCAAAATTTTCTTTAGGAACCTTTCTAGGGTGGCTTGGAAGAAAGGTAGAGATAGCCAAAGTATGACCAATACCCCTTCCTCTTCCACCTCCATCAAGAATCAGATTGGAAATATGATGGAGGACTTCAAGAGTGACATGATGCACACATTTGCCTTGAAAATGGACACAATGTATATCAAGAGGAAGTATAAAGAGCCTTAGCTATATTCTACCCTAGATGTACTAGAAAACACCATCAAAATGAATTTCCTTTAAATGTCATAGAAATTTTCGTAGTCTGTGAGGAGAATCATGCCACAGACAAGTTTCCCTCCTTACCTAGACTCAAAGTGGGGAAGTAGGACTAGAGAAACTCTGTTTGATCAGCCAGAGAAGGCCTTAAGGCCCTTGATCATATCAATAGGGTATGCAAGGTGCACCTTATTCCTACTATCACAACAATCATAATGCACCTATGAAATCTTGGTACACCCCCACTCCTCCATCCTGGCCTACACCTCCTACTTTGCCTTATAACCCTCCATATCATCCTTAACCTCTAAACCAACCATTTCAATAGTATGTTCCTCAAAAACCTCAGTGGAACAACCCATCCCAAGGGTGGATGCCTCCAAATAATCAACCACCTACTCTAATGCCTCCACCCCAACTTAAAACTTAGCTTACTCATGTTGCTCCACCCAAGCTACCCCAAATGCCTGCAAAACCTAATCCAAATCCGACCAACAGACAGGAACAACAAGTTTACAGTGTAGAGACATCCTATCCACCTTATGTTGTGGAGATACATGAGATTAATCTTAGGGTGGGATGAGTACTCCCAAAAAAACACCCTTCATCTTCACCTATAGAGGTTGAGGAGGAAAAGGAAGAAAGTAACACTCAGATACAAAAACCTCCTTTTCCTAAGCGCTTGATCCACTCTAGTCAGCACACCCTAGAGGAGATCAAATTTATGGGAGAATTGAAATTTTTTTGTGTAAAAATACCCCTTCTTTAGGCCATTAAGGATTTCCTTATTTACAATAGGCTCATCAAGGAAAAGTTCTTCAAAAAACCTGGGAGAAAGAAGAAAGATACACCCACCATAAATGTAGTAGTACAATTGTCCGACTTAATGTTGGGAAGGGTGGTATTCCCAAAGTATCTCGACCCTGGTAGTTCATTTGTAGATGTGCACATAGATGGTGTTATAGCCCCTAATACCTTGATTGATCTGGGGTCTGCCATCAATGTAATGACTAAGTAAACTATGCTTAAACTCAACCTCCAAGGGAATTTGAGGAAAACCACAACAGTTTTGCAACTTGCGGATTGGTCCATAGTAACTTTGGAAGGAATTGTTGAGGATTTTATGGTTTCAATTGACTCTTAGGAGTATCCTATATATTTCCTATTTCTCCAGCCAAAAACCAAGTTTAATGGATATCCTCTCATTCTAGGGAGACCTTGGTTAGCTACTGTCGATGCTTATATCAATTGTCGGGCTGAAAACATGACTATTAAGAATGGCCACTTGTCTAAATAACTGGTATTATATCCTCTAGCCTAGCCTTCCATGGACCATGAACTACCTATATGGTTGGAGGATGAAGAAGAAGATGAAGTATACAACACTACACCCTACCCAATTTGTACCATATATGTTTTTCTTAGAGGGGGGGTAGCTTGATGAAGATAAACTCATCGACCAAGTCATTCAGAACCAGTCCCCCACTAACAGCCTACTTGAAAACCTAGTCAAAGAATCTGAAATCCACCCTTGGATGGAAATTCATTCAGTTTATTAAACCTCTTAAACCACCAAGGCTATGGAATTTGGCCCATCCAAATCTCTGAAAATTAACTCAAACATCTTAGATAGATAAGAAGAGTAGTTATGTTAGATTTTGAAATAAAACATAGATGCATTTGATTGGGAATACAAGGACATGAAAGGGGTGCATCCCTCAATGTTCAGACATCATATTTACATTAAAGAAGGATGCAAGCCTGTGCGCCAACCCGAAAGGTAGATGAACCCAACTTTAAAATACATATTCAAGGAACAATTGCATAAATTGTTGGATGCAGGTTTCATTTATCCTATATCAGATAGTGAATGGGTATCTCCTCGTGTCCTAGTCCTGAATAAGAATGGAAAATGGTGGATCTATGTTTATTATTAGGAACTCAACAAAGCCACCAAGAAGGACCATTTCCATTTTCCATTTATAGATCAAGTCCTGGATGGCCTTGCAGGAAAGTAGTTCTTTTCTTTCTTAGATGGGTTCAATAGGTATAACTACATCCAAATTAGCCCTGAAGACCAAGACAATACTACTTTCACATGTCCTTGTGGTACCTTTGCTTACAAAGTCCCACCCTTTGGGTTGTGCAATGCCCCAGATACCTTTCAAAGAGTCATCTTGAGCATTTTCTCTGCATTAGTCCATGACTTGGTTGAAATATACATGGATGATTTCACACCCTATGGGGATGACTTCTATGAATCTATCTAAAATTTGGGAAAATTACTATGAGGATGCATTGAGAGGCATATCTCCCTGAGCCTAGAAAAGTGTGAATTCTTGAAAAGAGTAGGAGTAGTATTGGGAAACTCAATCTTCCAATCAGGAATACAGGTGGACCCGAACAAAATCACCATCATCGAAAGGGTACTTGCTCCTCAAAATAAGAGAGATGTTAGGAGTTTCTTAGGTTTAGCTGGCTACTATAGAAGGTTTATCAAATATTTCAGCAAGTTGGCTTCACCACCATTTGATTTGTTGGCCAAAGACTCTGATTTTACTTGGTCTAGTCTCTATCAAGAAGCTTTTGATCTCATTAAGGGAAAGTTAACTACTATCCCCATTCTACGAGGTCCAAATTGGACTCTTCCTTTCCACATCCACACAAATGTGTCAGAAAAAGTTGTGGGGGCAGCCTTGGGATAGTTAGAAGACAAATTACCTTATGCAATATACTTCATTAGTAAGAACTTTTCCAAGGCCAAACTCAATTATACTATCACACAGAAGGAAATATTAGACATTGTCCATGATTTAAACAAATTTAGACATTATATCACTAGTTATTAGACCTTTGTACACACTTACCATACAACCATCAAATATTTAATGAAAAAACAATATGTTAAGTCTAGAATAATTAGACGGTTTTTAATACTACAACATTTTGACCTAACCATTATCGATAACCCTGGAAAGGAGAATTTTTTTGAATATTTTTTATTCAGGTTAGCTCTATCTACAGATGAAGAAGGAATGGTGGAAGACCAGCTCCCGAATGAACACCTCTTTGCTATCTAGCTCTCTCCATGTTTTGCTGACATAACTAACTACTTGGTTGCTGAAAATTTCCCTCCTAACCTCTCATCCAAGGAGAAGAGAAAGATCATCAAAAAAAGCACCCATTTCACCTGGATTAGGAGAAATCTCTTCAAGATATGCCCTAACCAAATTATCAAAAGATGTGTGAGGGAGGAAGAATTTTTTGACATCCTCTATGCATGTCATGATAGCCCTTGTGGAGGCCACTTTGCTGCAAAAAAGGACAACCTTCAAACTTTGTAGGCAGGTTACTATTGGCATACCCTTCACCAGGATGCCAGAAGATACATTAGCAGGTGTGACCAATGCTAAAGGATGGGGAAAATTACATAGAGGGATGAGATGCCTTTGCACCGTAAGGTGGTTCTAGAGACATTTGAAAAGTGGGGCATGGAATTCATTGGATCCATTGATCCACCATCTGGCTAGAAAAGTATATCATAATTTGCACTGAATACCTGACAAAGTGGGCTAAAACAAAAGTTGTAAAGGTAGCAACCAAGGAGAAGGTAGTAGAGTTTCTGAGATAGAATGTGTTCTACAAATTTGGATACCTCAGAGAGGTAGTCACTGATTAGGGGGGCACAATTCACATCTCATCTCATTGAGAATATTCTGAGGAGGCACAAGATGAAGCATAAGACTTCCATTGCCTACCACCCTCAAGAAAATGGCCAAGTGGAAGTGACCAAAATATCCTTGGAGAATATCCTCACCAAGGTTGTAAGAAACAATAGAAAAGATTTGGCGGACAAATTTGTGGAAGCTACTTGGGCCTACAACACTACTTGGAAAAAAACAACATGGTTTACTCCTTATGACTTGGTTTATGGGAAGAAAGCTCTGCTTTCAATTGAATTTGAGTTCAACACCTTAAGGATGGAATTTGAGTTAGACATGTATATATCAAAGGCCCAAAAAGAGGGTTTGTTGCAATTAAATGGATTGGCTGAGTTTAGGATGCATGCAATCCTTCACACAGAAGTGATTCAACTGCAAAGGAAGGTCTGGAATGACAAGCACATTAAGGAGAAGACCTTTCAAGAAGGAGACAAGGCACTGTTGTATGCCTCAAGGTTCAAGGATTTCAAAGGAAAAATGATGACAAGATGGATGGGACCCTACAAAGTGGAAAAATGTTATGATAATGGTGCATTTCAGATAATAGCCATAGATGAGGAGGGCATCCCCCTACTTGTCAATGGTTATAGGCTTAAAGGTTACAAAAATCCCCTGCCTAAGGTCAAATTTATAAATTCCATAAACAACGAGGTGTATGTCATGGGATAATCCATAGTTTCTAGTGCCTCTCCCTCCTAGGAATAAAAAGAAAAATAAATAGGCATGGTGAAAACTTCTCTGAGGTGCCCAAAGCCAACTCCAGGGTTGAAAACCTCCATGAAGCAATCCTGGAGAAAAAAAAAATAGGAAAAGACAAAAACAGAAAAAAAAAAAATATCCTTGGGTGAAAACCTCTCTGAGGCACCCAAGGACTTTTTGTGGGTTGAAAACCTCTAGAGGCAGACCACTTGCCCTAAAAAAAAAAAAAAAAAAAAAAACAGAAGGAAAGAGAGAAAGATGATACCTATGCACTCATTTTTTTTCTATTTTGCAGGTTATTGAGCAAAGATAGTTTTTGGATCTAGAGGAGAAGTTTTCTTCACTTATTCCTCTCCTCTTCTTACACACTCCATGAACCGCTCTAGCATGCACCCATTCATCCATTTCACCTCACAGGTCGGCAAAAAAATTTATTTGTTTCTCTGACTATAATTGTTATACGAAAGTCTAGCAGCTACATGATTCTTGTAGCACTACAGGAAACTCCTGTAAATGCTACAAGAACCTTATTCATGAAGGAAGGATATATATAAAGGATTTATAAAATTGAAGGAGAGAACTCTAATTTATTGTTTTCCTGTACCTACCACTCCTAACCCCTCATTTCACTCCATGCATGAGTATTCACTCTCTAAACCCTTTGTTGTGCCACTAGCAGCTAGATCATATGTAACTTGGCATGAGACCTCTCCCCTTACCTATATACCACTCCACTCATTCCATGACTCCATTCATAATATCCATAAACCATTTCCCTTCATTTCTAAGAAATTTGAAGCCCCAAAAATAAAAAATAAGATTTCTACAGGAAATTGGAAAGTTTCCTGTAGCAATTTTGTGTATAGCACAACAAGGCCAAAATATGAAGATTAGTTGACGAATATGGATTCAAAATACAACCAGCATAATCCAAGAGAGCAAGAAAACCATTCAAGGCATCTGAGGACCTCCATGCAGCACTTGCAAGAATAAAAAATAAATAAAAGGATAAGCAACTCACTCAGAAAACAAGCAACTCACTCATAAAACAAGATGCTCACTCAGAAACTAAACAAAAAAGTAAAAAACAACAAGAGGAAGATCATGTCTACAACCACCAATTCTATCTCCTTTCACCAGCTCATTCTGCAACACACCAACACCAAGTAGGCTCAATTATGGCCCTTAACCTCTTGCTATGC
The DNA here is from genome assembly GCA_034641835.2 of Pinus albicaulis. Taxonomy (NCBI): domain Eukaryota; kingdom Viridiplantae; phylum Streptophyta; class Pinopsida; order Pinales; family Pinaceae; genus Pinus; species Pinus albicaulis. The sequence goes on along the minus strand of CM076575.1, from coordinate 997,071,153 downwards.
ACTCATAATGACCAACATAGTTTAATGTCGAGGTTCAGAGACTTAAAAGGAAAAAAAGGTGGCCGGTTAACTTGGCCACCTTCGTAAAGTTAAACTGAATGAAATGTAAAAGGTACATGCCACCTATGCAAGTCAAATCAATTCAAGAGGGAGTGAACAAGTATGAGGTGGTGATTACGAGGCTATGAAATAATTAACTGTAGTGGGAATAACGGTCTTAAAGAGGAAAACTCGTGTTAAGTCCAACTCATCACCTCACTCTATTACACCATTTTTTGGTCATCTAACCTATTATCATTAGATGAACCCAAGTACACCATGTAAGACCAATTTTACCCTAAGTAAAATTGCTTTCACTATGTGAAATAACTTAGTAAAACACCTTTATTAAGTTGTTTATGATCCAAACAGGAAGCCCCAAAAAGAAATAATAAACAAATCTATATTTGTTTATATTTCCTAGTCATATTTAACCCAAAACAAGGAAATCAATTAAATAAATCCTTATTTATTTGATTATTTCCTAGGAATAAGTTATTTAAATCCTTATTTAAATAATATTCCTAGTTAAATTTGACTAAATCATTTATAAATAATTAAATAAATCATTATTTATTTAACTATATTCCCATCATTTCCTTAAAATAATAAATAAATCATTATTTATTTATTATTTATAAATAAAGGAATTGACCCAAGTCAAAAATCCTTTTCCTTCCAACAAATATAATAAAATATTCCTAAAGGGTGGTTCTAGAATTCGATTAATAATATTTTATTCATGCACCAAGTTCTAGATTGCCCTAATATTTTGTTATAAATAGAAGGGTTTTCCCCATTCATTAGTCACCTTTGATTGCATTAGATCACTCTGGATCTATACACTTGGTCACATTTTCTCCATTTTTGCCTTGTGAGCTCCCATTGAGTTCTATGTTTGTCTGGGTTTTCTACACCAACAAGAGAGAGAGATTTTAGATCTGAAATGCTGAGGACTATCAAGAACCCATCCCATTGAGGAGAACCGGAAAACACCTTTCTTGTTTTCCTCTCAGGTGCCCCTTTTCAATATAATATAAAAATTCTTTCAAATACATCGTTCTTGTCTTGTCTATTGGATGCATGGAGCCTCATTTTATTTTATCTGCTTAATGTCTTTTATGCTTAGATCTGGATTTGTGCAACATTATTTAGATCACCTGATTGCAGATTTAAAGATATTTGGCAGCCATAATTGATGTTAGGGCTATTTGTTATGCATAGCTAAAGTGGTCTTTTACGACGAAAGATTCATACTAACAATTGGCGACTCCACATGGGTTTTCTTTTGCAACCGCTGTCGTTTTATCTATTCCTGCATATCCAGCTATTTCAGACCCTAGGGTTTCTCTTCAGTTTTTTGTTTTTCCTATTTTTATGGTGTTTTTCACCTATAAAACCCTCAAACATTAAAATTTTTAACTTCCGTGTGTTTCTGGCCCTATTACGCAGGTGACCGACATCAGCCGCAGCTGAGATGACACTTTTTTTCTGAAATCTACCGCCGAGAGACCTGGATCTGCAGGTTGCACTTATCGGCCCAAAAACTGTGACCTAGACCTAAGGACGCACTTTTCTGCTCCAAACCTGCGACCTGGATTGAAAACAGGTCAGAACCTGCGACCTGCACTTTTTTCTGCAATTTTCCAACAATTTTTCTAGGTTTTTCTGAAGCTTCTGTCAGGGTTTTCCAGCCTCCGTCTCTGCCCGTTTAGACCTGTTTTTGATTTGTTTCACTCAACTAAGTGGGAATATTTCCCCTTAGGGCTTTAGTACCCTCCACTTTTGGTGGGCGAGTTTTAGCTGTTTCAGACGTCTGGATTTTCAGAGTTTCACCTTCTTATTGTTAGATCTGATACTTCCTTTTCAGATCCATTTAGATCAGCTCTTATCCCTTTCAAATCACCTCATATAGTTTTGTTTGGGTTTACCTCTAGGGCCACCTCTTCGTCCCTCCTCCCTTTAGCTGATTTCCCCTTTTCTTACAGCAACCTTGCCTCTGCCTCTTTGCTATTCTCTGCACCTCTTTCCAGCAGATTTATCCTTTAGATCCCTGTCCCTCCCGACCTTAGATCTATCAGCCTCTTTCTCGTGTGTTTTGACTAGATTTTTCCCTCTTTTTAGATTAGTTTTGAGAGACCCGCCTTCTTGGGTTAGATCGATGCATTGTTAGCTGTTAAGTTTTCTGTTATTTCAGCATTATATACTGTTATTTACAGATTTATTTTCAGTTACTTAACATACTTTTTCTTTTACTCTCAAAATGTCTAGGTTTAAAAAATTAAAATCAACACACGCCACACACTGAACCTAAGTAAAGAAGATCCTGGTTAACACCGCCTGGCAAAGACTTTAAAATCAATTATCACTGCACCTCTCTGCCCTTGCCCTCACTTGATTTTGTCCCTCCCTACCCTTGTCGGTTTTTCTTCTTCTCGTCTTCATTGCGCCCCAAAGGCGCTTCTCCCGGAGACTTCTTGGCCTTCACCCTCAGTTTCTGGTTGGTTGACTTCCTCCTTCCCATCGTCATCGAGTAAGTCCTCCCACGAGTCTGCACTCCGACTCTTCTTCTGATTGTTCGGGTTCTCCCCCTACTTCTGGTTCTCCCCCTGTTACCTTCACCATGTCTAGTTCAGGACCTAGCACTAGCAGCAACCCCAGTTCTACTGTTGGGTCCGTTTCTAGTGGAACCACTACGAGACCTACATCGACTGCCTCATTTCTCCCTTATATGGCCAGTCTCAGTCTCCCCGACTTCAATCAGCTGATCAATGATCCTATTCGCCACGATGTCAGTTGGCCTGCTATGCCAACCAAGCTCCCCTCTGAAATTCCCAAGTTCGAAGGCCTTGCTATTGAATATCCCTCCAACCATATCCAATCTTTCCACATGTGGTGTTCATCCAATTCCATTACTGATGATTCCATCCGTCTTCAGTTGTTCCAACACACGCTTACAGGCGAAGCTTCTAAGTGGTATGACGACCAGCCCATCTCTTCCCATACCACCTTTGCGACCCTTGCCCATGCCTTCTTATCTTATTTCCAGCTTCCCCCTCGTTATGACAATGGTATCAAAATTTTGACTTATTTCCGTCAATCGTCTGTGACCCGCCTATTCGATCATGTTAAAGAATGGCAGAGAAGAAAGAGCCTATGTCAAGCCCCTACCTTCGAAGACCGTGTCTATATGGACTGGTTCCTTCGCTCTCTCTTACCTCCCATTGGCAAAGATGTTGCATCCCACTTCCCTCAAACCGAAGAAGCCGCCCTTCAAATAGCCTTGAAATATGACCTTATCTATGTTCAATCTAGTTATGTTTATACCATCCTTCCTGACCTCCCCAGACCCGGTGGCACTAACGCACTGGGGGCACCTCATGCTGCTGACGATATTTTTGGAACTCTCTCTCATCCATTAGCTCAACCTCCCATGAGCTATGGTTTTCCTGAGGGAGGGGGCACCACCTCCTGCACTTCTCCCCCTCCCGGTAGCACGCATCTAGGATCTGGCATGCCTCCTCTTTCTGCCCAACCTCCTATTTACCACACTATTACCCAACCTTATTATCATTCATATCCACAGCCTAGTGCTCTAGCTCCTCCAGCATTTACACCCTCGCCTCCCTTGTCTTCTCAACCCCCACAACAGCAGTCACCACCCCCTCGAGAGTAGGTGGATGCACAGCAGGGATTTGTGAATACCCAACCACCTGACAGACATGTGGCCACTCAACCTTCCCCTTCTAGTTCCTTCGATTACCAGATTCTCATGATGAACTCTGATCAACCTTTACCTGTTGACCTTAACCTTCAAACTCGGTCTCGTTAGTACCCCAAGCCTCTCGCTCCGCCTGTCACCAAGTCCCAATCTTCAGGTCCTACAGAGCCTCTGTTGACACCCAATGGTTCCTTGCAAATCCCTCCGCCCAAAGCTGAGGTTCATACCAAGATTCCTAAGGGCCCATTACACCGAAATGCTGCCTCTGGTCGGGCTGCCCATTCATATAGCATAGTAGATGATCTGGCACAATCTCCTGCTGCCATTTCAATACTGCAACTTCTCCAGTCATTTCCTTCTCAAAAGAAGGCTCTACTATCTACCGTGGATGCTGTAGATCCTGTTGATGACTAATTGATTGTTTTTGACGCCCGTTAATCAGAACATTATCCCCTTCCTACTTCCGTATCTTTCCAAATCCCATTCCAAATCTGTAATGATCACATTTCTCGGTGTATTATTGATGAGGGGGCATCCACCTGTGTGATGTCTGCTTCGGTTTGGAAACAACTCAGATCTCCTGAGCTGGCCCCTTCCACTATCACCCTTCGTGCATGGGACGACCATGCCTTCCAGCCCATTGCCCTATTCTGTAATTGTCCTATCACTCTTGTGGGCAAGATTGTTTGCATTTACATTGAAGTCATCGACGCCCTTCTTGATTATAACATTCTTTTGGGGCATAGCTACACCTATGCCATGTCTGCTGTCCCATCCGCGGTCCATCACAAGATGTTTTTCCCTCATAATGGAAAGATAGTCACCATTGACCAGTTGACATATCATGAGCCAAAATCTCAGACCTCCCCTGAGTCGACTATCTCTTCTATAGCCGATAAGAAAACCGTCGATTCTTTGACCAATGTCTCCCCAGGCGTCTACAAATACTCCTCCTTGCTTAGAACTTTCCTTGGCATTCCTCCTCCTCCTGTCTCTGATCCCAGCTTAGCCACTGTTTGCATGATGCAATCATCTCGGGCCGACCTTAAATGGCCCGCTTCGACTAGTCAACAACCTCAACCTCAACCTTGTCTACTGCAACCTGCTCCTAGCCCTTCGCCTCAGCTAACCAGACCTCTTCCTTCTGGCCCGTCTCCTACAGCTGGTACCCATGAGCCTCTCTATCCTCCTGGGTCAGTTCCACCAGGTCTCAACCATCTTGGAGCCGTCCCTCCTGGCCATTACCCCACTAGTTAGATACCTTTTCTTTCTCCCCCTCCCGGAGTCTCTTCAGTTCCCATCATGGCCACCCTCTCCCTCCCCAATTTGACCTTGAGCTTACTCGTCTGGTACCTTGACCCTCCAGTCGCTACCCCACCTAGTCAACCCAAACCTTATCTTGATTTGACCCCGGTTCAACCAGTCCCCATGACTTCTCCCGCTGCAACAATGCCTCAGTCACCTCAACAGGAACCACCTCCTATTGCGACCGCTTCGGGTAAGAATGGCAAAGCTCGCAGGGGGCATCAAAGGACAAGGCTGCCCCAACAAACCCTACCCCTCCTCGGCCTCCAAAGCATACCATCCAGTGTGCTTTATGTGATGTTGTTGGTCACACCACCCATACCTGTCTTGAATTGCCTCATCTCAAGCCCATGGTTAATGTCGCATTCCCTGAGTCCATGGTCCCAGAAGCCTTTGTTCCTTCCGCGACCGCGGCCAAGAACCCCAAGAATATTCACACCAACCACCCCTGTGCTTTGTGTGATCTCCATGCCCATTACACCCACCTTTGTCCCCGCCTCAAGGACTTCCGCACCTCTCTAGCCGCGGTCCGCCAATTCAGGGCCAAGCGTAACGAGTCCACCTTTCCCCTCGTTGCGCATTTTGCTTTAGTAGAACTAATAGACATGACAGCTCCCATTGAAATTCCCCCTCCTGATGTCGAGATTACGGAGCCTTCGTCCACCATTTTCTACCTATCATCATCCATGCGACCCTCGGGGAACATTCCCTCTGAATCCTCCCCTGTTGTTTCGCTTGACCTTCCTTCCGCGAACCCTAGGCTCAACATTGGTAGATCCTTTATCCACTCACTCTTCTATCACCCCTTGTGATGATGCGTAGGTGAACCTCTCTTCTCATGATGATGATTCAGGTAGCTTTTCCGCGTCAGGTGGTCTTTCTTCCACCAGTCACCCCATCTTCTATCAAGATGATGACATTATGGAAGAAATCCCCACCCCTGACTTTATCTATTCCCCCTTACATTGAACCCATACGTTCGAACCACATCCACCTTGTGGCCATTACATTGAAACCCAATGTTTGGGTAAGGGGGCACCCATATTTGAGAGACCAGGAGAAGTAATTCTCCACAACTCTCTTAGTGTATCTAGTCATGTCGACTCTAGTACCATTATTCTTCCACATTTAGAAGAACCTCTAGAGTCCCATACCACTTCATATCACTCTCGAGATGATACCCCTTATCGTTCCTTCATTTTACATCAACAACCCAGTCTCTTAGACATTGTTGTTGACCAACCTATAGGTTTTCTAGGAGAGCATCAGTTCATTATCTCCAAATCCTCTCTTTGGGATAGTGACACCAAGTATGCCAACCCAAAAACTTAAAGTCCATTTGATTCATATATGTAGTACTAACAAGAGATTGGTAATCCTCCATTTCCTTTCTCAAACTGCATAACCATAACGAAAACAACTAGGCGCACCATATCATTCAAATGTGTTTAGATTCCCCTTTTTCTAAATACATTTCGGCATGACCACAATATGCTTGGGGGCACCTATGCCCCTCAACCATAACCCTCCTCAAAATCGTATTTCCTCACTTACAACACTTTTCCTTGGGGCACCGCTTTGCCTCCATACTTGTTCTTTTTCATCTCGATTTTCGTCATGAGATACCATTTTGTACTCATGTTTTTATGGTCCCCTTTGGATCTTCCCCCATTTCATCATCATCATTAGTGTTCGTCTGTTAGTCACTCTACTATTTTCTCTCGTGCCTTAGTTGGGGATCCCTCATCACCTCACCTATGGCGGACCTCCTTCTGTCGACATCAACTCATTTACTCTAGCAGCCAGGTCTAGAGAGCGGTGTACCTTGGTTCGAGCTCCTTTCATCATGATCGTGATCCATATACTCGATGGTCTAGTGATGCAGCAACAGCTATTGGTGATTCCCGGGTGTGTGTGAGATGTCTCAACCCTCATGAGGGGATAGCCCTGCAGGTAGCCCCCCACATGCCCAGATGACTTCTTCATTTTCAGCCTTTGATGCAGCTCCTTACATTTTATGATGTCAGCCTCAGCCGCTTGCAGCGCCTTTTCGATTGGCATGTATCAGTCAAATTTTGTGAGCCCTTCCCCGTGTATAGGGGGAATTTGGGTTGTATTTGTATCTCATGTACTACAATATTATTATATACATCCCAGTTGTATGTGGGATTCATCATTCTATTTTTCTGGCTCGTATTTATGCCAGCATGTACTTTCTAGTTATGTTCCTTGTTTACTGGACATACTATTCTTTTGTACTTTGTCTCGGCGGGCATAGGTATGCCTCCCCCATCACCTTTAGCACAGGTACCACTTCATAAACTAGAGACTTGTTGCACCTGTAAGTCTCGTCTCCTCAGGGTCTAGTCCTTTAGCACATTAGACTACCTTACATTTCTCTCTCTGACTTCCCTCTTGATGTCTAGTGATTGAGTTCTTACAAGGTACTTCGATCATACGATTTTCTCCTAACACTCGTACGTTAGGGGGAAATCTGTTACACCATTTTTTGGTCATCTAACCTACTATCATTATATGAACCCAAGTACACAATGTAAGACCAATTTTACCCTAAGTAAAATTTCTTTCACTATGTGAAATAACTTAGTAAAAACACCTTTATTAAGTTATTTATGGTCTAAACAGGAAACCCCAAAAGGAAACAATAAAAAAATCTATATTTGTTTATATTTCCTGGTCATATTTAACCCAAAACAAGGAAATAAATTAAATAAATCCTTATTTATTTGATTATTTCCTAGGAATAAGTTATTTAAATCCTATTTAAATAATATTCCTAGTTAAATTTGACTAAATCATTTATAAATAATTAAATAAATCATTATTTATTTAACTATATTCCCACCATTTCCTTAAAATAATAAATAAATCATTTATTTATTTATTATTTATAAATAAAGGAATTGACCCAAGTCAAAAATCCTTTTCCCTCCAACAAATATAATAAAATATTCCTAAAGGGTGGTTCTAGAATTCGATTAATAATATTTTATTCATGCACCAAGTTCTAGATCGCCCTAATATTTTTTTATAAATAGAAGGGTTTTCCCCATTCATTAGTCACCTTTTGTTGCCTAAAGATCACCTCTGGATCTATACACTTGGTCACATTTTCTCCATTTTTTCCTTGTGAGCTCCCATTGAGTTCTATGTTTGTCTGGTTTTTCTATACCAACAAGAGAGAGAGATTCTAGATCTAAAGTGCTGAGGACTATCAAGAACCCATCCCATTGAGGAGAACTAGAAAACACCTTTCTTGTTTTCCTCTTAGGTTCCCCTTTTCAATGTAATATAAAAATTCTTTCAAATACATTGTTCTTGTCTTGTCTATTGGATGCATGGAGCCTCATTTTATTTTATCTACTTAATCTCTTTTATGTTTAGATCTGGATTTGTGTAGCATTATTTAGATCACCTGATTGCAGGTTTAAAGATATTTGGCAACCATAATTGATGTTAGGGCTATTTGTTATGCGTAGCTAAAGTGGTCTTTTACGACGAAAGATTCATACTAACACGCTCCAAATTTAATTAAAAATACCATAAAGGTGAGTTGTGCCTCATTATACCAACTTCACTAATAATTTCAAGAATAATAGGAGCAAAAGAAACCATAGGAGCCATCAGGGAGAGAAGCATCGAAGTCTGATCTTGCATGCACCATCGTGCTACAAGAAATAATGAATTGTTACAGACAAATACAAAGGAGGATCAACAAGGATACAAAGGGAAAAACATAGTCATCTTTGGGTTAAAATACTTCCTAAGGCCATCATCTCCCAAGAAAAAACACTAGAAGATAGAGGTAAGTGGTTTCCACCCTCCAAAACTGAAATTTCTCCATGAAATTTACACGCAGTCAGTTATAATTTGGAAATTAAGTGGTAAAATTTTGAATCTGTTTGAGACAATAACCTCCAAGAACTCTCCACATAACTCTCAAACATCTTACCACCTTCCTATCACAACCATAAAAATGGGAGGGGGATTTAACAGAATGGATCCCACTGATATTAAAAGAATAAGACAACATCCTCAAGTAATGGAAATTTTCAGAAACCACCAATGGCTAGGTTTCTTCAAGATTTTGAAGGGTTTTGATGAAGATATAACTACAGAGTTTGCAGTGGCTCTGGAATAACACTCAGAGGAGAGAGCCAACACTATGGTTAGGGGACTAGCCATCACAATTTCACGTAAACTAATAATCAGAGTCACCACTTTTCCCTTAGGAGTTAACTCGATTAAAAACTACTTTCACTGAGAAGAATAAATTGAGGACAAGAATGGAGTGAGGAGAGAAAGCCTTCCATACCATGAAATTCATTTCCTGTGAAGTCAGACCTAGTGTAGGCATGGGTACCATTTCAGGTTGTTGAATGAGAATAGGTTTCAAGGATAACTCCCTATAAAACAAAGATTGAGAATCCCTCATTTCCTCTTGAACTCAATAATAGACATGAGAAAAAAGGTGAGGGATAGAAAATACCAGAATTTGGCTCATCATGGCCTTATAAAACTAATAGTGAATGATGCTTTGAGAAGATTAAACCTCCCTATATCTTTGTCTTCATTCATAAACATGGGTAGGGAAGCCTTCATATCCACCCAAACAGGTCATTAATCTGCCTCTAGTCTTTGAGAGAGGGAGGTAGAAGAAGAAGAAGAGGAGATTGAAGATGAGGAAGAAAAGGAAGAAATGGAGGTTGAAATAGAAAACACAGAGGAATTAGAAAGAGATAAGGAAGAGACTAATGGGAAGAAGGAATAAAAGATAGAGGAAAATAAAAGATTGGACCCTATGCTAGGAAGTGATACCTCCCCTCAAGACACCATCATGTCACCAGACATAACAGATTAGGAAGTGCCTGCTACCCTAGCCACTTTGAGAACACTAGTGAAAACAAAGAGGAGGAGGCAAACACCCATGTATTTCAGGACTACGAAGAGCCAAACGGTGAGGCATGGAAAACCATAGACTCCAACCAAAAGACTTATTACCATTGAGGAGTCACCCAAGAAAGATGATGAAATAAGGATAGAATAAGGGAAGGTTCAAGAGGTCACCTAAATTGTGAGGACCTCTGTGACCTACATAAGAATACACTCAACAAGGTTGGCATCCCATACACATCTAACAACCCCCAGAGACCCCGAAAAGATAGAAAAAAGGGAAAAACAAGAAAGAGAGGGTATTCAGTAGGAAAAACAGATTTTGCTACAGGAAACTCAAGCAAACCCAAAATTAGAGAAAAATACCATGGATGAGGGAGAAAATACAACCATGGATGGGAAAGAGGACCAAGAAGTTGAGGAAAAGGCACAAGATGAAGGGTAAGATGCAAAAGGGGGAAAAGATAAATATGACAAGGAGGAGCCCACCTCACCAAAACATATCCTAAAATATGTATTAGTAATGCCAAACCCTATCACTCAACCAAATATCATCTCCTAATACACATTTATTGAAGGGGGTAGATTGATTCCTCATAATTTCATACTGCTTTTATTCTATTAGTTGGAAGAGGAGAGGGCACACACTCATAATTGGATGAATATTTCTACAACCAAAGGTGTGCTTAACATAGGGGCCATGGTGGAAAAAGTGACTGATTTGGGAAAGGATTTGTATGATGCCAGGCTCAGAGAATTCATGTTGAAAGAGAAGCTTCAGAAGGCCCAAGTAGAGAATTTGGCATTGTATGACCAGCTTCAGCAAAAATACAAACAAATGGCCACCATGGAAAATTTGTGCATGGAGGCAATCCAAAATAGATACCCATCAGATTCCTATGGATTCCACCTCAAATAATAGTGGCTCTTATTTCAGATAAGGACACTAGCCTCTTATGGATCCTTACCTTTTCAGAACTGCAATCAATTCATTGAATTTTGCAACCAGTCAAGTATGGCAGATAAGGAAAGAATGGCAGAATTCTACGTGAAAAATATTGTGTTCACAGACTTGAACATTTGGGACCCTAATCCTAGAATGGGAGACATGCAGTTAATGGAATTAGCATCTTGGATGGTTAATAAGGAAACCATATCACAAGAAATAAGAAGCGTCATGAGGAGAGAAAACAGAGAATCTCTACACATTATGGAAGAGCTATTCATCCCTAGGGGAGTCATAAAAAACCATCTCAAGATAGAAAATGATGCTACACTTGCAGAAAAGTACCTCAGCACACGAGCTCTAGCCATGGATAATTTTGATGATGTTTCTAGGTTTTTGGGAGATTAATGCATAATGGCTAGTCAAAGGAGATGGAATAGCCTCTCTCATAGTATTAGAAACATGGAGTATCACACACCAAAGGGATTTTGAGGTGCCCTAGAAAGAGCACCACTATACAAGAGGGCCATGCAGACCAAGAAGATTCAGAGGTTTTGTTTGAAACTCATTCCACCCTTGCTGTTGGGGTTGAGTGATGGAAAATACCAATATCAGCAGAACATGGAATGGGGGGAAGAAGAAAATAATGATGGATTTTACCCTCCTAAAAGGACTCCTACACTTCTTCCTTGGGAAGTCAGAGGGTCCATTAAAGCTTTAAAATAAATGCAGAAGGAGGACTAAGTTGCTAAGAGGATGAGAAACCCTTTGGTAAGGGGTAATGCTGAGCTCCATCATAAGTTATAATTGGAGGGGTTAATTGTCACCTTTAGCCCTTATTAAGTCTCTTTTTCTCACATTTAAATTATATTATGGTATTATGTTGCTAGTGTAGATGGTGATTAAGGATTTTCATACTTCGAATGCTTAACATGAGTAAATGCAGGATAATCACGAAGATATTTCACTTTTGATTAATATTTTTCAATTAAAGCTTGAAGTAGACAAAAAGGAGAGATTCTAGGGGGATTTTCCACCTCCTTAACTCCTAAAGGCAGCCAAGGTATCCTTGAGATTCCCTCCAACATCTCAAAATTAAAGGCAATGAAGCAAGTGGGAGATCAAGTGCACCAAAGCTCCACTTCTCTTGCAATTAAAGTGGACAAATCACCTACTTTTTAGAGAGTTTTTAGTAGCTACCCTCTAGGTTAAATAGGGTTGAGGAAGAGCGCATTAGGGTTGGAACTTTGAAGGAATCTAATAGAGTCTTAGCTCTTGTAATAGGTTTTTGAGACTCTTATGATTATGTAATAAGACTATTTTTTGAAATAAGATGAGTATTCATATTGTCCTTCAATGATTTAGTTTCAGAGGGCTAGGATTGTGGGTTAGGGCCAAATCCATTGGTCTTAGTCTCTCTTAAGTATTGATGGTTATTTTTATGTCATTGTAGCTAGTTTTCTTCATGAGTTCTTAGCTAGTTTTCTTGCATTTCAATTCATTGTTTTTTGTTTTCTTCCATTTTTCTTTTGCTGCAGTTAAGCTTGCATAGGTGTTGTTAGAATAACTGATGAAATTAGAAATTTGTGTGACAAGCATCCCTCTCACATCTCTTTCATTGGATCTTTACAAGGGCAGACCTTCCCCATAGGCCAAATTTTCTCTTTAGTTTATGATTTCCTGGAAAGAATAGTTAGGTTGATGTAGTGTCATGAACATGTATAGAATGTTGAGTTAGATTTATGTTTGAATGCTGAAGTAGGTTTTATTTCCAAATTCAACTCATCTTTTCCATTTCCTTCATCATGAATTTGTTAATGTTTGTTGCATGAAAAGGTAGTTTGCTTCAGGTTCAAGTAGCACGCCAAAGGAGGACTTCACCAACACCCTTAGCTTCATTTACCACCCATAATTAGACTTCTTTCCATCAAATCACCATCACCCATGTTTTTCATATTTTTCACCTTCACACCATGAGAAAGCCCTAGAAGTTTAAGACGAGCTTCTCAAGAGTTTCTGAGCTTGGCCAAGGGATTGGCTTCCTTTGATTCATCCAAAAACACCTTAACTCCACCTCCCCTATGTTTTTCTCCATCATTTTTGGCCTCAGATTGCCCTCGTACTGTTTCCTGTAGCAATTCAGGACTTTCTGATGGCACTACATGAAACCTATAGCAAAAATTGTAGTAGCACAAGTGAGCCTCTCCTTAAGTCCATAAACCATCATCCACCTCATCCATACCTTCCAAAACCATGCAGACACCTTTATCCTTGCACCCATGAGTTCAAGCCCTTCCTAAACCATCTTAGCGCTTTCTCCTCCTAGTTGCAAAAAAATGCATTTAAAAGAATAATTAGGTCATGATTAGATGCATGAGTAAAAGAATGATAGTTAAAGCATGAATTACATATATATTTTTTTAGCCATTTGGCCCAACAATGTGTGATTAGGTTAGTCTTATTTCTGCAATTTCAATTCAACAATTTACTTCATGAAACATGCCTAGTTTGCTTCCATTTCTTTCCATAGTTTAATTTGTAGATTTCTTCCATTACAGAGTAGTTAGATGTACTTTCTTGCTATAGAATAGTTCTTTGATTATTGATAGAGTAATGGCTTTGAATCATTTGTAGCCCTAGGTCTAAATTCATAAGTGTGAAAAAATTCATTGAGAAACCCTAGAAATAACACGTTTTCATAGGACCTAGAAGAAGATGATGTGAGTAGAATGCATGTGTTGTGTATATAGTACTATCACCTCCAAGTTTAACTAACTGTGTTGATGCTAAAGTGAATGGCTTCCTTGCGCTTCTCCTTCTTATTTTTCCATGCATTATTTCAAGATTCAAATTTTTTTCATTTACATTGTACAATCTTTGTCTTTGCATACTTATCTTGCTTATATTTGTTGACATGTATTCCCTTGCCCACGTAGGCCAACCAATGCACCGGTGACTGCATTGGAAGTATCACTTCACGTGAGTTAGGCCTATGTTTTGCTTAGGTTAGGAGTAGGAGTACTTTTTTATTTTCGTTGTTCTTTGCTTTGATTCGCTTCCATTTGTTTTTCATTTTTCTTCTTTCCTTTGTTTGTTTTCAATCTTAGTTTAGTTTTGGCATGAGACCATGTTTGGCTTCTGAAGCAAGCATGGCGAAATCAAAGAGGAATTTGTTCTTATATAAACACTTGGTTTTCTATATATTGCCTCTCTTTATAAGATATTTATTTTTTTTGGTTGATGATACTCGGATGGAAAATACATTCCTTAACAGAGAGAGTTGCATTGAAATCATGATGTATGATTTTAATTGGTTCTGCCTACTCTAATCAATTTTATCTTTTTGGTTAATCCTTGTCACTCTTGTCTAGAGAGTGAGGGGAGGAAAACATTAACAAGTATTTCATAGGTGTATGTAAAAATTATTCTCTTAAGAAACAACCTCTTCTAATCTAAATAAGTTGGGATCCCTCTTCCACGCCATGAAATGAATAATTTCCTATGCACAGTTCCTTGAAAAGTGAAAATATGAAAAAAATGAAACAAATGAAATAAAGGGAGAAAGAAGAGAAAGGATTCTTGTGCAGAGAGGTGAAGCAAGAAACTCTCTCGGGGTATTGTCCAAACTCTCTTGTAGTGGATCAATGTTTGTGCTCTTGAAGTGACTCCATCAGGGCACCGCCCAGGCCTACTAGCAATAGAGCAACACCAATGATGAAAATAAAGACTCTGACATATTTATTTTACTTGTGCACTTAAATACTCCTCATCCAAAATTCAAAAAACCCAGTGTGACTTGGCTTGGTTACTGTTCCACCAATGAAGAGGATGTAAGGGGCTATGTCTCTAACTCAAACTAAGTGAGGGAGATATGATAATAAATGAATTGAATAATACTTCTATAATGGTGAGACCAGTTTTACATGAGACAAGATTCATTCAGAGAGCTGGAGTTCTACCGGTGTGTCGCCAATGTTGTAGCAGCTAAAACCACCCTCCAAAATTTTTCCATTGCTCAGATTTTGGAGTGTTGGGTGTGGAGCCTAATTATCTTCTTTATTTATATGTATCATAGCGTTGGACTCCTATTCTTAATGGGGCAACAATGCCGCCCGTCGTTTAAACGCAATGCCCCCAAAGCCAAAAACAGATGTAAACTTTCTTTGTAAAAGTATTGTAATTTCTAGTCAATCTCGGTCGTTCATTACGCAAATGATCTGACGATAGTTATGTTTAATTTAGGGTTTTTTTCCCTAGAAGGAAACCCATAGTTTTGTATGAGGGCATTGTATTGCGGCTTTGTATTGTATGTGTATTCTCATAGCGAGAAACATATAGGGAGACTGTGATAGAGAACCGAGGATATTACAACAGATCGGTTGTGGTTTATGTCCCTTCATTTTGCTAGAGAATAGAAAGGAAGGACTCACTGTTCAGGGTAGACGTAGCCCAAATTGGGTGAACCACATATATCTATGTCTCTCTAGTTTTATATGTTTTCTATGTTTGTGTTTCCACATATTTTATGCGTTGCATTGCTTTCTTATATATATTTTTCTAACATCCAACCTCACCTTCTTTCCATAGGATATTAACTTGAATTTACATGAGGTATTCATGCTTTGACTGATGTTTATATTTTAGTTAAGATTGTGCTAAACTCCTGTCTAATCCTTGTGCAGCAACTATGGGATTTCCTCAAGAAAATGCGCAATTCATGGATTAGGACTTGATCTTGATGTTTAGAATTGCGTAGTCATGACTGGAAGTCAAACTTGAGCTCAAAAAATGTGCAGTAATGAAAGGCATCCCAAAATTGAGCCCCAAAACTGCATAATCCCTTAATGAGCTCAGAAAATGCACAATGCACTGAGCCGAGAGTTGCCAGTTCTCGAAACTATGAAATCATTCTTGGTGATGTGCATGGCAAGTTTTCCCAGGAAAAGCAAAAAAATTTGAGGAAAGGCAAAAGCATCCCTAGAATCTAGGGATCTATGTTTAGTGATTCGAAGGACTCGCGCTTGCTATTTTTAGAAATTGTCACCATGCGTTGCTTTTCCCCTCATTTGTGGAATGCATGTCATAAACCCTAATTTCTCAAATCTATTTAATCTTCACCCCTAGAGATCATTCCCACACTAAATATTAGAGCTCTCTCATTCCCGAGGAAATCAATAAACCTTCAATACGATTGAAGTTACTTTTCCAGGTGAGTTTTGTATTTATTGCCTTCAGTCGCTTTTTCTGTCACTTTTTCAATTTGGCTCGCAAGAGTGTTGTTTTTCTTGTTTCTTTGCATGGATGTTGGCATTTTAAATTTCTTTAGCCTATAGAAGTGTTGTTTCAAGTTATCATTTTCCGTTTTCAACTGTCACATTAGTTTCTTCATTTTTCACTGTCGGTCGTCGTTGTGATGGTTGTCCTCACAGATGTCGTTCTCTTCTCATTTTTTTAGTTTCGACACTCAATTTGTCTTGTTTTAGTCACACTTAGTTGTATCTTCACTCAAGACTTCACTATCTCTTATATCTTCTCATTTTTCACACTTCCCTTTGGAAAATATTCCTTTCCCTTGGTCAGAGTTCACTTTGCCCAGCTGGGAATTGTGAAATATTGAGGTCCAAGCCTAGATTTTGGCCTCTGGAACTACGAAATGTGCAGTACAGGGTGGCCCCACTGTGCAATACATAGTGTTAGGCCTCAACTGGCGTCCTTGGACATTGTGACTGCACAATGAGCAGTCTCTCCCACCTCACTGCCCAATCTTAACTGAACATTACACAATATAAGGCTTATAGCTTCAACATTGACTACTGGGATAGTGAAATACGCATTCCCCTCATCTATTCAGACCCTCTTCCCAACAAGAATTGCACAATCCTTCTAGTCATTTTCCTAGTGTGTTGCATGAACATGTCCTTAAAGTAGTTTTTATTATAACTGATATTTTCTTGTCATTAGTGTATTTATGTCCCATGGGAATGATAGTTATTGAGCATCTCTCCAACAATCACTTTCAAAATGGCACCTAAGATATATGCCTCAAAGGAAACCATTAAAAGAAATAATGGGGAAGTACTTGGACAAGTTCTGGTTAACTTGTTAGTTTATGCAGACACTCAGTTGTTTGTAGAGAAGGGATAAAAAATGAAATGGTATTAGATCAAATATGAGTTCACAAAGGAATTATAGACATACTTAGAGTGGAAAGAGTTCCAAAAAAAGAAAAGGCAACAAAGAGCAGAGTGGAGGAGAGAGAGAGAAGCAATACTTGGAAGAAGCATTGTAGAGAGTGCAGAGAGTAGAATAGGAGTTGAAGGAATAACGAGAGTTTAGTAGAAGAGAAAAAGAGGAGAGACAAAAGAAAGAAGAGGAAATAAGCAAGGTTCCAGAGTGGAAGAGACGACACCCATACAAGTTGGAGAGTCAGTGTAGGATCAACCAACAATAGAAGGAGCGAGAAAATAGGTGCAGGAACGAGAGTTTGTTGAAAACCTTGAACAAGTGATTGAAGTCACAGACATGGAAGTGGGGACAGAGCCGCAATATGAATATGTGGACCTAATTCCCAACTCACCTTAGGCCACCATTTATACTCCACCACCTTTAGCCACATAGAAAGCCCCAAGCAAGGAAGGGGAGGTAGTTCCCCTTGATGATGATTTAGTGATGGATGTGTGAAATATGTCATTTGATGAATCTATAGAATAAGATTATACAACATGAAGAAATAACTTCTCAGATGATCATGCATCTCTAAAATTCATGAGAGAAAGGGTGATTGTGGCAGATACCAGCAGGAATCCAAAAACTATTGCCAAAGCTAACTTGGTCTTTACAGGTGCTGCGAAATCAAACACTTAGTACTTGACGACCGAGATAAAATAGTTGGTAAATAACCTACAAGCTTCCTGAGAATATATTTAACAGCTTTGCACAACAGCACAGAGTGCATATTTCACACATTTCTACCTGGAAGAAATGAGAACAACGATACTTGTTGAAGTAGCCACCCTTGGAGACACTATGCACGACTTATATGAGGAGCTCATTACTACGCATAAGGAAGTTGTAGATTTCACAACTTGCAACTTCACTGTAGAGATTTTTTCACTATCCTTAAGAATGTGCAAGCTACCATCATTCATGTGCATGATTGGACAATGCAGTACAAGGCAGCACCACTCACGTCAGTAAAGATGATGAAGCCATAGGCAGAGCTATAGAAAGCAAAGGTTCAGATACTGATCCAGAACAACAATAATCTCGCCATGTTCATCAAAAACATTGAAGCTGCATATGCATAATCGTACAAAAATTTGGAATTTATGTTGAGAACCCATAAGATCCCATTAGTCGGTTCCCTAAACTAAGCTCAGCGCAAGATCCAAGTGCGATAGGAGATTTACGAGTACTTGGAGCAGCTGAAGCATATCGCCACCAAGGAGGACTTGGATTTGAACAAATAGAACATGCAGACCTATAATGGAGGCCATATTAATATTCAAACGATGTTGTTCTTGATTTATAAAGAGGTTTAGATCAGCTCCAAGAAATTGTATCTGAATGCTATGGAGGGAAGAGTATGCTTCTAGCCTAACACCATCTCGTAGTTTGGGGAGATCATCACAAAATACCAAAACTGGCATGAGTATGTGACTGAGAGACATAATTTGAGGTTTCCCGACTTGAGTTCAACCAAACTCCAACATCATAGTGTTTTGTCTTGTTAGGTTTTCAAGTTGTCTCTACCCTATTTTGTCTTGTATGGGTATGAGTGGAAAGTGTATATTATTTGTATTTATTGTATAAGTGAAATTCCATGTGTCCATGATGGAATGTGAAGATTCATATGTAATGTGAGGAGTTGTGAGGGGAGACCAAGAGTCATCGAGGGGGCATGCCAAGAATCACCCCGTTTTAGTTATAAATACATCCTCATAACTCTTGTAGGGGGATTTTGGGAGCCAATATTTTGGCTAGGCTTAGGACTATAAAGGGCTTGGGATTTTTGTGTCACCCTTGGATTGTTCGTAACGTAGAGGGAGTATACTTCTTTTGGAGGAGCAGGTATTTTTTACTTCACGTTCCACTATTGGGGAAAGTGGTTTGTCATGTTGTATGTAAGAATGGAACTTTCACTTATAATAAAATCAGAGCTGACACGTCTTCATGAATACACTAGTAAAAAATGATGAAATTAGTGACTAGGTGACTAAAAATGTTAGTCACTTCAATTATTTCAAGTGAAATACTACTAAATTTGAGCAATTCTAAGTGATGGAACTAACAATGACTAACTTAAATGACTAATTTAGTCTATGAATAAAATATACAACTAGATAATAAGTGACTAATTTATTCTAGGATTAAACTATATGACTAGATAATAAATAAATTAATTAATAATGATTAACGTAAATGACTATTATAGTCCAAGAATAAAACTATGACTAAATAACAAGTACAACAAGTATATGAATTAGTCATTTATGTTAGTAATTTTTAATTGTGGACACACTATTTGTTATGGGTTTTTTGTGGCATTGTTACATACCGTGATTGATTATTGCACTATATTCATAGAGAACAATTTCATTAATTTGAATTCAAAGTATGTTGATTTATACATGGTCAATTGATATAAATATTGACTCCAAATTGGTGTATGAGACCCCTTGTTTGTGGAATAAGGGACCCACCTTCGGGCAACGATTTGACTACTAAGTCTACGAAGACATACATACTTTACCCCTCTAGTTTTATAGACATGACCTCTTGAAAGGAAACACACACTCTTAAGCATTAGACCACCTCAAACTATATAATAATTTATAAAATATAATAATTTTATACTAATCCTTCTTCTCATACCATTATATTATTGGTTTATTACACTGTATATAATTTATACTTTTATACTAATCCTTCTTCTCATACCATTGTACCATTGATTTATTACACTATATATAATAGTTTATATACCATTGATTTATTACACTATATATAATAGTTTGTAATATATATAAATAGTTTCATGAATTGGAAATGTAAAGATTTGGATATATGACATTTGCGCGCATTTGTACTCACTTCAGAATTTGGTTTGGCCATAGGCGGGAATATTCGATTTGGTTGTTTGGTAGGATATTATGAGATTTGGGAGGGCCACTATTTTCTATTAATTGGAAATTATCAATTACTTGGTTGGGGGAGCCTTGTGGGTTGGAGGAGTAGTTATTATTTAGTATGTAGTATTTTAAATACAGCTCTCAGAAAGGGAGGGAAACTTGTTGTTGGCTAATGTAAGCGAGTAGTTCTGATCTTGTATTCCATCGTGATTCAAAAAACAATATTCTTAAAGAGTCACTACATCCTTCCAGTTACAGATCGATTTATTTACCTTTAATCTATTTACTCATAACCGACCTAGTTGCCCGAGAAAAAGCTACAGGTTTAGACATTGAACCAGTTGAATTCGAAGCTCAATCAGTACCGATCATCAATCTGTGTAATCGACGCAAAGAAAAATCAAGAAGAAAGGATATATTTTTTTCTTATCCAAAGAAGAGAGAGCAATGCAAGCAGGAGATCCCAAGCAGTAGAGCCACCGGATGAGAGCTGCAACATCTGGTGCTTTGAGAGCTGGTACGCCTGGTGCTTAATGTTACAGGTATGTACCTGTCTGGATGCTAACTTAGTTCTTTAAGCGCTGGTGTTGAAGGATTTTCTCTCATGGGGATTGATGATTTGATTGGGATATTGGTTCAAGTACATGTTACCTACTTGCAATTCAGTGCGTGATTTTTTATTTGATTGGGATCTTGGTTGAAGGTTGAAACCCTTTGTGTGCCTTTATAGATGGGAGGATGTCTCATTTTATTTAGCCATCCACAACTAGCATCAGATAGTCATTGCCCCAAAAATTTGTCAACAAACCTAAAGGAAATCCATTGAAATTGACTCTCATGGTCTACTTAGGATCAGAAGTAGAGTATACTTTCCCAATTTTTGTTTTGTTGGTTTTGAAATTATATGAAGGGAAAAACTTCTTATGAATTTAATATCAACACTATCAATCCGATTTCTAGTGGTCATGGAAGGTAATGTGCTAGTTTACTTGTTCTTCCTTTTCAACACTTATTTGAAATGCAAATAACTGGACCACTTAATGTGGTGTGCATTCTTGATCTTGCTCAAAGTTCAAAGGTTTGGTGAGACTTGTGATTTCTATGAATGGTGATCTCTTTTCCACTCAAACAATGTCTACAATTATGTGTTGTTTGAACCAATGTGTACATCTCTTGGTCATATATTGTGTAATTAAGAATGCTTGAAAAAGTATTGGAGTGGTGTGCAACTGGTCTTCATGTTGCATCAATGATGTACCCATGGAATTTTGCCAAGAATCCATGTTGATATCAAGGGATTTTTGAATGTAAGGTAAGGAAATAATAGTAGTAGTCACAATTTGACACTTGATCTCTTTGAACAATATTTGTTGTGAATTTCCATAGCTAAAATTGAATTGGTCATTTTAGTGCATTAAGAGGGTGCGTGACATCGGAGAACTACACAAGAAATATCTTTAAATAATTTTCCATTTCCATGAAGCTTTGTAGGTTTTGAATGTTCTTTAGTAGTGGTAAATTGGCAATAGCTGAAATATTTTTTAGAGCAATGTTGAATCAATCTTGGTTCTTGCAAAATCTAATATGCACTAGTTTTGTATGCTTGAATGTATGTTGCTTTGTATTGATTAATTCCTTTTCTATTCATAATACTGATAATATTTTATCCAAGTGTTTCAAACGGTACTCCCAAGTTTTACTAAAAACTAGTATGTTATTCAAGTACACAATCACAAAATAGTTAAGATACAATATGAGCACTTTGTTCGATATCCTTGTGAATGTCATAGGGGCACAAATTATATTGAATGAATTCACCAACCATTGAAAAAATCCTTGTCGTGGCTCAAAATTTTTCTTTCATACATCTTCGAGCTTGATATAGATTTAGTTGTACCTGAACTTTAGGTTAAGCTTACTAATATAATTATGTTCATGAATGTAATCGATTAGGTTCTTGGTGCATGACAATGAATGCCATTTCTTGATGGTGTTTCTATTTAATAGAGAATAATACATTCTCCATGTGTCATCCTTCTTTGGAAACAAAAAATAACAGATCCACAAAGCAATGAGTTGGTTCATATTTGGCCATTATTTATTAAGTCTCGTATCTACCTCTTGATCTCCTAGTTTTACAACAACAAATCCTTGCACAGTGACTCATTCAATAGCACAAAAACTTGTTGCAACTCATTGATGTGTTGGACTGCATGGTTTGGAGGCATCCTGTGTATTTCTCATAACAACTTGAAATAGTGCTACAATAACTTGTCCAACTTATTTTGTTCTTCTAACTTCTCATACGTGCTGGATATGCATGCAACAAGGCCTTGGGCTATTGTTTTTGGTTGACCACTTGAGAGTGGCACTATCCTATGCTCACAAGGCTATTAAAGAAAACTGTATTGAAGCTTTTTATTAGCCTCTAGCCTTTAGTGGTTGAATTAACACCAAGGGAGTTGGATATTTTTTGTGTGGTCACTGAGTATTTTTGGCCTTTTTTTACTAGGCTTTGTTTAGGCATTGACAATACACTATCTCAATCCCAGAGATATGAAAATTTGAATATCATATCGCAGACATCGAATGAAACAACATTAAACTCCACTTCATCTACATTATCTATCGATATGGGGAACTTCATCCACTTTTACATGCACATTCAACAAGTACTTGTTCTTGCTAAGAAAAACCAAGGGATAGGGTTAAGTATGCATGATTGGACGTAAATTATGCTTCTTTATCACTAATTTTGAGATGATGTCTCATTGGTTTCCAGTGTCAAACACTAAAGTCACAAGATCCTTCCTGAGTTGGATATTAATGGAGAATAGTTTCCAACTCTTTGTGTAACTAGGATGTACAATTTCCATCAAAGAGATGCAATCCATCACACTGTTAGACATCGATATCTATTTCACTCCTTACTCTATCATGATCGACATTTGATGCTTCTCTATAATGTAGTGACCAACATCCATCTTTGGAATGTCCATTGCACTTATCGATAGTGATAAAAGGGAAAATTTGTCTTCCTTAATGTGGTTTTGGTCTTCTACTACAAAATTTTGTTGAATGGATTGATGGTCCTACCATCTTTTGCAATGGTCACCTTTCCTTAATTGGAATTAGTGGCAACAACATTATTAATCTTCCTCCAATTGTTTGTAGCCTCTGCTAACCTAGCTTTTTGACAGGCATATGCAAGAGTGCAAATGTCGAGCATCTCAAACTCCATCTAAATAAAATGGTATTGATTGCAGGGCAATTACCTGGAACACTATGTAACCTGGCTTGGTCAAAATTCCCTTCTCTCAGGCTGCCAGTAACGACATCTGCATGTGAAAAGAGTTTAGTTGAGGATGGAAAAGGAGCTTTTTGCGCTGAAATGCCTCGTTATAAACACCAATGTTGTAATCAATGGTTGCATGCATCATTCTTGTCTCTTTTGTCTACCATATTCTAGATAAGCTATGTTGTAGAATTTGGTGTAATAATATTGTGTATTAATAGTTAATGAATTGAAGGTTCAACTAGGATCAGATTTCCCTTACACATAAGAATGCCATCAAGTATATTGAGATGATTAGTTTTGATATAATTCATTTGTATATTAATTGTGAGAACTATTACATAAAACATGGAATTCTCTTGTCTTGAGGAGGACCAAGTTTCCTATATCTCAATGTTGATATTTGCAACACCATAGGGACATGCTATCTTCCCTCTTAGACTAATGAGAACCCCATTGACTCCTGCCAGTTCAGGGTTTCGTTTCAAGGCACCATCAAAACAAAAAATGAAGGCTTTTTGAGTTTGACTCCACTGATGAAATTCTTGTGGATTTATATGAAGCTACCAACATGATTGTGGACATACTTACCTGGGTCCCTGGGTCGGGAAGAAGAACAAGAATATTTAAAATTAAATTGATCTAGCAATTGAAGTTCTTACTTGTCTAGATCTTGATTTGGAATGAATTTAATCCTTTTTGAATTAATATGTTTAGATAGCAGTGCTTTAGCTTTAATTTCCACCATCTCCATTTCACTCATCATCTATTTGGAAGATGGCACGATTTTTTGCCAGCCAGATTTCCAACATGCGAATTTAGACAATGCAAACTAGACCCTTTCAAAAGAGCCTTGCAAAGAAAGGACCTTAAGTAACGATTACAACACGTCCAAAATAGTTGCTTCAGTGAATTGACTACTTGAAACGACTCTCAAGGTCGTTTACCACCACTAACCAAGCCACCATAGTGAAATGGAAATCCAAAAACAGGCAATGAGAAGATTCCAAACTAAAGGCAAAGAGCACACTAGGAGGGACCCTGAATCCCTCTCCTTTTCATATTTTCTGAGGTTAATATGTTGTCATAAGATAGGTTCCAATAGAAAATATTAATCTTTGGCAAGGCATCTGAATGCCATATTTTTCTCCAGATTGAGGCTTTGTGGGGAAGTGAACATCGAGAAAGTTATTGGGCATAGCTCTACTTAACTGGATACTTAGCTAAACCCCACCCGCTACAGTCTGATTCCTCTAGGTTCTTAAGGGCACAACCATGCAATTTTTGTTCCATTGAGGCCACCAAATGGAACAAGTGTGAAGGTGGAACCCCAAAATCCGACCCTCTCAATAATCCTAAAGCTTTGTCCCATGAAGAAATGTCAAAGACAGAATTTTCTCCTTGTTGTCCAATCATATCTTTAAAGGAGTGAGATCCTTGAGAGTCAAGCAGTTGGTGACCCATGATGTTATTCTTCCAAATATTAATATTTTACAATTTCCTAAAATCCAAGTAAAATGATCCATTATTATTGGAATGTTAGATTTCATAAGTCAAACATTTCTTGACCATTCAATAAATTTAGCATATGCTAGGAAAGATGGAATTGCCTTGTATCTTTATAAGAAGAATTGGGTGATTACAAGGACCGAGTAATGGTGTGGTTGGTCTTCAAAAGTAAAAATTCATTTTTTTTCAAGAGTCTGTTTGGGTCTTCAATTGACCAAGAAAGACATGGCTTCCAAAGATCCACTCCTCCTTGATAATATATTCCTAAAGTTCCATGTGAGGAATATCCAAGGTTTGTTGAAACTTGAAGCAATACCCTATGACCATTTATCTTTGTTGAAAATTCATCAAAGTATCCTTAATAGACATTTTTCAATTTTAGTTCCTTAATCTCTGTATGACAATTCCCTTGTCAAGTATTACAACAGTGGCAACATTCTCTGCAATTATTATTTGTTGTTGGAAGAATGAAGCAAAATGACTGAGATCCACATTCTCTTGTTCGCTTCTTTACATTTATTTACTCTGGCCAAGACTCTTAAGAGACAGCTACCATTTTTGATTAAAGAGTCCAAAATAATAGAAATTTGTGTGACAGGATTGAGGGACTTGTCTAGAAGTGAATTAGCGTCAGTATTGCAAATGGAAGACTTAAGCTTTCTAGGTTCTACCTGTTCTTGAGATGTAAGTTGATTTTCTTCCTGGGTCACATTTATCATGTGTATTCCACCTTCTACATTCAATTTTTTTTTTTGTTGAAGCACATCTTCTCTATCTAGATTGGTTGATGGGTTCAATTTATATGAACTGGGAAAAATTTGACTTGACTAAGTTATAATGTCATGGTTTGGGAAACTAATTGCATGAGTTGACCAAGGGTTGGGAATAGTGTTTGGCTCTATTGACTTAGAATGTTGGAACTACTGCCAAAGATTCTATGAGTTTCCAACATTGGACTCGACTGACCCAGACTTAGTCAGGTCAACGATATGGTGTTTCTATGGAAACTCATCACTTTGGCCAGGGTCAATTTTTAAGGCTTGTCATGCCCTTCTACCTTGTCATTCATTTTTTTAGGAAATGAATTAGAGCTTTCTTCATTTTTCTTGGAATTAATAATTATAACATCCTAATGTGTGAGGGGAGTCTTTGAGCTTATTTATCTGGAAATAACAATCAAAGGGGTTGAGTGACATAATAGTATGACAGGAAAACTCATTCAAATTGGGTGAATATGTTGCCTTATCCCCATTATAACTATAAGACCCCTTCTGGAACGTGTAAGGTAACTTGAAACACGAATAGCTTCCTATTTGTGAAGCTTATTTTTAATTGAGCTAATTTATAACCCTTTGGAGTTCCTACCATCTTCTTTTCCCAGGGATACTAATTTTTGGTAACCATTTTAGTCTATGCACTCTGTGTCTTGGAGCTAAAGGATATTACCTTGAAGTTTGAAACCTTGCAAGAAATAGTTTGATGGCTTCATTCGTTTGTCCCTGGAGTGCTGGAATTTGTGGTATGCTTAAGCTCTGAGATGTTCTTGTCTTCACTAAATTATCAACTTCATCACTCTAGTATGGATTTGGGTGCTTTTTTATGAATAATGACCTTCCATTTCTCAACCCTGTGCATGCTGATAAATCTCCCATAAATTTGTTGCAGGTCTTTCTCTTAGTAACTTTGTTGTGACCCCATATTCATGAATGAAACATTCAGATAAATTAGGCTTAGATCAGGGCATTTTGTTGGGATCTTTTTAGCGAGCTTTAGGATCCCATATTCAAGATGGGAATACTCTTGGACAGCTAGGGTATTGATAAATATAGCATCATGTTGTGGCAGACACTATTCAAGGAAATATGAGGGGAGCTAATACTTGACTTCTTCAAGCTAGAGATCCATCGTTATCCTCAAGTTCGTAAGTTCCAACGTTTCTGGGTCAAACATAGGAACAGTTTTATGCTGGCCATGAACATCAGTGTTGCAGACAGGGAGCTGTTTTATATGAGAAATTAAAGCTACCAGAATATAATTTATAGTTAGGAGAGGGAACTCCTTTGGAGATCAATTATCATACCTATGAACAATAAGAGACAAACCTGGAAATGATTTTGCTTACTGTGTAGTTAACCAATTATGGGTTTGCATGATTCCTCTTGTTTTCCTAGATATTGGTTTGTTCTTTCAATATGACAAGACTATTCATCTTCAATAAGGATTCCTTCAACAAATGGAATGGACCTTTCTTCCTTTGTCTCATATGGTTCACAAAACAACTTGTTGATATGATCAACCTTCTTTTATTCCTCATCAGAGTCCATGTCATATGTAGGATGATTATCAAAGGAAAAATATCAAATCTTGCACTGCTATGTTCAAATTTAATAGGCAATGTTGATTGGAGATGGACATAATTAAGTGTGCCAAAGTTTCTACCATATTCAAAATCACAGATAGGAGTGTTGGTATCTTGAGACTTAAGGGATCTTTAGGATTTCCCTTCATTTATGAGTGTCTTATTACTCTCATTCTCAGGAAAAATAGAACTACAGTCTAGTGCATTATCTCCATCTGCGCTCAGGATTTTGTCATATGTTGGTTGAATTTCCATTTTCCAGTGTAGAAAAAAGGCATAGCATGATACCCATGTCATCACGTGCTAAGTCTTCTAGGGTGATTGCAAGAGTGGTAGAAATTTGTTTCCTACCCTCCTGCTGATATTCCTCCTCTGCATTTAGGACCTTTTCTCACACTATCAATCATCCAAATCATTCAATAAATTTAGCATATGCTAGGAAAGATGGAATTTCCTTGTATCTTTATAAGAAGAATTGGGTGATTACATGAAATGAGTAACGGTGTGGTTGGTCTTCAAAAGTAAAAATTCATTTTCTTTCAAGAGTCTGTTAGGGTCTCAATTGACCAAGCAAGACATGGCCTCCAAAGATCCACTCCTCCTTGATAATATAGTCCTAAAGTTCCATGTGAGGAATATCCAAGGTCTGTTGAAACTTGAAGCAATGCCCTATGACCATTTATATTTGTTGAAAATTTATCAAAGTATCCTTAATAGACATTTTGAAATTTTAGTTCCTTAATCTCTGTATGACAATTCCCTTGCCGAGTGTTACAACTTACAACAGTGGCAACATTCTCTGCAATTATTATTTGTTGTTGGAAGAATGAAGCAAAATGACTCAGATCCACATTCTCTTGTTCGCTTCTTTATATTTATTGACTCTGGCAAAGACTCTTAAGAGACAGTTACCATTGTTGATTAAAGAGTCCAAAATAATAGAGATTTGTGTGACAGGATTGAGGGACTTGTCTAGAAGTGAATTAGCGTCAATATTGCAAATGGAAGACTTAAGCTTTCTAGGTTCTGCCTATTCTTGAGCTGTAAGTTGATTTTCTTTCTGGGTTTCATTTACCATGTGTATTCCACCTTCTACATTCATGTGTTTTTGTTGAAGCACATCTTCTCTATCTAGATTGGTTGATGGGTTCAATGTATATGAACTGGGAACAATTTGACTTGACTAAGTTATAATGGCATGGTTTGGGAAACTAATTGTATGATTTGACCAAGGGTTGGGAATAGTTTTTGACACTATTGACTTGGAATGTTGGAACTACTGCCAAATATTCTGTGAGTTTCCAACATTGGACTTGACAAAAGGTAAAATGCATACCTTGTCAGTCCCAGGGGCAAGGGCTACAACATGA
Organism: Pinus albicaulis; assembly: GCA_034641835.2. NCBI lineage: Eukaryota > Viridiplantae > Streptophyta > Pinopsida > Pinales > Pinaceae > Pinus > Pinus albicaulis. Next base: position 997,042,564 of record CM076575.1, on the reverse strand, counting down.
GTCACTTCGTCATCAATTTGTGTTGTGCATACTGCACCAAATTGTTCAGCCATCTGCCACAAATGGTGAAGATGCGGCTGTGATTCTCCAACTGCAAAAACCCTACTGAAAACCACTTTACAATCTTTTAAAATATTTTGTTGTTCAGTTGCAAGAAATTCCTGGACATCCACTTCATGCAACTATTTGTTTGAAAAAAAATTATGGTGAATTTTCTCAATCACCTGTGTTTGAATTGCAGGGTATATGTGTTAGAAATGTGACCATACGATGAACTCAGGAAATATCTCTAAATTGTGAGAAGTCACAAAAGCAATGTTTGTTATAGATTAATTTTAGCATCTCACCGCTAAAGAAGATGCCAGTGTTCCATCTTCTGGCCTCTCATCAACGTATGCTTCTAACAGTGACATTCCCGTCAATCCAAATTGGCACCTACTACAGGGAAAATACATGTTCTGTACATGGCAGTCTCCATGTTCTTAGGAACAGTCACATATATCTTTAACTACCAATTTTTAAAGACAGAAATTAACAGTTGTAAGGTCTTGATTGGACACTGGAAAAGAATTAAAATGAACTTACCTTTCCACCACAATTGAATTATGTCTATGATGAGGCCAAACCCTTGCAGAATCATCGATAATTACTACTGCAAATTCCATTCCCAAAACACCGTCTAGATCTTTACTTTTAGGTAGCCTATCATCTCCATCTAGGTCGGCCTCATCACCCTTTGAAATAACACTTCCTGCAATTAAAGTTCTTATGGGATCAAGTACTTTTGGCCATATCTGTGGCATAAACTCTGTTTTCCATTGTATAAACATGTAGTTCGTACAACTTGCTTGCCTGCAACATAAACCATCATAGAATGAATTAGATGAAAATAAGAACAGATCCATCTATTGGCATACAAGGAAGTTGTCAATTCCACATTGTAAATCAAATGTTCCCTGTAAGAAATTACAGTTTGCAAAGATAATAATATTTCAATCCAAATTTTACTAACCCTGTCCAAAAAATTCCAGATGCCAAGCCACAATTTAGTCCACAATGCAGTCCACAATGCACATTCCCATATGAGGAAAGCAAAAAATCTGACGCTAAGGTTTCTCTTGATCTTGTTCCTCCTTCTTCCTTAGAATTTCCTCGTGCACATGATCTATTTCAGTAAACTGTTGGACAAACAACATCGTGAATTAGCAATATTTATATAATCATATTATCATCAGTTCATTTACTTCACATCCCTCTTTGCCTAGGAATCACCAGAAGTATAACAAGATGATTTTTATTTTTATGACACCTTAGTTGAATTTAGAAGTGTGTGATCAAGGTCCAAAACAAGGAAAAGTTTCTTGGCGCTAAACATCTTATTTTGTTCATCAATTCTCTGTGCTCGTTCCTGTTGGATTGCAATTCATTGTTCTTCACTTAGCCCTTCCAAGAAATGATTCACATCACCACAAGGATTCATATGATTTTGTGTGATTGTGGTAATTTCATTTGGCAAACTCTGTGAGAGGGGCATAACCATGCTTGAATCCTTTGGAAGTGCTATGTCTTGTTTAATAAATTCTTCTGGAGATTTAGAAGATTAAGTGAATTCCTACTCCAAGTCAACGGGGTCAGTTTCTATAATTGACTGGCCAACAAGCATCTGTGACGATAGAACTCATAATGTTTTCATGTCAGAATTTTTTAGCATTTCAGCAATTTTTGCAAGCTTTTCCATGAAATTCTGTTCAATATTAGGCAAACAAGGAGCTTGTTGCAAATTTGGACCCAAATCTGTAGTTGCTGGTCCTGAAGCCATACGTATCTGCCTGCTCATTGGGACAAAATGTTTATTTGTCCTACTCAAGTTCACATTATCATTACCCAAATTCATGTGAAGAATACGACAGGGATCATGAGGTTTCATTCGAGGCTTCCTAGAGTCTCCAGCCTACCCAACCAACATATAACTTGAATAATTCATCCAAAGGAACATTGGAAAACAATAGAAGAAACAATTAAACATAGCAACAATTTACATTTGAAATGCTTAGAATTCACGGCACAGGTGTCTCTTCCAACATAGAAACAACGATCCAAAGTCATATTTTTAAAGACCACCAGTTAATCCAAGACAAATCACCAAATCCATATTACTTAGGACAATTGCTTCAATCGACATATAGGGAATGAAATGAAAACAAAATGAAAGAAAAATAACTTTACAACTGTTACATCTCTCAAACATTCATTACCCACAGGATACAACTCAAACTCTACTGAATCATCAGCATGTCTTACCGTGGAAGTTCCTTGAATGGCAGGTTTGGAAGCAGTTTCTAGTGCTTGTAATGTCATTTTATGTTGTACATTAAAATTCTTTAGTGTTCTTGGGTCATCTATGATTACTTTCCCAGATGTGGTAACAAATGCTCTACTAGGACCTGAAGGAGGATTTGTATGCTAACATTGATCAGGCTTTTGTGTAGCTTGTGCTGACAATCTCTATTGTTCTTGCTTAATCAGGTGCATTAGCATAGTTGGGTTTATCGCTATATCTTTCAATACATAAGGTATTATATTTGAGTTATGACAAAACTATTCATCTTCAATAAGGATTCCTTCAACAAATGGAATGGACCTTTCTTCCTTTGCCTCATATGGTTCACAAAACAGCTTGATGATATGATCAACCTTCTTTTATTCCTCATCAGAGTCCATGTCATATGTAGGATGACTGTCAAAGGAAAAATATCAGATCTGGCACTTCTCTGTTCAAATTTAATAGGCAATGTTGATTGGAGATGCACATAATTATGTATGCCAAAGTTTCTACCATATTCAAAATCACAGATAGGAGTGTTGGTATCTTGAACCTTAAGGGATCCTTAGGATTTCCCTTCATTTATGAGTGTCTTATTACCTCATTCTAAAGAAAACTAGAACTACAGTCTGGTCCATTATCTCCATCTGCGCTTAGGATTTTGTCATATGTTGGTTGAATTTCCATTTTCCAGTGTAGAAAAAAGGCATCGCATGATACCCATGTCATCACGTGCTAAGTATTCTAGGGTGATTTCAAGAGTGGTAGAAAGTTGTTTCCTACCCTCCTGCTGATATTCCTCCTTTGCATTCAGGACCTTTTCTCACACTATCAATCATCCAAATCATTCAATAAATTTAGCATATGCTAGGAAAGATGGAATTGCCTTGTATCTTTATAAGAAGAAATGGGCGATTACAAGAACCGAGTAATGGTGTGGTTGGTCTTCAAAAGTAAAAATTAATTTTCTTTCAAGAGTCTGTTAGGGTCTTCAATTGACCAATCAAGACATGGCCTCCAAAGATCCACTCCTCCTCGATAATATAGTCCTAAAGTTCCATGTGAGGAATATCCAAGGTGTGTTGAAACTTGAAGCAATGCCCTATGAACATTTATCTTTGATGAAAATTTATCAAAGTATCCTTAATAGACATTTTTCAATTTTAGTTCCTTAATCTTTGTATGACAATTCCCTTGCCGAGTGTTACAATAGTGGCAACATTCTCTACAATTATTATTTGTTGTTGGAAGAATGAAGCAAAATGACTGAGATCCACATTCTCTTGTTTTCTTATTTACATTTATTGACTCTGGCAAAGAATCTTAAGAGACAGCTACCATTGTTTATTAAAGAGTCCAAAATAATAGATATATGTGTGACAAGATTGAGGGACTTGTCTAGAAGTCAATTAGCGTCAATATTGCAAATGGAAGACTTAAGCTTTGTAGGTTCTACCTATTCTTGAGCTGTAAGTTGATTTTCTTTCTTGGTTGCATTTACCATGTGTATTCCGATTTGTTATCTAAGTGTGTTTTTGTTGCTAATATCTTCTATTCAGATTGGTTGATGGGTCTAATGTATATGAACCGGAACAATTTGACTTGACTAAGTTATAATGGCATAGTTTGAGCACCAATGCATGAGTTGACCTAGGTTGGGAATAGTGTTTGACATTATTAACTTGGAATGTTGGAATCATCACAAATATTTGTGAGTTTCAACATTTCACTGACAAAGGTAAAATGCATACCTTCAAATTCTGCAAGTAAGTGGCTAGAACATGAGTCACTTCACATCAATTTGTGTTGGGTATACCTATCAAATTGTTCCCACCTCTCACACAAAGGGTGAACACAATGTTACGCTTCCAACTGCAAAAACCCTACTGAAAACCACTTTACAATCTTTTAAAATATTTTGTTGTTCAGTTGCAAGAAATTCCTGGACATCCACTTCATGCAACTATTTGTTTGAAAAAAAATTATGGTGAATTTTCTCAATCACCTGTGTTTGAATTGCAGGGTATATGTGTTAGAAATGTGACCATACGATGAACTCAGGAAATATCTCTAAATTGTGAGAAGTCACAAAAGCAATGTTTGTTATAGATTAATTTTAGCATCTCACCGCTAAAGAAGATGCCAGTGTTCCATCTTCTGGCCTCTCATCAACGTATGCTTCTAACAGTGACATTCCCGTCAATCCAAATTGGCACCTACTACAGGGAAAATACATGTTCTGTACATGGCAGTCTCCATGTTCTTAGGAACAGTCACATATATCTTTAACTACCAATTTTTAAAGACAGAAATTAACAGTTGTAAGGTCTTGATTGGACACTGGAAAAGAATTAAAATGAACTTACCTTTCCACCACAATTGAATTATGTCTATGATGAGGCCAAACCCTTGCAGAATCATCGATAATTACTACTGCAAATTCCATTCCCAAAACATCGTCTAGATCTTTACTTTTAGGTAGCCTATCATCTCCCTATAGGTCGGCCTCATCACCCTTTGAAATAACACATCCTAAAAATAAAGTTCCTTTGGGATCAAGTACTTTGGCCATCTCTGTGGCATAAAATCTGTTGCCCACTGTATAAACATGTAGTTCATACAACTTTCTCACCTGTAACAAAAACCATCACAGAATGAATTAGATGAAAATAATAACAGATCCATCTATTGTCATACAAGGAAGTTGTCAATTCCACATCGTAAATCTAATGTTCCTAGTAAGAAACTACAATTTGCAAAGACAATAATATTTCAATCCAAATTTTACTAACCCTATCCAAAAAATTCAAGATGCCAGGCCATAATTTAGTCCACATTCCCATATGAGGAAAGTGAAAAAGATGACGCTGATGTTTCCCTCTGTCTTTCTCCTCCTTCTTCCTTAGAATTTCCTCGTGCACATGATCTATTTTAGTAAAATGTTGGACAAACAACATCATGAATTAGCAACATTTATATAATCATATTATCATCAATTCATTTACTTCACATCCCTCTTTGCCTAGGAATCACCAGAAGTAGAAAAAGACGGTTTTTATTTTTATGACACCTTAGCTGCATTTAGAAGTGTGTGATCAAGGTCCAAAACAAGGTAAAGTTTCTTGGTGCTAAACATCTTATTTGTTCATCAATTTTCTGTGCTCATTCCTATTGGATTGCAATTCGTTGTTCGTCACTTTGCTCTTCCAAGAGATGATTCAAATCACCACAAGGATTCATATGATCTTGTGTAATTGTGGTAATTTCATTTGGAAAACTTTGTGAGAGGGGCATAACCATGCTTAAATCCTTTGGAACTGCTATGTCTTGTTTAACATCTTCTTCTGGAGATTTACAAGATTCAGTGAATTCCTACTCCAAGTCAACGGGGTCAGTTTCTCTAATTGATTGGCCAACATGCATCTGTGATGATAGAATTCGTAATGTTTTCATGTCAGATTTTTTAGCATTTCAACAAATTTTTCAAGCTTTTCCATGAAATTCTCTTCAATATTAGGCAAACAAGGAGCCTGTTGCAAATTTGGACTCGACTCTGTAGTTGTTGGTCCTAAAGCCATCTGTATCTGCCTGCTCATTGGGAGAAAATTTTTATCTGTCCCACTCAAGTTCACATTATCATTACCCAAATTCTTGTGAAGAATACGATGGGGATCACGAGGTTTAATTCGAGGCTTCCCAGAGTGTCCAGCCTGCCCAACCAACAAATAACATGAATAACTCATCCAAAGGAACATTGGAAAAAAATAGAAGAAACAGTTAAACAGAGAAATAAGTTACATTTGAAATGCTTAGAATTAATGGCACAGGTGTCTCTTCCAACATAGAAACAATGATCCAAAGTCATATTTTCAAAGACCACCAGTTAATCCAAGACAAATCACCAAAGCCAGATTCCTTAGGACAATTGCTTCAACCGAAATATAGGGAATGAAATGAACACAAAATGAAAGAAAAATATATTTTCAACTGTTACATCTCTAAAACTGATGATCAAGTAGATAAAACTTAAACTCATGAATCAAAGCGTGATGTCTAATTGCAGTTCCTTTGAGTGGCGGGTTTGGAAGTAGTTGCTTAGTGTTTGTAATGTCATTTTATGTTGTACATTAGAATTCTTTAGCAAAGCTTGGGCTAGTCATATTACTTTCTCCCGTATGGTAACAAATGCCTCTAATAGGCACCAAGGAGGATTTGTCTGTTGGATTCCGCAAGAAGTTTTGTGCGTACCTTGTTTAAAAAATAAATCTCTCGTTGTTCTTGAAAAACTGTGTGCATTAGCATAGTTGGGTTTACCACTATATCTTTCAATACAGAAGGTATTATATTTGAGTTATGACAAGACTATTCATCTTCATTAAGGATTCCTTCAGCAAATGGAATGTACCTTTCTGCCTTTGTCTCATATGGTTCACAAAACAACTTGATGATATGATCAACCTTCTTTTATTCCTCATCAGAGTCCATGTCATATGTAGGATGACTGTCAAAGGAAAAATATCATATCTTGCACTGTTTTGTTCAAATTTAATAGCCAATGTTGATTGGAGATGCACATAATTATGTGTGCCAAAGTTTCTACCATATTTAAAATCACAGATAGGAGTGTTGGTATCTTGAACCTTAAGGGATCTTCAAGATTTACCTTCATTTATGAGTGTCTTATTACTCTCATTCTCAGGAAAAATAGAACTACAGTCTGGTCCATTATCTCCATCTGCGCTCAGGATTTTGTCATATGTTGGTTGAATTTCCATTTTCCAATGTAGAAAAAAGGCATGGCATGATACCCATATCATCATGTGCTAAGTCTTCTAGGGTGATTTCAAGAGTGGTAGAAAGTTTTTTCCTACCCTCCTGTTGATATTCCTCCTCTACATTCAAGACCTTTTCTCACACTATCAATCATCCAAATCATTCAATAAATTTAGCATATGCTAGGAAAGATGGAATTGCCTTGTATCTTTACCTCTTTATTCTAGGTTGTGATTATGAGTAGGATTAATTGATCGACATTCTCCTCCCAAAATAAAGTTAGGGTGTGGTTGGGTTCACTAGGGGAGTATAGTTTCTATGACAACAACGTCAATGTTTCTTCAATAGATGGTTAGATCACCGTATTTGCTACTATTATGAATTCATTGTACTTGGATGCTAAAAGAGTTTTGACACAATCCTTTCCCTTATCTTTAGTTTCTACAACCCCTAAAGGGACTTTTTGGAGGTGACCATGGTCTAGCTATTCAAAACTTTGAAATGTGAAGAATAAACAATCTGAATAAATAAGCGATAATGCTAGACAAAGCTATAGAAATAATTTTGTTAATTATGTAATGGGAGAGAAGCAAGATCTTGGAAATGTTATCCATCCTAAGCATGGGACTGTTACTCCATGAGGGCTTTAGAAATACATCTTCTCTCCAAGAATGCCTCTAAAATTTTATGCTTCAAGTCTTCAATAAATCTTCAACAATACCACAAGGATGTCTGCCTTAATAAGTGACCTATATAAACATGGAAAATATTCATTAAGCCTCCTTCAATAAGGGTCAATTATTATTCTCCAATCTCAAAGACTTCTTCACAAAGGCTCCCAAAAATATGTAACTGTGTGTGCTTAAGGACTGCTCCCAAAAATGTTGCAACCTGCTCCAAAAAAATTAGACTTGAAATGTGCTCAAATATGCCATAACAAGTCTGTCATAACAGATTATATTATTTTCCACAAGACTCAGTTCTAAATCTCTCCTACAGATCTGAATTTTTTTGTTCCTAAATAAGGCTCAAAACAGTCCTTTAAACACTGTCTCAAACATGCATGAAAATTCCTTTAATTGCAGCCTTACACAAGCTTATACTGCATCCCTTCGTGCAGCCTACATAGGCCTAGTGTGGCTCTTCTTGTGGCTTACACGGATCTGACAATCACAATGTTGTAGGTATTTCATAGATATGCCCAAAACCAGCGATCTGAAGTGTGTCTTTTTTTTTCTCCACAGTTTTCTGTAGCATAGATAATCCGAGTTCTAGTTGACTGTTATTCTCAAGGTTTTGAGCTTTCACATACATTATTTCAATTCTATATCAGCAAGTCCAAGTTTGAAAAATGTATAAATATATTTTCCCAAATATATCCTTAACTGTCCTCCTCGGCCTTAGTTCACCTTCTGTGATTCTTCTTTGAAATCTTGACCAAAAATAATGGATAAAATGAAGAGTACGGATTTCTATTTATACTAGTTTGATATTTGACAAAGAGACACGTCTCTTGGACGACATGTCAAGCCTATACAAGTCGGCTAAGGTCGGCTCAATGTTAGAGTTAATTTCCTTAACTTAAAAAATCAATATCTCCCAAACTATTTGGTGTTTTGGGGCAAGTAAGGGCTCGTTATAAAGGGAAAAATATACTCTACAACATGGTATAGGATACATTTTGAAATGTTTCCTCTAAGGTGATGAAAATTTTTTTTCTTTGTGACTTCCCTTGAATTATTTAGTGCAGAAAATGATTAGGACAATATGGCTTCTTTGTTTGGCTTCTCCATTGTTTGTCTTCTCCATTATTTGGCTTCTTTATCATCATAGGAACATGTAGGACGTCCACGTCATCATGATAATGTCCAGAAATGAGTGCATCACCCATGTCATCACATATTGGTGTAATGATATGTTATAGTGTATCATTATTAGGAGAAATCCAAAATAGTTTTCCAACCCTCAAATGATCTCCAACCATGATCATCACATGTCATAATCAAGTATCAAAGTGTATGACATCATCACATAACGTCAAGGGTTAAGATCTAGATCATCAAGTGCATGCAACATTAGATCAAGGACTTCTTAGGGCTTCTTTCATTAGTGGTTTGACTTCTTCATGATTTGACATCTTCATTGATGGCATGACATCATCATCTTGAACCAAACATATCAAGAATATTGACATCTCGGTTAATTTCATATTGACATCAATGACAACCTTGACCAATAAGAGGAAGATGTGAACCTTCCAGAACCATCCAAAATAATAACCGGTGTTGTCAAGGGTAAGAATTATTCAAAAGAGCCTGAAAAGCAAGTCCTGAAAGAAGTGGATGACTGGGAGGATGTAGCTGAGCTTTCAACTCCTATGAATCAAGTAGCTATTTTAGTTACTGAATGTTCAAGAGAAAGAAAGTACTCCAGTGGTTTTTTGTTGAAAATCAAGGATCAGTGCAAAGATCTACCAAATCATTTTTAAATTTGTCTAGACATTATTGAATTACTTGGAAATTCCCAAGCACTTGCAAGTAATATAGGAGAGGCTGATGCATTAGCAAGCACTGCAAGAGGAATTGACAGGAAACTGAGTGGTAATTATCTACTTGAACGTCGTGGGGGAAATATGGCCAGTTTGGATGATGATAGATGGGCCAAGCCGATGGATGCTCTTACTAATGGTTTTGATATGTGGATGGATGCGGATCTTAGTGTTTCCTCTGTTGTGTTCAAATTGGCCAAGGTTATAATACTGGCTTTGCAAGAAATACATGTGCAACACAAATGAGTATGAATGTCATCCTTTCTGGAGGGCCTTATATACAAGCACCACTTCCACAAGTTGGACTAGTGGATTCCTTTACAAAGCTTCCATGCATTTTCATTATGTCTTTTGGAGAAGTCGATAAGTTTCCCTGAATTTTTCTTAATTTTGCATGACATACCATCTAGTGTGAGAGATTTGAAGGAGGCAAATTTTTGTGTAGATGACCCTTAAGCACCATTATTCCATTCAAATATGGTTTCGCTTTGGATACTAGATTATTTTTTTCAGGAAATATGTTGAAATTGATCTTATAGGGAATCTACTACATTTATGCAAGTTTGGGCCTTTCTTTCTAAATCAAGGACATCTTACTGAAGGGTAATGTGAAATTTTATGTTTGTTCTTATTCAAGTTTGAATTTATTTAAGGACTGCTACAATCTATGGTCATTTGCGATTATGAATTATAACTATATATAATTTTGATGTTTCTAGGTTGGAGATTGTACTATTTTCATTGGAGGATGCTACCATTGATGCACCCAAGGCTCCTGAGTTACTTGGTCATGCAGGGTCAAAATCCACTAAGCTAATTCCATGTCATTAGAACAATTTTGCATCCTTCCTGGGAAACAAATCCGTTACAGAATAGGATTTTCCCAAGAAGGAATTTATAACATGAAACCAAAAAATTAGAAGCAATGTTAGTTTGTCTTTCCAACGCATATGATAGAGAAAACTAGCTTTATTTAGGCTACTCATCCATATAGGGTTCAATGTGCAATTGGTTAACTAGATATGAATTGTCTTTCCTCAATATATGTGAAATTATAATTATTGGCTCAACCTATTCTTCTATCATGTCTACAAGAGACCATGGGTAGGTATGACTAATGGCTCTTGTGAAATTTTTTACTGTAGAGTAGGTGGTCTCAATAGAGTTATAACAGAGTAAAAAAGAACTATAAGCTTGGAAACTATACAAATAGGATTTGCCCTAAACTTGACATATTTACTCTTTGTTGATTATGTTTTTATTTTGGGTGATATGACCAAGGTAGGTGCAATTATGTTGAACGACCCCCCCTTGAAGAACTGAAGTTCCTACCTTAAAAACTACCACCAACTGAGGAGCTACAAGAATCAACACCATATTTGATTTGAACCTAAATAGTCTTATTATCTCTGAGTATTTCACTAATCACAATGACCAATAGATTCTCCTCATGGATTATTTTTCTCATTCTATTTATTATTAAAATCCACAAAATGTATCCCTACATTTGAATCTTGGGAAAAAACATATAATTGTTATCATTTAAATTACCCATATCTCTTGGAGCCCAAAAATCCATTTGATTTGGATAAGATTTATTTATAACCTCAAAAGAAACCCTATTATAAGCTGAAGGACCATTATGTCCTCTTGAGTCTTAACAAATTATGATGGAATAAAATTGGTTGAAGACCAGATCCGAGTTTACCATGTCAGAATCTAGGTTCATTGAGATGGCGACCTTGGTACAAACTAGGACCACCCATAATTATCGTTGACATCTCTCTTTCATCATCAAGATTAACATACTAAGGACCTATAACCTGTGGAGGCCCATGGTAGTTATTGCAAAGTAATTTATTAGAATACATGCCATTTCTTATTATGCGATTTACCACATTTGAAAATGGCATCATGCACATCATTTTAAAGAAGTCTACAAATTAGGTCAACATAATTTTTTTCACATTTACGACTTCCCTCACATTTTTTTGGTTATTAAAGCTCAAGCACTTTCATAAAAAAATATGCAAAGTCAAAGAATAAAATGGTCCACTCCCTTAACATTTTCTAGTATTATAATGAAGTTTTATTAGAGACACTATTTTGTTTTTGTTTTGGTTAGAAAAGGGTTTGCTCTTGGTTTTATGCGACTTTTAATCTATCATATGTAGCATGTTGAGAAATGGGAAAGGATAATGTGTGACATTTATCTTGCAGAAATTGATGTTGAATGAAAGGATACATAGTTTAACCAAACTACAATTCACTTTGGTAAAGGCAGAGGAACATCTTAAAAAACTGCTTAAGTATACACCATATATAAAGTTTGACCATAAGTAATATATGCATTTTTATATTGTAGATATGTAACTTTTTCTACCCAAGATATCACAACAAGAAAAATATTGATATTGTAGAAATTGTTTGAGGACCTCATTGAGGTCGATTTTTCTGATGTCCTATTTGATTGATACTTTCTCATATGTCAGGAAGGCTTTAAATATGAATTAATATGTTCATGAAACAAATTAGATTCAAATTTTACAGATATAAAAGATTAAAACAAATTTCAATGTCTTTGTTTGATTGTTACTTGACTTTGCTGTGGGCAGGTTATAGGAAATGTGATTGGAAAAATGACGAGGAGACGATGCATATCACGTCTTGGACATGGTTTATTCGCTGTTAGAGATCACTTAGAAATCTAAGTCACTGACTTTGGAAATGTTTCTAGCGGGAATTCCTATGGTTTTTAAAGTTCTGATTATTTTAGCTCATGGTTATTTTGGGGAAGCGAATGTATTAGGAATGCTACACACAACATCGGTGGACAGGTAAATTTTTTTTTTTTTCAATTGCAATTTCCATTCCATGACATCCTCTCTTTATTGTTTGATTGTATTTTGGACCTTTCTTTCGATTTTGTTTTGTATTTTAACTATGAAATTGAAAATACTTAGTACCATGTCCATTTAAACAACAACCAAATCTTGCAGATGAAATTAGTATTACACTATATTGATTGGAGTCCTTATAGCTATTTTGTGTTAAAATATTTTCATGACTATTAGAAAAAGTTACTTTCATGTTGTTATTTGAGTACATGTTGTTTATATACTTGACTAAGTTCATGCATTAGAAAATGAAATGTTGTTGTGAATAAAACAACAAGGATTAAACATCACACCTCATATTATTTGTTTTCACAAGTTATCTACAACTCGAGCTTTTTAGCGTATAACTTAGTTGACATGATTGTTCTTAAGCTTTCCTTGAAAGTTGAATACTAAGTTACTAAGGTGTTCTTTTCTATATATCGTGATATTTTATTTTCTTTGTTTACACAGGTTATCTGGCCACATTATAGTGACATTTATCGCCCCAATGAAGAAAATCTGTTCAAGTTTCTTACTTGTATGGGGAAAAATGGCTTTGACATTGCTGATGTTGAGGTATATGTCGTATAAACTATTTATAGTCTAATCTAGTTTATATTCTAGTGTTCATTTTTTTTCATGTTTTAAACTCATTGTATCTTCTTTTGTTTTCAAAAAATGAACTCAATATTGATTGTAAAAAGCATGAATTAAAAAAAGATGGGAGCAATAACATTGGAGTGAAAAATGAAAAAAGAGGCAGAGGAGAACTGGTCTGGTGATACTCTTAGAGCCAATATCTCGCATAAGACATACATATAAAGACTGATGGTCAAGTCTTTAGAGTTGGTGAATTCACCTGCAATGCCTTGAAAACACAACGATAATGTTTTGAAGTGATGAAACACCATTTCATGTGTAAATTGTAGTCCAACCAATATTAAGTTGGAAAATCATATTGTAATACTTTAACATTTCATATAATATAATTTATGTGGTTGAAATTATTTATAGCTGCACTTGATATTGTTTAGTATTGTAATTAAAATATGCGACTTTGTGTTTTCCTATTAGATGAACATGCATATTGTATGACATTTTTTAAATCATACAAATTAATTTATGTTGATTAATAATTAACACAAAATCAATTTAAAACTACTAAATTAGTAGTTTACATTGATTAATGATGAACACAAATAAAATGAATATACCACTAAATTAGTTATTTATAATGATTATTAATGAAAGTAAATGAAATGAATATAAACTACTAAATTAGTCATTTATATAATGAATAAATGGCTACTGCAAATGATAAATTTTTGACTACAAATGACGACTAAATTTTGCATATATACAACTACTAGTAGCTAATTTACAGTATCTTATAACACGACAAAAAATTATTCATATTTCTCCGGTCATTAATTGGTTTCAAACGATGACTAAAAATTGCATATATATCACTATTAGTAGCTAATTTACAGTATCTTATAACACGACCAACATTTTGGTCATATTTCTTGGTCATTAATTGGTTTTATTGGGTGATCATCTAGTAATATATTTTGTTGTATATTTGGTCATTAATTGTGACAATTAAAGACCAAATCAAAGATTAAATCAATGATTAAATCAATGACAAAATCAATGACTAAATTAATGATCAAATCAATGACTAAATCAATGACTAAATTAATGGCTAAATCAGTGACTAAATTAATGACCAAATTAATAACCAAATATACAACTAGACAACAAAATTGAGATAACCAATTAATGACTAAGCTAAAAATGACCAAAAGTTGGTCGTGTTATAAGATACTGTAAATTAGCTACTATTGGTCCCCGACCGAAAAATAGTCGTTTATATGCAAATTTTAGTCATTTTTTTAGTAACTAATTAGCCATTTTGCACTAGTGATATATTGTAAATGTAGTAGAATTATTCTTATTATATTTCCAATGTATGCTATTTAACTTATACACATTCTTATAAACTATTTCATTTTCATTTGTATGAATCTTATTGAATGCATGCTTATGTTTTAACCCATCCCCTTTAACTTGTGGACTATTCTTCTTGTTATTTTGTGTGATGTCTATCAACTCATGTGTTCCTTTCAAGCTACGTACTATTACACGCTTCCAAGGAGCACACTTCCTTTTCCCTTCACATTCTAGAACCACTCATACATCATATTGAATTTTCGTAGGGTCACACACTTGCTTTAACCAAATACACGGTGCACCACTCTATGTGTTTTGAAATCCAAGGCACATCATTAAACACCCCACTTCTTCGACTCCTACTCCAAACAGTGTGAGGTCTAGTTTGTACTTCATATCGGGGAGATTCATTCAATGTTGGTGGCTCCAGCACCGTCAACATAACTCAAGCCATCAAGGGCTCTAAAGTGTTTTTCTAGCCAAGGCTCCAGGACTAGTAACTCAACCCAAACTATTATAGGGCTCCAAAGTATTTTTTCAAACAAGACTCCAGGAACTAATCACTCAACACATAACCAAAGGAACATGCGAATAAACCAAAAAATAAAGGGAAAAACTCCCACAACACCATGGCTATCCAGGAAATCAAAAGGCTAGAAGAAACCACTGTCAATATAGGAAATCCTCCATGCCAATGACAGATCATGACTAAGAAACCACATGCATATGCCATGCATGCCAAAAATAGTAATAAAATCATACATGAAACTCCATACCTGCAAGAAAAACCTGTTGTAGCTACTAAGCTCGATGTCCTGTTGATATTGCTTGCTCTTCCTTTGCCTTCTTGCTCCAAATCCAAAGTATGCCACACTCTTCCAAGAGTGCTCCAAGAAAACTCTAAGTATCCAAGAGTATGAGAAAGAGAGAGAATACAATGAGAGCTCCAAAACTGAACTGACAAAAGTCTATGAATTGATCCTCATAAGCCTTTTTATTAATGAGGCCTCTAATTTATTCAATTTTCCATTATTTTCTTTCATTTTCCTCCTCACATGCAACCTATGATATTTTACCTCAATTTTCTCCTAATTTCCAATATTTTCATAAATAAATGCCATTAAATTCCACTTTTCCTTCCCAAATCCTTAGCCATTTCCTTTTCCAATTTCCTAGCAATAATAAACCAAATGAACACCCACACTAGGATTTTTTCCCCAAAATATATCTTGGAATATGTGTCCCGTGACCATGTTTATTATTTTCCCTTTATTAACTTTTATTACATTGATTTTTTACTAGGGTTGTTACATTCCACATACCACCCGATCATAGACTATATTGAACCTAAATTTTCTTTCAGTCAGTCACCCCCATGCCTTATTCCAAGCATGAATGTGGGATCTCATGGAATAAACAAAAAAAAACCAGACCAAGGCTTCTAGAGGCCAAACCGCCTCAAACCTCCACTAATGATTCCACCTCATGGTCAGACATCACTAAACATCAACATATCGGTCTTTACCCAAGCTGTCTAGGGCTCCAGAGTGTTTGTTCCAACTGGGTCTTCTAGGAATAGTAACTCAACCCATAACTGTTGTTGGGCTTTTAGATTTTTTTTCCAACCAAGGCTTCTAGGACTAGTAACTCAATCCAGAAAGGGCTTCCAAAGCATTTTTTCAACCAAGGCTTCCACGACTAGTAACTCAACCAAAACTGTTACAGGGATCTTAGAGCCATTGTCCAACCAAGGATTTCAAGAACTAGTATCTCAACCCAAAGCCATAAGGAACATGAGAACCAACTAGAAAAAAAAAATGAAAGAAACCCACAACACCATGACTATCCAATAAATGGCAAGGTTATGAAAACCACTATCAATCCAATAAATCCTCCATGCCAATGACATATCATAACGAAGAAACCACATGCATGTGTCATTCATGCCAAAACTAGCAAGGCAACTATACATGCCACTTAGTACTTGTAAGCACAACCTGCTATAGATGTTGATCTCGATGTCCTCTTGCGCTTTCCTTATTTTCCTTTTAACTTCTTGCTCCAAATCCCAAGTATGCCACACTCCTCCAAGAGTGCTCCAATAAATGTCTAAGTGTCCAAGAGTATGAAAGAGAGAGAATAAAATGAGAGCTCCATAACTGAACTGAAAAAAAGCGTAATCGGAAAAAATCTTGCCAGCTGATCCTTAGAAGTGTTTTAATTAACGGGGCCTTTATTTTATTCATTTTTCCATTATTTTCATTAATTTTCCTCCTCACATGCAACATGTGACCTTTCACCTTCTTAAAAAAAAATCCATTATTTTTCACAAATAAATTAAAAATAATGCATCTTTCCTTCTCAAATGCCTTTTCCATTGCCTTTTCCAATTTACTCTTAGCCATAATAAACCAAATGAACACCTGCTAGGATGTTTTTCCCACCATTTAGCTTGGAATATGTGTCCCATGACCTTGGTATTATATTTTTTACATGGGAACTAAACCAGGTTTGTTACACTTAGGAGTTACAATAGACTCCATGGGTTTGAAAATTTAGCATCCTTAGACAAGTTATTTCTTAAACTAAACATATAATATGATCAAAACTATCTCCATCACCTCCTTCTTCACATTAAAGCTCATATATTCAAGCTCCTTAGAGATAATATTTCACTCATTTTTGTCTCGATCTAGTTGTAGCACACACCACCAATGATCCATAGTGAAGTGTGTGAGTGGTGATCAGGGTGAGCATGGTCTGTAGTGAAGTGTGAGGGTGTCGAGAAGTAGACAATATTTTTCAAAGTGAAGAGAATGAAGTTTCTAGAGAAAATATTATGTTGATGAAGTAGCTACCATGAAATGAATAAAAGTACAGTGAAGTAGAGAAAATAATATTGAAAATCAGATGGGATAAGAATATCTTATAGGTTGGTTCTTGCAAAGAAGAAAAGGGGATTAGAGCCTTTCATAGTTTGGTTACTACAATGCAATAGAGGGGATTGGTGTCTCTTGTAGGCTGGTACCTACAAAGTAGCAGAGGGGATTAATGTCTAGACTTATATGTTGGTGCCTTCAAAGAAACAAAGGGGATTGGTGTCCACTATAGGTTGGTGCCTACAAAGAAGTTGTGATTGGTGTCTCCAATAGGTTGGTGACTGTGAAGCCAAGGGGATTGACATCTCCTATAGGTTGGTTCCTACAAACTAATGTATTAATAGGTTAGTTCCTATAATATATGTTATATAAATAGATTTCGCGGTTTTCTTCTAGAAGGGTTTCAATGTATATATTGTGTTACTTGTTTAGTTTATGAGATTGATGTTTTATGATATTTAACTCAGTAGAGATTTTCATTGTATTGATTCACCGCACCCTATCTCGGTATAATTGTGAATCCAGTAATTATTATTAGAGCAGGTTCCTTCAAAAGAATTCTAATCACTTAAAGGTAGATCTTAGAAGGACGAAATGCTTGTAAGGATGGTTTTTTCTCAAATAGAACCCCACTCTTTGATGGAACAAACTATTCCTTCTAGAAGATAAGCATGAGCATATATCTGATGTCTCTTGGTGTTGATGTTTTGATTTATGTGGTAGTTATATAGTTCTAGAAATTCCGCCAATAGATTCAAATGAGAGAAAGGATTTTACAAATAATGTAAAAGAAATGAATTCCATTCTCTGTGTGAAAGTGACTTGGTTTGTAAAAATGTTCAAGTGTGAATGAATTTTTCTTAAACTAGTTTTAAATTAAATCAAGTATAAAGTACTTAATGAATAAGGAACAACAACCAATTGATAGTGGAGTTCATCTAGTGTGGACTACACCTTGGGGTCATTCCTCCATAGGAGTGGCCTCTTTTATTAACGATATGCTAAGAATTAAACTTTATTACATCAACAAAAATCCTTCAATATGCTATAGGGATCCTACAAAAATATTGCTAAGGTAGTGGTGTTCATAAACCACTTTCATCCCTTCTTTCTACCAAAAACGAGGTTCAAAATACGTCTGAATTGTTTTTCTCAAATTACAAATGAGAAAAATTCCTCCGAAATCCTACAAAAAAGAAATTTGTGTTTCCTAGGAAGTGATATTGAAATACCTCTAAAAACCTCCTTCGGTTGCTGCAAAAATGTGATAAAAATTGCATTGTTTACAAATTACGGAGGAAGAAAATATCAGGCCAAAATGGCCAACCTTTGTTAACAATTCAATACTCAGTGTGTTGGTTACAATTTTATTATTTAAAATTTTGGTATTGATATACCCAGGGTCAAATTTTTCATCTATTGACCATATTCCCATATTGGGCAGACCAATGTATTATATTTTCAGCCTTATGATATCCAAAAAAAATAGTATTATAGTTTAGTCCATTTAAACTTTGGCATGCGAACTGTTGGTTAACCATTGGGTGGAAAATTCGTATGTATTACATTGGGGCCCAATGACATAGGTTACAACCCTTGATACGATCAATTATATGTTATGTTGTCAATCTCAATTTTACAGCATACCCAAAAAACCTAACTGCATGGGCTAATCATATTTTAACATGTTTTAACTATTCTCATGTTGTACTTGGGTGTTGTTGGTCATGTCTCATTTTTTAATGGCATGTAAATGTAGCAATTATCCATTGTGAGAGGTCACGGGGCCAAACCTACGGTGTCCCCCATTTTTGAATCACTCATTATAGAAACACAATATATATATATATTTTTCCAACCACATATAATGACTGCCATTGGTCCAACATACAAGGTGTTAGTTGTGCCCACCAATATCAGGGGTTCAATCCTCATGGATTTAGCCCACCTATCCTCTAAATTGGATTTTGACCATCGAAAATTCTTTGTTGTTATTGTGGTGCCACATGGCATCCTTCGATTGGGCCACATGGCATGTATCTACTTGTCCACTTGTAGCCTAGTCAGTGCACATGTGATTCTAACTTAGCCACATCAGCCATTTCTCATTTTCCATGTGTCAACTCTACCATGTCAACCACTAGCACATTAGTGTGCCACATGTCCTTCCAATATCTTTTATTTCCATTCAATATGACTCTTTCCATGTGTCATCATATAATATTGTCACATCATCTTATAGAATTTCCATTGTGTTAATGATATATGTGGTTGTAATAGACCCAGGTTAAAATTTCTTCTAATAAAGTTAATAAGGGAAAAAATAAGACCAAAGTCATGGGGCACATATTACAAGCTAAATGTTGGGAAAAAAATCGTAGTGGGAATCATTTGTTTTTTATTATGGCTACGGGAAATTGGAAAAGGAAATGGCAAGGGCATTTGAAAGGATAAAATATATTTTTGACTTTTTATTTATGAAAATAAAGGAAAATATGAGAATAGGAAGGTGAAAGGCCACAAGTTTCACGTGAGGAGGAAATTGAAGAAAATAAGGGAATATGAAGAAATTAGAGGTATCAATAATAAAAAATATTCCGAGGATCAGTACACAATGTTTTTTGGTTAGCATTTTTCCAGGTTAGTTTTGTAATTGGTTTCAAAGAGGAGAAGAGCAGTAAGAGGAGAAATAAAACAAGCAAGCAAAGGAAAGTAAAGGAAATCAATGGAAATCAAAGGAAGGAAAAGGAAAGCAAAGGAAAGAAAGGATCAAGCAAGGAAAGGTTGGATCAAGCGGCTTCAGTTGGAATACTTGTAGGTAACAAGTTTCATGCATTATTTCCTAGCTGGTTTTGTAATGCATGGTATATGCATGTGTGTATTTGGTTCATTCGTTGTCATTGGCATGGGTTTTTCCTAGTTTGAAAGTGGTTCAACCTTGCCTTTCCATTTATGGATAAAGATGGTGTGATGGGATTCATTCTTGGTTGAATTTTGGATTTCCATAAGGTTTTAGATCTAGGTGAGGTGGTCTTAGTAAAATCCCAAGGGTTGGGGGTCTAGATGGTTTTCTCTAGGAAGTTCTCAATAGGTTGGTGGACAAAGGAAAATTCCTCAAGGTATGGTGAAGGAATTATGAGGCATCCAAGCTCAGTTTGGTTTTGTGATCTCAGGACTGGATTAGGTGAGATCAAAGTATTATGAGGGTGGAGGTGGTTTAACCTCTGGGTTCCATTGGTTGTTTATGCATTAGTTTATTCGATGATATCCCACATTCATGCTTGGAATATGGCACGTGGCTAATTGGCTGAAAGAGAGAATTGGTGCAGCTCAATCTATGGTCAGGTGGTACGTGGAATTCCCTGACTTGGTTTGATTTTTCATATGAATGATAAGATCTATTTTCCTTTGTAATTCATGATTGATTATTCATGTTATTATGTGGCTTTAATGGAAATTGTATCATTTCTAATTATATGGTTGTGTTTGTTATAAGCATGGTTTTATGACAGATTCAAGTTGTGGTTCTTATCATGTTTTTACTTGTAACTGAATGGTTAATGAATGCATGACCTAATAGATGTTATTACAACTATTTTGATGGGGCATTAGACCTTCTTTATTTTTCTTAGATAATTTTCAGATCTATGAGGTCATGGTCTGTATATTTCATGCTTACTATGTGTTTGATGGACTGTCTTTCATTGTTAAGAATTTTTAGGTCAATTCCTTGGTTAATTTTTGTGTTATAAGCTTTTTCCTTATGTCATTTACCATCCTATAGAGTTTCTTCATGTTCTTGGGGGTAACTTGGAGTCTAGCCATGAAACGGTGGCACAAATTTCACTGTCTTAGGCACCTAAATGGCTAAAAAAGACTACATTCGGACCCTTGCAGTGGTTATGCATGTGACCGAAGGCTTTTAGTGGCACAAATTCAAGCTTGTGCATTTAAATGGGAGTTAATTTAGTGAAAAAGAAAATTAACTCAGGGTTTGGGCACCTATAAGGGTGGTCTAGCTCTTGGGGTTCTTGTAGGACATGAGGGAAGATAGTAAGACCTTGTTTTTTCGGCTCCATTTCCTTAAGGTTACCTAGGAGGATGATTCATGTAATAGTATCCCTCAACCCATTTTTACCCTGGGAAGGATGGTTAAATTGGGTAGATATGGAAAGAGGTGTTACAAAGTGGGATTAGAGCAGGTTTCACTCTCTTTAGGTGGCATGGCTAGCCAATTTGGACCAGGATGTTAGATACATATGGTTAGGCATGTCATTAGGGGAATTTTAAGGTCTAAAATTTTCCTCCTAAGGAAATTATAAAATAATAGTGGAAATAATAATATAAGATTAGATTACATCATCAAATTTTAGAGGAATGAAGAAAAAAAACTTTTTCAACTCATATTTTCAACTGATCTCCGTATCGTTTTACTCAAATTTCAAGCAGGAACACTAATTGGATGCATAATTTGATTCCTCATCCAAGAAGTAGCCATGTTTCATACTTTCAATGGACCTTGCTACACGAAAAATGAGAAATACATGAAAAATGTGATTACAATCATGTTTTTTCATGCATTTCTCATTTTTCATATAACGGGGTCCATCGAAAGTATTCATAATGGGTACTCCTTGGATGAAGAATTAAATATTTCATCCAACGAGTGCTCCCTCTCAAAATTTGAGTAAAGACTTATAGAGATATGTTGAAAATACAAGTTGAATAAGTAGTTTTATTATTTTATTATTTTTTAATCTTTTTACTTTTTCACCCCAAAAATGGTGAATCATTCCCCATGGTTGACATCATCATCTTGAATCCTATTGGTTCTTATAAATTTTATTTTGGTTGTACATTTTTCTTAGGAGGCCCATTTTAGGCCTCAAAAGTTCTCTAATGATTGTCATGATTATGGTTGTCATGCATGAGGTCTTGGTATGTAGTTGGTATGGTCATGCATGATGTTGGAATATTGATATCATTATGATTATATATGTATCATGCTAATTTGGACTAATTTTCCAGATGAGATAAGCCTCCCCTGAATGTCATTGATATTTTATTTTGGTTATGGTATCTATTTGGTTTATCTAGCATGACATGCTTGCAGGAAGAAGAGAATACAAAATGACGAGAAAAATGGTAGACTACAATTCACGTGACTCTCCCTACAAATCAGTTGGGAAAGAGGGAGGTGAATATTTTCTTGGTATAACAGATACATTGAGGAGTTTTAGGGAAAATATAAGAAGTTGTAAGGAAGACAATGATAGGTTAGTAGAGGCTCCAGAAATAATAGCAATGGCTTAGGAAAAGTAGGTAGATATCAATGCAGTGATTCATCAGATTTTCTCAGAGATGCAGAGACAGGGATAGTTGAGGATTAGGAAAGAGTAGGAAGATAAGTCTAATGGAGCCTATGGTAGTAGGTCTTAGCTGGGATACAAGTTGGATAGAGTGGACACAATAAAAGGTGGAATATCATTGGCTACACCTCACATGAGGACTCGTATGTATGGGTATAACTCTAGTTCCTCGTCTAGGAGACATCATCATATTCATCGTCACCATCATCCTTACAGCAGGAGTGAGTACTTGCTTGAGGATTTCAAGAAAGTTAAGCCTCCTACATTTGATAGAGAGATGAATAAGTCAGAAGATGCAGAGGCATGGTTTCTTGGGATGAAGAAATTGTTCAGATTGCATAACTATTTAGAGAACATGAAAGAAAAAATAACTACCTTCAGTCTCAAAGGGAACGTTGATATTTGGTGGGAATATGTGAAGAATGTGAAGGTAATTCGAGAATAATATTTTGTTTTGGATGATTTTGAGAGACTCTTTAAGAAAAATACTTATTTGGGAGACATTATGATTATATAGCTAAGAATTTTTATGAGTGGGTTCCATGACAGACGATCAGTATACTAGCAGGTTCCTGGAGATGTTGAGGTATTTTCCTTACCTCAAGGATGAGAAAGCAAAGATTCAAAGTTTTGTTTGTGGGTTTCCAACACAATATGTAGATTGGATTGAGTTTTATGAGTCTCATTCATTAGAGGGAGCCACCAAGAAACTTAAGCATTGTTATGAGCAGTCAAAGTGTAAAGATGAGCCTAAGCATGATTTGAAGGGAAATGAGAAGGTTAAAATGAAGTGGCCACCGAAGTAGGGAAGACCTCAGGATGCAGGTGAGAAAGAAAATGTTGCTCCTTACAATAAGTTTAAGGTAGTTGAGAAGGGACGCAAATCACAATATGTAGAGAAGAAAAATAGAGGAGATGGTAGGGGACTGTTGTAGTGTTAGATATGTGGAAAATATTATCGCAAGAATATTTTCCATTCTACCAAGGTGGCAGGCCTCAAATCTACAATGATCAGGAGGCATAGACAGTTAGGGATGTGGTCCATAACATTCCTCAAATTTATGCAGTTGTGGACAACAAGCAGGTAGATCATCAGACATCCATTATTGAAATGGAAGGTAAGATCCGTGGTCGAGTTATTTCTATTTTGATTGACCCTAGATCTAATTATAGTTATGTTAATCCTAACCTGGTGGATAAGTGTGGTTTGACAAAAGAAGTGCATGGAGAGGCTTAGTTGGTGTAGTTGGCTACAGGAACTAAGAAAATCATTCATTATTGGGTAAGAGCTTATTCATTTGAGCTGAATGGTATGCCTACAACAGTGCACCTAAATGTGCTTCCATTGGGTTCATATAGTATGCTTTTGGGTATGGATTGGCTATACCTCCACCTAACCAAAGTAGATTTTTATGACAAGTCTATTTGGAGCCTCGATGATAATGGGGAAAATAGAACCTTGCAAGGAAATAGGAACCATACATCGGTGAGGATGGTCATAGCTGTGCAGGTGTTGATGGGAAAAAATGTCCTCCATCAACATTAGGCGAGATCACCCAGTTAGGGCCCTAAGTTAAACACATTTCTGTTGAAACTGGTGGTTCTAACTCATTATGGGCTCAATTACCCACTTACGTAATACTACCCTAAAGTTAACATTTCCTAATATAACATAATTAACTTGTATGATATTAAGTTAAGTTAATACTAATTGCTAGTCCTTTATAATACTATGTTAATTAGGTGTTAATACTTCTAATACTAATGTTAATATAAATCCTATATTATGTTAACATATTCTAAATAAGCTTATGTTAATATTACCTAATATGATCTGAAATATTATTAAATATTATTTTAATTATATAGATTTATATCAAACTATGATAAATAATTCATATTATACTAAATCTTATCACTATACTATCTTATTTCTATAATACTATTAATGCTTATGATAATATATTATAGTACTATTATTATCCCACTAAATAATAACATACCACTAAATATATTATGCTATGATATCACTATTATAAAATATATAAAATATTATAAAATTATAATATTACTTTATATGCAAGATAAATGTTATTAAGAAAATAAATATATATTGAGTAAGAGAAAGTTAGCTTTACATTAATCAATAGCTAAGATATTACATATTGATCAAGAGGGGAGATCACTTTGAATTTAAGGTGGAAACAAAGTCTACCAATCAGAGAATTACTTCAGTTGATTGGTCACTAGAGAAAATATGTTGGTAACCATTTGATGAATAGTCACTAAATAGTTATTTACACATATACATAAATTCAATGTAATATGCATTCGAAACGAAAGATTATGTTGCCACTATTGGAATAATCAAAATAGAAGAAACATAAATGGAGCGAAACTGATTTGTCATTGAGTAAAAAGTTAGCAATTTAACTCGGTGAAAAGAAGATTGTTTAAATGTGATGTCGATTGAGACCCATTTATGCCAAACATGCAAGTTCGCTTGGGAAGGCATAAAATAAGCATGAGAAAATCATTACAACATTAGTGCTAAGAATGAAATAGCCATAATCATAAGACATAAATGAAAGAAGTACAAATAATTAATTCTATTGATGAAAAAAATAATTACAATAGTCCTTTAATCCTTTACATAAATCGAACTCTCTATTTACTGATTCAAATGAGAGTCAAAACCTCTAAGATACAGAGATTGCAGTAGTGATCTTCTCTCCATCTCTTATGAAACTTGACTTTTTTCCTACATGCTGCAGAACACTGGATGACTCCTTGAAAAGGAATATCCTTCTTTTTATAACTTTACTAGTCCCTTGAAGAACAAAACTTCCTCCGATCATTTGTTGTTCGCGTTTGCTAAAATTAGCATTCAATTTCCATCCTCTCGCTGTGATTCTTCTTCCCCGAATAACGAGTTGCCAACGTTGACATCCAGTAAAATTTCCTTCAAGGTAACAATAATTACAATAGCCAAATTAGAATCCTCTCTTTTCTTGTGAATTTATTGTCAGATTTGATGCCTTGGCGCTTCGTTTGGAGTGATTTTCTTGGGTGCCCTCAAATTTTAATCTACTCGGTGTTCTTCATCGAATTTTAGTTTCCTGTTGCCTCCAAGTTGTTTTATTCCGAATGTGCTGGGATCAAATCTTCTCGGCGATTGGTGATTCACGGATTTCCCTTTTTCCGGGATTCTCTTACCTGCAACAACGAATACAAAATTACAAATTGTATTAAAATATTTTATTGTTGGAAACAAATAGCGATATAAAAATTCTGGCACAAAAGTTGAGTGAGATTCACTCCCGTGATCGATCACGTGGCAAGAAATAACATGGGATATGGACTGGAAACCAGTTTATCTTATACTTTCTTCTAGAATTTGCTAAGTCTATCTTATTTTGGATAAAAAATTATTTGTTTTATATTCGTTTTGATGCATATTTCAAATGCTCCACGATTATATATCTATTGGTTAAGCGACGTTCACAACTATTTGTTTTTTAAACAAAATATGCGCTGTTATGTGGATGTTGGCATTTGCATTATGTTGTTTTCAGCCAGGGTTTTATATATTTTTTAATTTCAGAATCCTACATGAATCCCAAAAACAAGCTGAGTTATATGAGTGGTTGACGAAATATGGAAGGTTAATGGCACTAGGGACTCGTGCATTGTGCGTGAGCATGTGTGTTTAGACGTGACATTAGGCTTATCTGTTTTTTTGTTATACTTTATTAGTCTCCTTTACCCCACATGCACAGTATAAAATAATAAAATAGTTTTTAAATATGAGCATGGTTATCATCTTCTGAAAAATTAATTATCCTACCATTGATTGGGCCTTGGTATCCTTCTTGAGTTCGGGTTTGGCCTGACTTGTTTCGTGCCCTAAAATATTAGGGCCGTCTTGCTACTTTATCTATTTTATTATTCGTTTGAACATTTATGTTATATATTAGTACATATTTACACATTATGTAATTAATATATATACATGTTATATTGATATTTATATTACGAACAATGTATTTTATAAACTTTTAATAATATGGTTTGTTTATTATATATAAAAATACTTATAAGTTATATAGAATATTTTATTTACAAATGCACTTTGAAAATGTGTTGTATTATGTTTAAATGTTCTTTGGTTTTGTTTTATAAATTGTACAATATAAAAAAATAGATGGAAAATCTATTTACAATTCATATAACATTAATATATTACAATTTATACATTTATGTTATATATTAGTACATATTTACACATTATGTAATTAATATATATACATGTTATATTGATATTTATATTACGAACAATGTATTTTATAAACTTTTAATAATATGGTTTGTTTATTATATATATAAATACTTATAAGTTATATAGAATATTTTATTTACAAATGCACTTTGAAAATGTGTTGTATTATGTTTAAATGTTCTTTGGTTTTGTTTTATAAATTGTACAATATAAAAAAATAGATGGAAAATCTATTTACAATTCATATAACATTAATATTTACAATTTATATTACAATATTTTTTATAAATGATTTTCCTTTTTTTTTTAAATGGTAGGCGTCCACCAACATGTAAAGCATAATATGTAATGTGAAGTGGTATCACATTATTTCATTTCTATCTCTTTTGTGATATATATCTTTACCAAAAATAGAAGAAAAATAATCAATGTGATTGAATGTAAAATTTGGGGTGATGTGGCAACTGAAGAATTTAGGGTGATGTGGCAACTGAAGGTGCCATATCACCTTGTTGTGGATGTCAAGAGAATGTCATCGTGAGTGTGAAAGATAGCAAAGTGAAGGTAGTATTCAAGTAAGCATCGTGGTCATTGCAACAACCATAATGAAGGGCGTGTCAAACACATTCAAATCTCAAATAATCAAAAGCTCCAAAGCCCAACAAGAAGGTCAATAAAGAAGGGAGTCTTTCAAAATCGAGGGTAAAAGGAAAACAAACAAACCAAAACCTATTGCAAGTAAGGAAATTCAATAAGGGTCCCCATGATTTTGTTGAAAAAAATTATGGCGGGGTTGTGGTGAACAATAATGGCGACTCACCGGGAAGAAGCAATTATCTCTGGTTTAAAGATACGAAACATGTAAAAATGAAGGAATTATAGTTAAATTATTCAAAATATCAAATTCATATATCCTAGTAGTTTCATCCCTGTGATGCATCGTTAACAGACAAAAATCATATCCATCATTTTTCAAGAACTTACTAAAAAATAACCCCTTGGATTCAATGTATTCAACAAATTTATATTTACAACAATCAACTTGATCAATAATTAGTTTTCAAGTAAGTAAGGTAATAAGGTAAAACATAGTGTTAAATTAACTTCTATACCATAGGCACAAACATTGTTGCCAGCAGGTGTCTATAGCCTCAACGAGGATGCATTATAACCCTTTTAGGTGTTAGTGTCCCATCTATTAGGAATAAATGAATAGTTGCAAACGATCATTCTCAATGTATTCAAAGGTCAAAAGAAGATCACTATCGTGGATTGGTAACCAATTGATGACAATTCCATTCACGAGATCGAAATACCTCTTGATGGGACCTCTTTTCTTTCAACATTGTAGTCGAAAGCCATTACCTTGGCTTGGTGATCAATAGTGGTAATGTCACAATGTCAGAGCTTATGATCATGGTTTTTCATCTCGTGATGAGACCTCCTATCCTTCAATTAACCATTTTTTTTAGGTTTAACTATGGTTTTTTAATCTAATAGAGATTACTTAATAGATGGGGTGATAGATTTCTCCTTAATAGTGAGGGATGGCATAAAATTTTGAAGGTGACTAATCCTTACTTGATTAGACTTTCTGATCAGGTGCTCAGTGTAAAAGATAAAAAATGTAAGTGCTAAGAATTAATTGGAAACTGAACGACAGTGAAGAGCTCATCGCCAAGAATCCGACGCAATTCATTTCATCGAAAACAAGACAGGTTGATGACATGGTAGCCGAGTTAGCATACAGGGTATATTCTGGGAATATTCTTCAGTTTTGTCCAATGACACTATGACAAGTGTCACTGCAGGATTTGTCATTTTGGTTTGAAGGTGAAATTTTTTTAGGAATTTTCTCCTAAGGTTGAATTCGAATTTTTTTTAATGGTTTGGGACAACCCAACTAGAGGCTGACATGTGGTGCAGCCAGGGGTCGCCATGTGCCCCCTCTAGTGGACCCTCTCAAATGGTCAAATTACATTTTTTTTTATATGCTATGGTTAAATTTAATGTTATGGGCGCATTACACATTTCCAAAGGTTGGTTTGATTACATTTATATGGTGGCACATTTTTCATTCAAACTCAAGGTTCGAACCATATATTATATGGTAGAAATTATACCATAGTTCGAGGTTGGCACATTTGGTGGCATTTTAATATATGCCAAAGGTTTGATATGGTGGTATGAGGTGTGTATTTATTACGGTGGCATATATATGTAATGGTGCGTATTTATCATGTGGCAACAAACTATTCAACAGCGGAAGGGAGGAGGTCGAGGCTCGACCCCATGACCTCCCCAAAAAGAATGGAGCTGCTTAACAGTAAGCCACAACAACGGTTCTTATTAATCTATGTCCACCATACATATTTGATGTCATACGGTTACTTTGACGGTAGGAAGGAGGGAACCGACCCCACAGGCCAACCCCCTCCCTATGATAACCGCCCTTAAGCGCTCCCACTAAACACGCTTATGCGCCATAATAACCACACTTATCTGCCATTAATTACTGTGATTAACTTAATTAACTCTGATTTGAACTGGTGGTGAATTCGGCAAAGTCCGCCAAATTCGGCGGACCTCCATAATTGGCAGTCTTAACTGGAGTCTTCTCCAGATTTGGAGGAGATTTCCTAGGAAAAATTGTTTTGACCACATCTTGAGAAATTTTTTACCAAATTAGGAAAAATAAGAGTCATTTCTGATAGATTTGGACATTATGGACTCATTGAAGCATGTTGCAGGAGTTGTAGGTGAATGTAAACATCATTTTTTTCACTTTTGAGCTAATACAGAGGCCCAAACCATGGAAGATGGACCAAGGAGATGTAGTCCAGGAGGGGTGAACTCCTTCATCAAGACACTGTGTTGATGGATCAATTGTGATGGTTTTCTATAATTTTTTTTCTTTTTTTCTTTTCTGTTGTTCAACATTTTTATTTCATTCTTTATGCTCTTGAATTTAATTTAAAAACTCAACTCATTTACATGTTTTGCACTCATAAACACCAAGGAAACCTACGCACATAAAGCATAAGATCAAAAAATAAATTTTAAATCTCAAGATGAAATTAGCACAATAAAACTAACATTCATATTCATATCACTTTCCCCTCAATAATTGAATACCTTAAATAATTGTTGTTAAACATAATTTTCTTTCACAAGGCATATATGAGAAAAGATGAATTTAAGCGCAATATGAAAAAACCGTGATCCCTCGTGTATATGTCATAGGTGACTTGGTCCTATTATATGATCAATCTAATGATAAATTAGGAGCTCGGAAATTTGAACCTATGTGGCACAAAACCTATATTTTTAAACAAGTATTACAAAAGGGTTCTTAAGAGTTAGTATACTATGAAGGGAATCAGCGGGCTAAACCCCACAACAGCCTCTACCTTAAGAAGTATTATGCTTGATTTCACATGGATACTTTGTACATTAATGTGTATTTCATTAGTGTGAATTTTTTTTGGTGTGATTTGTTTGCTTTTGGAAACCATGTTTTCCCATTCTTACCATCTTCCGCTTGGTTTTCAGATGTCGATGAACCCTCTTCCTTATGTCGGTTTCACTGATGGAGTTTGTCGTAGTACACAGAATCTACCTTCCACTATGAGGGCACTCTATGCTCCCAATTGTGAGTTAGTGAGTTCACAGTGCATATGTCTAGGTCGAACAACAAACAATATTGCTGAATATAGTGTGGTTATCAAATATTATCAGAAGTTTTTTCTCTTGGTATTAGGGTGTTAGTTGTTAAACTTGATTCTAAACTCATTGTATTACAATTGAATAAGAATTAATCCATCAGAAACCCTCATATTTTAAGGATGTATCTACGTGTTCATCTCTTCGAAATAAATTTTCATTACATCACTTATCAACATATTCCAAGAAATCTAAATACAATAACAGATACACTGGAAAATTATGTTTTAGATATACATTTGCATCATATGTAAATAAAATCATGAATTAATGAGAGCATTAAATATCATTAGGAAAAACATGTATATGTATATATATATTTTACAAAATGTGTGTTACATCAAAAATAAAAAAAATCTATGTTCTGGGATATATGGCTCATTGAGCCTACATAAACACAAAATGAAAGATCAAATACATGTCTATCCACTGACACGGTGCTCGTGATAGCATGAAATAACTCTAATAAATCGGCCTAACAACCGATGTAATATATATGGCACCCCCACGGTGTGCCTATGATATCGGAGAGGTATGTATTCGATGGTCGCATAATCTGGAATGCCTTTAGTAAAGGAATCCACATTTCACTCTACCTCTACCATAGGGTCATCCCGTTTGACATAGGGAGCATCCTCAAGTAGGCGAGCCACTCTCCATGCTTTTGGAGAAACCCTTGGAGGTATCTTTGGTCCAACATGTACAAATATCATAAGTCAAAATATCAGTTCACAATAAATAAATAAAATCAAAAAACATAAAAAATTTCAAAAACAATCTTTAACCTAAGTCGTTCCATCGTCCTCTTGGTGGTAAAGGAAGATCTGGATCTCCTTTGAAGTTTTTCCCTATGTAGGCCCAGTCATCGACCATGATAAGTTTTTGTCGCAACCATATAAAGAATTTAGCTCGGAAAGGCATATTTTTCCTGCCACGATGGTGAGGCATCATCTCACTACACCTAAGCAATCATGGATCTCCCGGTGCAAGAGGTCCATCTCTACCCACTGGTACCAAAACAATGAAACCTACTCCAGAAACAATGTCACCAAAATCGATCCATATCTGAACTGCTTAATTTTTCTCGTCTTACATTTAGTAATTTGGTCCTTCATGTTGATCAGTAGTCCTTTGCTCCAGTTGAATACAGTTGGATTCAGACAGTCCATGGCATACTGGAAATGAGACTAGGCTTTCCACATGCAAGGATTGTACCCTCGCCACCCAGGCTATAGTGTATAGGACTGTTCTCAATGGAGGTTACATGATAGTATTTATGTTGATATTCCTGCTCTTTTTTTTTATGGATCCCTCACTACAATGTCTCGCTATGGGAATATTTGTACTCTCTCCTCCAAGGAGAGAAATAGACAACTGAAATGATTTTCCTCTCCTGGAAAAATAGGTGATGAAATATATTTCAGACACCTCTATGTCCAATTATCGATCTCCTATCACAAACACTTAGCAGCCTACATTCCACCACCTTACCAAATGTTGCAATAGTTCTACTTGGGATTGTATCCCAAGGGTTTGGAAAAACTTTAGGAGTCCACAGTCAGAAATTTCCCTTATGCAATGGGGTTTTTTGCAGGTTCTTGGTCTTTTGCCTCATGACCCCTTTCTTTCCACTCAATGGCTATTTTTCAGGTGAAAAAAATCATTAAACAAAGATTAATTACCTTTCATGGAGAGAAATTGGAAAGAGAACTGGTAAAAAATGAGCTTTGGTTAAAAAAATTTAAATCTCGATGCCAATGTGACTGTCTCAAAATTTTTCCACATTGTCATTGCATTGGTCCTGTTGGGTCTAGGGCGAACAACGCAGACCCGACGGATGAATCCCGTGCGGATTTCCCATGAACCCTAATTTTTTAATACTCCCCTACACACCTAATATATGGCTCAAATCACTTAAAAATACAACCAAAATGCAAAGTAAATATATAATTCTTACTTGCAACAAATGACTCGTCAAATGGTCTCCCGGATTGGTCTCAATTCACGCCTAAAGATCGAGGTAATTTTGGGTCAAATGTTCTCCAAATTTACCAATGGTAAAAAGTAAATTTTATTTTTGACTTTTGAGTTTATATAAACTTGTTAAAAGGATTTTTACCATTTAAAGATGAATTTTTTACTTATAATTATATATTTTTTCTCGATCGGAGTGACGTTTGTTTGCATGGGCAGTAACAGGTAATTACATATTGGCGACGATAATTTGTGAATGGAAAGTTTGGGTTTATCACTTTTTCGGACTTGTGAAAATAAACAAAAAAGGAACCCCTTGGATTCATCATTCAGTTATTTTCTAGCTCTTGAAACATGAAAAGATCATCGAGCACTTGTCATTTCGATCATGTTAAAGTAAATGAATTGACATCCACTCAGTATAAGTTTAACCCTTTTCTGGACAAAGGTAGAATAATTA
This sequence comes from Pinus albicaulis, assembly GCA_034641835.2. Taxonomy (NCBI): domain Eukaryota; kingdom Viridiplantae; phylum Streptophyta; class Pinopsida; order Pinales; family Pinaceae; genus Pinus; species Pinus albicaulis. The sequence continues at coordinate 997,009,404 of CM076575.1, read as the reverse complement.
CGAAAAAGGAATACCTTAGTCGAACATGAATAAGAGGTTCTCTCGTATATCATTTTCTACCTTTTCGGGTTTGAGGGACTATTTACAAAAAGGGACCTTTTGAGTTTTCTTTTCTGCCTCTTTTTCAAACTCCCTAAACATGAAAAAATGTCGAGTTACACCTTCATCGGACTAGTAAAACTTAAACGACACATGACTTCTCACCATGACGAGATCAAGCTACTCCTTCCTAGGGATTGTTAAACTTACTAAGATGGATTCATTCAAAGGGTGAACTTATATGACAAGCATATGGTATCGTCTTCAAGATTGTGAACAAAAATAAAGAGGTACTCGCTATAAATGGTGGGGAAAAATGGAAGTACACATGTCTTGTATTTTTTATCAAAGGTAGCATGTCGCTTTTGGACATGACACTCATATTCATCTCGTGTTGTGTTTGGGATAGCCTCAATTCGTCACTTTCCTTCCTGGGTTTGGGAAATCCATTTTTCTCTCATTCGATCATATCCTATCTTTGCCATGACCATTGATCCTATTTTGAGTCAAATGCTTCTAAACTGCGGAGTCATGATGCTGATATGTTCAAGAGAAGTCTTGTCTCCAAATTCAAACCTCTTTTGCCTCATTTGACCTTCTCTACCACAATCTTGAACCGATCTCATCAAATTTGCAAAAATATTTTGTTTCATGTTGATTATGTGGGAAACATTATGGCCCTCCTTAGACGAATCACTTCATGTCGACTCCAACTCATTATCTACGAAGATGATCTAGAAACACCCTTTTAGTAGCTTGGAGCATGCATGTCTCAATGCCAATTTCTTTGCTTTCGAAGATAGGTTCACATCCTTGGCCTTCGATCAGATGATTCTGCAAGTGTTAGACTTTAGCTCCATTTTTCACACTTGTATATTGTGTTGTTTTACCTTGAGGGCCATTTTCATCATTGGTGGTTCCTCTCGTACCTGTTAATAGTTTACATCATCGACCAGTAATCAGGTGGTTTCTACCATGTTCAACTTCAATACATTTATTCACATGGTTATATTCATACTTTGGATGGGTTCAGATAGAGATGAAGACCCTGGATTTCATCTGATAAATCTAGGCTACGTGGAGTTATTTAGTATTCATGATTGTACACATGATCCCTTCTATGAAAATGGATATGTCCATGCCATGGATCCATACACATGACCCTTTCTAGTCAGATGGCTACGTCAATGTCGTGGGTTCATGTATTGTTCGATTCTTATTCAAAGATGTATTATTGGGCATACTTACATTAGATATGTCATATGCATTGTACTATTTTTTATTTGTAGGTCTCCTAATGTTGGTTTCCTAAGTCCTTTGCTTGAATTGCAAAGAATTTCAACCATGACTTCCTGTTCTACATTCATGCTTTAGGGGGTATCTTTTATACAATATTATATCGCATTTCCTATCTCATGCCCTAAGCTATCGAAATTTGCCCCAAATGTCGCAAAGTGACAAATTTTTTTAATGTGTTCACCATGAAAACATGACCAGAGCATCCTTGAAGAACAAAAGAAGAAAATCCTTGAAGAAATTATGGAAAGGCTTTCCAAAAACCCTATTTGTAGGCCCAGTGCAGTCGTCATCACTTATGCCTCACGCTTGTCACCTTCACCATTATATGTGTCTAGCGCTACCATAGCGGGAATTTAAGTGAAAAACCACATTGCTCCACTTCCTAAAGTTTCTCCAAAAATGGAGGAGAAGCTTCTCTTACTAGAATCCTCGAGAACAGAGAGTTGGTTACAGGTGAATAAGGATTGGGTCGATATCTCCCATTTCAAGCCTTTGATCCTACTATTAGGTATATTCCCCTTAATATGTGGACCTTCTTCCCCCTTTTATGGATTTCTAATTCCCTCTCCTTCCCTATAAATGAATTCCATACTTTCCTCAAAGGGTTGATAAATGCTAGTTTCCATCCTTGTGCTTAGTTGTGCCTAAAGTGGTGGTATGCTTCCCTTAATTTCTAATAATAATACATTATGTGTTTGCTTCCCATAAATGTGTAAATCATTAATCATTTAGTGTGATACTCTCTTGTTAATCATATAGTTTATGTTAGAATGAATTATGCTATGTATGCGTTTGTCGTCTCTGTTTGATCTTGCTTGCAGGTATTCATCCTCAACGACATAAAGAGTATTGGATTTGGAAGCAATAAGATCGGGAAACGACACCAACAAGCGTTAACATCAGAGTTAGGCAAACCATTTATCTTACTTTTTACTTTATGATATAAGCTAGGAAAGTTTACACATATTATTTTGGTTTTTTGCTAGATCCTTCCTTTAGGACAAGATATATTGCTTCGGTCTGCAAAAGGGATTGTTTGTACAAAATTTTTATCGTTGATAGTTAGCCTCAACACAATTTTTTTCACATAGTGGAATATTCAGGAAGTTGACACCCCTATCGTCAGTGGTTTTGGTAAAATTGACAAAGCCACTGTCAGCTATTTTGAAATGAATTTGTATGCCCACTGATAGAAAACTATATAGGGGTGATAGTCGAAAGTTAGTCTATAATTATTTTGGAGCAAACGGGAAAAAATTCTGATGTTCCCACAATCAGCGATTTTGGAGTAGACATGCGAAAATGTTGACCTTCCCATGATCATAAATTTTGAATCGGGAAGAAAAAGAAATATTGATTGCTAGCCTATCACTGAAAACCAAAAATACAAATCTAGTGAAGCTGACAACAACATTATCAACGTTTTTTCCAGGAGGTTCGAAGGAAAGAAGGATGAACAAAAAAGAAGTTTTGCAGAGGGACTTATTTTTCCAGCTTAGGATATTGAGATACCAGTTAGGGACATGTTCTTATTTGTAGAAATTTAATACAAAATATGTATTTCATAGATTCTCCTGATCTAACAAATATATGCCACTGTTAAATACAAAATCACTTCTACAAAATCTTTGCGGAATTTGAACAACAATCGCCAATCACAATATCATGAAGAAAGATCAATCACACATAACACAGATAATTTTACCGGGAAAGCATAAAGCTAAAAACCCCACTATCTTCTATTATGTATATATCATGGATCATGAAACAATTACATACAAAGCTCTACTCCAAGAGCTCTCAGTACAATAGCTAACTGTCTCACATTGTCATACAAAAATTGGCAAGTTCCTTAGTCAATTTACTCCCTCGAGACAGCCTGCCTCTACTGCGTAATCCCAGATAATAGTAATCCCTGAATGAATGGAATCTTGCTTGCCTTGACTGCACAATCCTCATGGGAACATCAATTGTGTGTGTGGTCGCATGTGTGCAACCATTAATGTCACACTGATAGTAAACTTGTCCCTTTCACCTACATATGAACTGGATCTCTAGTGGATATGACATGCATGTAGTTAATAGTAGTAAATCTTCAGTTACATGTGAGGTCACTGATTGTGAATTAATTAATAATTATTTCACTTGATCTCTCACTAGTGTATCTTTAGTTACAACTAGCACAAATTAGTTTAACTCACTTAACTGAGTTAAAATACTTTACAACTTTCATAACTACACTTCCAAATATGTCACAACTTCGAATCACTCAGTTACAACTAAGTCCACTTGCATGTCCCACCAACCAACCACTCAACTCGAAATTCCTATAGCTACCTGATTTTCCACTTCAGTTAACTATTTCCAAGTGCTCATTGAGAATAAAATATTTTTTATTGTCCAACTAATATTAAGGGATAATAATAGCCGACATGCATCTATAAATATATATGCAATCTATAAATAGAACTTGCACATACATCTATAAATAGACCTCGTCTATAAATATAATTTTCTCATGCATCTATAAATAGACATCCATGTTGGGAAAAATACTGAGAGGGGCGGTGAATCAGTATTTAGAGATTATAGTTAAGATTTTAACTTTTTCTTTACAGAATTCCATACGCATCTTTGATGAACCCAACTCGCGTATACACATGCATATAATAATAGAAACTAGCGTAAATTGATATAATTTTGTGGATTAGAAAATTTTTTCAAGAAAAATATTTAGCAAGTTTACCAGTCATGCATCTGTTAGATAATTAATAAATATGTGCAGTAACAGCATTATAAATCATCACACAAGAGAAACACACATGAACACCAATATTTAAGGTCGAAACCCAATTCGGGAGAAAACCACTGTTGTTGTCGTCTCTGTATTCAATATTTATTATATGTAAAACTATTTACAATATTGTACTGATGTAGACTCGTATCAGTACGTAGGCATCTACCTGCATAAGGCTACAACCTTCTCTCATTTTCCAGTTGCTACTGGAAGGGAGATACCACCCCCTAATCTTGTTTACCAGCTACTACTGGAAGGGAGCTTCAACCCCCTGATCGGAACACCAACTTCTACTAACAGGAAGCTTCTACTTCCATACTGAAGGCTTCAACCCTCAGAACCACTGCAGACCACATTTCATCAATTTTCATACTGGATCAAAACAACATCAACAAAACTCTTCATAAACATCAAAAACCATAAAATTTACCCAATACTTCAATCAGAACAGTGAGGCCACTGTAACCAGAAATAAGAAATAACCCAAACTTCAAAATAAATATGCAGATACAAACTCAACCCTGAACATTCATCAACTTAAAATGCATATGCTACTTCGCTTTACTAAACCTGTGTGTATACGCACTTTCCTTCACACTAACCTATGTATAGCTTTATGAATACTGTTTTTAAGAATGTAATCAGTCTCATATCTAGATCTGAGGCTTTCAGTCAGATCTCTTTAGAAATGCAGAACCCTTCAGCAGTTAGTCACCATCAACCATGTGTATTGTCACATTAATCAGATTTGTACATAATCAATTTAGCAGCATATACAGTATTCAAAAAAACCAGATCTACAAGAAGACTTCATTGACAGACAGCAGACAAATAGTAGGAACAAAAGAAAAACCTCTGCAATAAGCTTTAGAAAACCCTAACTTCCATACACACCTTTTCTGAAGCCAAATAGCATATATACGTACTTTTACTAAGATGAACTATCGTATAGATTTGTAAATATAAAATTTGTAGAATAAACCAGATCCATAGAACTTATAGATTTTAGGCTTCTGCGATGAGTATTTTGTGTAGAGAATTTTTCCGGTTTAATCGCATCCATTCTTGTTGACTTCGACGTTTCGAACCCAGCCAACGAGGTTCATCATCAGGAAAAGATCCATAGCTAAGAACTGATCTCACATTCGAGGTATAAATAGTGATGGAAGATGAGTGTGGAAACAAGGGAGGCTGACATAAATTGTTATTTAATTTTAATCAATTTATTTATTTATTTGTTTAATTTATTTTTTATTTTTATTTTTTAATTTTTAATTTTTAAATGTAAAAAGTTGATAATGTAATTCCAATTCAAATTTAATATTTTATTTTAATTAATTTTTAATTTTAATTAATTTCTAAGATAATAATAATGATATACAAATCATTATCAGGATTTTAACTAAGACATATATGATTATTAAAAGTATTAATTATAAAGATTGTAGAGATTTTTGTGTAGTTTAATTTGAGTTTAAATTATGTAATTATAAATTGCTATATGAGTATTTATATATTAATTAAACTTTTAACATTGTTATTAGGCTTAGGTTAAGAGAAAATTAAAGAATTAGGAGGGTGAAGGTAATATCCAATTAAGATGAATATGAGAAGGAAGAGTTAACGGGGTTCCAAACACAGGGGAGGGTAGATATTGGAAAATGACAGAACAACGGGAAAAAGGAAAAAAGGGGGGAGGAGAGTGGGAGGCGCAATAGGGATAGGGAGAGAGATGAAAGACAGGGAAGGGATAGAATTAGGTGTTGGAGAGAATGTTTATTAAGGTTGGAATCCAATTATCACTAATTTTCTATCCATCATCACGGTTGAGGTTATCAGGGTGCTTTTTAATTTCAATGGATTCTCTAAATTTCCTATGGAAATAGTCATCAATTTTAGCCAAAACCCGGGAATTTTCAATACAGATGTGATGATTCATTTTGATGGAATGTTCAGCTAAAGCTGATGTTTTGAGGCGGTTATGTTTGATGTCCACAACATGTCCTTGAATTCTGGTTAAGATGGATCAGTATCTCCAATGTATGTTTTTCCACATGAACATGGAATTAAGTAAACCCCTTTGTGGCATCTAGGATCAATCGGATCTTTGACTGATTTAAGATAATAATTGATGGTGTTTAATGGTTTAAAAGAAGTTCTGATGTTGTTTTTTCTTAGAATATGAGATATTTTGTCTATGATGCCTGCTATGTAGGGTAAGTGAACCTTGCCCATTGTATCATCCATTTTTGACTTATTTTTAGGATATTTTTCAGCATTGTTGAAGGCTTTGATTATTTGGTTTCTCTTATACCCATTGTTTTCAAAAACTCCCATGAGATGGTTTTTCTCCTGTTCAAAGTGATCTTGATCTGATATGCGCACAACTCTGGTTTCCAATGTGTTGAGAACCCCAAGTTTCTGAGTCGGATGATGATGGGAGTTGGCATGCAGGTATTGTTCAGTGTGGGTTTTCTTTTGATAGACTTGGTGTGAAATAGAGCCATCCTAGTTTCTGGTGATGAGAATGTCAAGAAAAGGAATATTGTTATTTTCTTCTATCTCCATAGTAAACTTGATAGAGTCTGAGATGTTATTCAAGTGTTTTAAGAAAATGTCAAAATTTTCTTTACCATGTGCCCAGATGATAAAGGTATCATCCACGTATATTTTCCATAGAACTTACCTAGATTTATTCACTTGTCCTCAAAAAACTTGCGCTAGGTCATAGATCTAATCATCTCTTCAATGGATCACATAAGAGCATAATCATTTCAGATTTAGAGATCCTGAATGATCATTGTAACCATGGGTGCATCATATATTCAGATCTATCAATTAAAACAGAGTTCAAACCATGCATATATACCTTAGAGAAAATTATTCAGTTACAACCCTTACTCATGCACACTTTGCACTATGATCTTCTTCTCCTTATATAGATTTAGCCTTTACCAATAACATGATTCAAAACCATACATTGCTGATGGTATTCTTGGACGGAATCAAATAGAAAATACAATGCTCAATATTGTGGGCTAATACCATGGTAATTCCCCTTGGCATCATAGTTTTAGAGCGCAAAAGGCATATGTGACTTGGATTGTTCTTATCCGCATGTATACACAACTTCTCGTCATAAAAATATTTATATACTAATTCTAAATGTATATGCAGGCTGCCTTCATAAAAGTAGCATATACATTTCCTCCATACGCGGGTTTCCTTCATCAAACCTGCGTATACATTGAGAAATATTTCATGTTTCATTTCTCTTGCACTTATTGGAATTCCTTTCTCTGTCACATCTTAAATAACCTGTAGAATCATCATTTTTACATCTTTAACACATAGGTTTCTTATCAAAAGGCAACTCATCAGGTAGGTTTCCATCAAGGACAACATATTGCAACATATTTCCAACAATATCCCCCTTTGGGCTTGATGGCTACCATGATGGTGTTTGATCATCACAATAGATAAATTAATTAATCATAACCATTATTCAAACACCCAAATACTCTCCCCCTTTGACATCAAGGGAAAAGTGCAGATCAAAACCAAAACAAGGTTTCTCTTCCCTTGTAGAAAGATGAGCTCTAAAGATTTGATGTGTACTCAATTTACCATGCTCCCCCTGAGTTCATGCTAGATCTTTGAACGAATTTTTCAATGGAGTACATGACTCAACTGATTATTACCTTTCCTATCACCAAGGACTCATACTTACATCAATGATCCAACCAAGTATCTCAACTTCCCACCCAAGTGGGTTTACAAATTTGAACAAGACCTTACATGAATGAATATAACAATTTTAAATCATAGGTCTCAATCATGACCTTTTCATCGAATTACAGATATGACTATTTATGACCAAAACCAAAGAATCTCAAACATGAGATCATAACACAGCAACCAATCAGAATGCCAACGATGCATCCTTTTCCAAAAGACAAGTGCTCCCGCATCCTGAACACCTTTAACAAACAAATCATCAAAGAATATTCATCAAGGAGAAAAATATCAGAGAATGATACTGAAATATGAATACTGGAACAAAAACAAAGATTACCCAACAGCACCACAACTGTTCTGAAATGCTGACCCAGAGAATTTCTGTCAAAAAAACCCATACACAGTTTTATGCATAGAAACTCGTGTATATACGCGATTTGCCTTTATGAAACCCACGTACCGAATTTAATCTTCTGAAATCAAGAAAATCTGATCCGAGAGGTAGAGACAACTCCCAGCTTCACTCTAAGATATTCGAATGCTTCCCTGGGAAGAGGTTTAGTAAATATATCAGCAACTTGTTCTTTGGAGGGAACATACTCCAATTTAGCCTTTTGTTCAAGCACTTGTTCAAGTAGGAAGTGGTACTTGATAGGAATGTGCTTACTCTTGGAATGCATAATAGGATTCTTTGAGATACTAATGACACTTGTATTATCACACAAAATGGAGATGGGAGGTGAAAATTTGATTTGAATGTCTTGTAGAGTCTACATCATCCAAAGTAGTTGTGTGAAACATGATGCGATAGCCACATATTAAGATTTTGTTGTAGATAATGAAATATAAATTTGTTTCTTGCTGAACCAAGATACCAATCGAGGCCCCATATAGAATGCAACACCACTAGTGCTTTTTCAATCATCGATATCTCCAACCCAATCTACATCTATGTAAGCATGAAGAGTGAGATCAACATTCTTTAGATACCATATACCAAAGTCTTGAGTCCCTTGTAGATATTTTAATATTCTTTTTATAGCCTAAAGGTGTGACTCTTTTGGATTAGCTTGGCATCGTCCAACAATCCCAACTGCATGCATAATGTCAGGCCTTGTCCCGGTTAGATAAAGCAGACTTCCAATCATGGATCTATATTCTGGTTGATTCGTCGTGGGAGAATCATCATGAGAATTGAGGTTACACCCAGTTACCATTGGTGTACTTACAGGTTTGCAGTCTTCCATCCCATACTTCTTCAGAATTTTCTTAAGATATTTTGCTTGTGATAAAAATATGCCATCTATTGATTGTTGCACTTGTAAGACAAGAATTTTTTTTAGCTCCCCAAGTAAAGACATTTCAAATTCGTGTTGCATAATAGAAGCAAATTTCTAACTCATGGACTCTTAATTACTCCCAAAAATGATGTCATCAACATATACAACTACTATCAATAGTTTATCATTTTCAATTTTTGTGTATAAGTTGCTATCAGCAGATCCCTTTGAAAAACCTTATTGATGAAGATATTTGTCAAGATGATAGTACCATGCCCTTGGAGCTTGTTTGAGACCATATAAAGCCTTTTTAAGTTTGCAAACAAGTTTTTCATCATTTCCCAAAATGAATCCTTCTAGTTGTTCTATATAAAATTCTTCTTCTAGATCACCATTGAGGAAGGCATATTTAACATCCATTTGATAAAATTTGAATTTTTGAAAGCTTAAAAAGGCAAGAAACATTCTTATGGCTTCAAGTCTAGCTACAGGAGCAAATGTTTCTTCAAAGTCTATACCTTCTTGCTGAGCATACCCTTTACAAACAATTATATCTTTGTTTATAATAACATCTCCATTTTCATTTAACTTGTTTTTGAATATCCATTTTGTTCCAATAACATTTTTATCATGAGGTCTTGGAATTAATTCCCAAGTGTGATTATTTTCAATCTGATCAAGTTCTTCATTCATGGCTTGAATCCAACTGATGCAGGAGCATTAGGCAAAGAGGAAATACTTTGTATTTTATTAAAACTTAGGGGTTTTTAAGTTTTTAGAGGAGCTAGATTTTTATGAATGATTTGAGTGGGTTTTAAGTATTTTTGATTAAATATTGTAAATAATTGAGAATATGAGAGAATTTGATCAGTTGAGAATGTAAAGGGATTGAAATATTTTTCTAAATATTAATTTAGAAATTAGTTTCATTAATTATGGGTGAGAGAGGATCCTTAGGGATTCAAGAGTGATTTTAGGATTTTTGTTGAGAAGTTGAAGGGATTGAACTTAAATTAGATCATTTTAAATTGTATAAATTATCAAGCCTTAAAGGAATTGAAAATCAGAGAGTGTGAGGAGAGAAATAGAGTAGAGAGCAAGGGTTTCTACTTAGAAGCCTTCGAGCAGATTGTAAAAGGGTCAATGATTTGGAAATCAGGCCAAGGAAGGAGATTGTTATGTAAGTATTGTGTGTATTAATACAGAATTTGTTTTTCTGAAGACTATGTTTCCTTCATGAGTTATTTCTTGTGTAAGTGTAATGGGATTTAATATCGATTTAGATGGTATATAATTGTTGGTTTATAAAGAAAAGGATTGAGATGGACTCACTTCCAATGCAGTAATAAATTTCTGTGTATTTTTATGAGAAAGACTTCATAATTCAATGGCGTTTCAGTCTTTATATGGACAAATGAATGATTTTTACATCAGGTGGCTGGTATGAGTTTGTTTGAATTAATTGGGTTCGATTCATAGGAATCGATACTAGTTCTGATAATCGATATCGGTTTCAGCAATTGCCTTTGAATAAATATCAATTCAAATTGATAAATTGCTATCAGGTTAAGACATGTTTGAAGGAAGGCAATTTAATCTGGTTTCTGGAATTAATTCTCTTAGCGCTGATTAAGTCGATGTGCAATGGTTGATCCAAGTCTGGACACAGAAGAAATTGTGCTAGAAAGGAGCACTGGATCCGTTGTGCAGAAATCAAAGTCTGTTTATACAGGTCCAAACCATAGCGTTGGCTGATTGATGGTATTATTGTCGATCCCAAGCTTTTATGCAGAAAAAGATGTGCTAGAGAGGAACGATTTGACTCTGAGTTGAATCGAACTAAAGTTTTGTTGAAATCGACAGAATTAATCCATAATTGCTGGGTTATTAACAACAAGAAAAGGTCGAGTTTGATCCATACGTTGTTTGAACCGGTATCAGTAAGGTCGATTTGCAGCATCAAGCAGAGAAGATGGGTTAAAGATTTTTCAATTCATAACCAAGACCGTGGAAGACTAATGGTAAGTTTGATTGCGGCATTGAGCAAGAACAAAACTTGGATCTGGAATATGAAAGATCCAAGGTCTCACGCAGGAAAGTTACACAGATGATGACACAGGTATGTTTTATTTCGATGGAATAAAAGTGGTCTTTTGAAATAAGATAAATACCATGAGTCAAATGGTTCAATTGCTTGTTGAAGTGAATGATGGCCCAATTAAGTTTTGATTAAATGAGAATGGAATAAACGTGATTCAATTTAAAGGTATATTTGGCCATTGGCGCCATGGTCCTATTTTGAAATCAAGCTTGTAAGAAATAATTGTATGGATGTTGGTAAAACATTATCACAGGCCGAGACTTGCATTGAATGAAGATTGAAGGTCGAAATTTAATATGGTTTCAGTTTTATGTCTGTATATTAATTCGACTTGTTATGAGAAGGAGTTTAAATATGGTTTTTAACCATAAGTTTGAAGGAGAAAGTAAAGCTTCAATATACCAAATGAATTAGTGTGTTTGGGTTTTAATTATGTTCTAAAGCTTCTGCATGTATATGTGTTGAAATTTCCCAGTGAATGGAATTCCTTGGCATGAATTTGGAATTGCATTTTTATGTGCATAACATTGGGTGTGTTTGTGGGTAAAAGCGGGATTTCCCTGCATCACCAACATTCATATTTACTAGCTTGATTGACATTTTGTGGTTCAATATTGGATAGAAATGCTAGATAACTAGGAGATCCTACAAGATTTTTTCTTGTTTGGACACTTGATCCCTTTTCTCGCAAAATTTGAGATTCTGGATGATTCTTTTGAACATACCTGGATGGAGCCTTTTCAAATAGGTCTTCTACTGGTGCTTCATTGGGTTCACCTTCTATATTGTTTCTATTTGATTTAAGAAGATATTCATCACCATCATCTTCATTTTTTATTGGTATTTCCCTTTTTGGAACTGAGAAAGACTCATCAATTACAACATCAATGAATTCAACAATCTTTCGAAGTCTTTTATTGTAACATTTATATGCTTTACTTCTAGAATAATAACCAAGAAATATTCCTTCATTTTCTCTAGGTTCAAACTTACCAAGTTTTTCATCATTATTCTTGATAAATCATTTTCTTCCAAAAACTCTAAAATGATTTACAGTTGGAAGATTACCATACCAGAGCTCATAAGGAGTTTTATCACTGTTCACATGGACATGAGCCTTGTTTAGAACATTTATTGCTGTATGTGTTGCTTCTCCCCAAAAGGTATCAGGTGTTCCAGAATCATCAAGCATAACATGAGCCATCTGTTGAACTGTTCTATTCATTCTTTCTGCCATGCCATTTTGTTGTGGGGTTCTAGCTACAGAAAACTGTCTTTTTATGCCATGTTGTTCACAGAAATCAAAGTATTCATCTGATATATATTCCCCTCTGCGTTCAGATATAAGACATTTGATTTTTAGATTTAATTCATTTTCAACCAGAGCTTTGAAGATCTGAAAATTTTCAAATGCTTCATCTTTTTGTTTTAGTAACCCAATCCAACACATTCTAGAGAAGTCATCAATAAATAGAATATAGTGTTGTTCTCCATGGGGTGAATTTTTCCTCGTAGGTCCACATAAGTCAGTATGTATGAGTTCAAGAGGCTTACTTGTTGATCCTTCTTTGGCATTGAATTGCACTCTGGTTTCCTTACCGAATTGGTAAGATTTGCATATGGTACTTTCAGGCAGAGTGATGCAGGGAAGATCACGAACTGCTTTGAGTTTGCTGGATTTGCTGATTTGAGAGAAACTCAAATGCCCCAATATTTTGTGCGATAACCAATTTTCTGAAGATTTACCCAAGTAACATTGTTCTTTGCAACCTTTCAATACGTACAGATTTCTTGGTGTTCTAGTTCTTTTTATTATTGTTTTTATCGTGTCAAGTTCACGTACCACACATTCTTTTGAAATAAAGAAAAATTCATTTCCTTGATCATACATTTGACTCACACTTAATAGGTTATGTTTTAATCCATCCACATACATAACATTGTTAGATTTTACCTTTTCTTTTAGAAAAAAATAACCTTTTCCTTTAATGACAACAGGAGTATCACTTCCAAAGGTAACATTCTTTTATATTTCTAGAGCATTATATGCAAGGAGATTATTTTTATCACCGGTCATGTGTTTTGAGCATCCGTTATCAATGTACCATTGATTTTCTTCCCCTTATGCAAATAAGACTATGCCACAATTCTCAACCTGTAAGTCCTTCTTTCTCCATACCTTGGAATTTGAAGGTACATGCTCTTTTGGTTGGAGTTTGCTCCTGCATTCAGATTCTCCATGACCAAAGTTATTGCAATAAGCACATTCAATTTCATGTTGAAGAGGAGAAAAGTTGTTATAAGTATTCTTCTTTATTCTAGTCTCATATATTTTCTTTCTTTCTTATCTGGTATGATGGTTTTGTATGCAACACATTGAACAGCTTTATGACCAAAATTATGACATCAGAAACATTGCCCATTAAAGAAGAAATTTCTGCGATCATGAAACCTTCTATTTTTTTTTTACCTACAGATTGGTGTTTCTTTGTTTGATATTGCTGCTGTTGTTATTTGTATTGAAGTGGTCATGCTTTACCTGTGAAGTTTCTTTGTTTTCTTCCTGAGTGACAGAATGTTGTAGGCTGGCTTTAGCTGCATTTAGATAGCTTGGTACTGAAGACTGAGAGGATTCTTCGATATATCCAAGACCCGTCTATACAAAAGGAGAGCGTTGAACCTTGATAATTTCATCTAAGGTTTGAGTTCCTTTAGCAAATCTAAGATTTAAATTTTTCTCTTTCTCAATTTCCTTTCTTAGAATTACTATTTCACATTCGAGTTTCTCATTGTGCTTCTCCTTTTCTATAAGCTGATTCTTTAGAGTATCTATGGAAATTTTGTTTTCTTCCAAACATATTTTGAGCTGATTAATTTCTTCAAGAAAATAATTTTCTTCTAGTTCATCCATAAAGTTATCTTTAGCCTCACTAGAGTCTTTTTCAAAAGCCATTAGTAGTCTAACATCTTGATCAAATTCTCCTTCTTCACTATTTGATAGCCCATCACTATCTTCCTGAGTATAATAACTTTTTCTATTGATAAACTGATTCTAATTTACTTTTGACACTTCCTTTCCTTTTTCATGTTTTTCTTTATGAGGACACTTAGCAGCACAATGACCAACTCTTCCACAAAAAAAACATTTAAAGGAAGCTTACCTCTGAATCTTTCAGTGCCAAGCTATAGCTTCTTTACAAAATTTATCTCATATTCTTCTGAAACGTACCCTGATCGTTCTTGTTCTTCTACTTATTTTCCTTTTGCAGCAGCTCTAAAGGTAGCTTCTTTGACTTCAGATGGACCTCATTTTCAAATTTCAAAAGCAGTCAAAATACCATGAAGTTGAGAAATCGTAAGATTTTTTACATCCTGATTCTCTTCAATAGAAAACACTTTTGATTCAAACTTGGGAGTTAGAGATCTTAAAACCTTTTCTACCAGAGTAGTGTCCATTATGGTTTCACCAATATTTCTCATACGATTTACAATATCATCTAGACGTAAAAAGAAATTGGCAATTCTTTCCTCACTATGCATCCTAAGATTTTCATATTGAATTCTGAGAGTTTGGAGTTTAAAACTTTCTACCTTGGTATCACCTTCATAGCTTAGAATGATTTTGTCACATATCTCCTTTGTTGTATTCAACTGCATGACTTTGACAAATTCTAATTCAGTCAGACTTCCCAATAATGCATTGACCGCCTTTGCATTGGTTTCATATTTCTTTCTTTCTGTTGCATCTGTTGGAACTGATGCTGGGTATTGATAACCTCCTTCAACTATAGCCCATACATCTGCTCCAAGAGACTGAAGATAGGATCTTGTCCTTGTCTTCCAGAAGATTAAATTTTTTCCGTTGAAGAGAGGAGGCCTGATCGATGTTGTCCCATCTTGATTTCTCATCTTAGATGATCTTTCTTCTAGCGATTAATCTTCTTCAGAAGAACCTGCTCTGATACCAATTGCTGGGAAAAATACTGAGGGGGGGGGGGTGAGTTAGTATTTATAACTTACAGTTAACACACGTAGCTTTGATGAACCCAACTCATGTATACACGTGCATATAATAAAAGAAACTAGCGTATACTGATATAAGTTTGTAGATTAGAAAAAAAATTCAGGAACAATATTTAGCACAGTTTACTAGTCATGCATCTATTATATAATCAATAAATATGTGTAGTAATAGCAATATAAATCATCACACAAGAGAAACACACATGAACACTAATATTTAAGGTGGAAACCCAATTCAAGAGAAAACCACCGCTGCTCCCATCTCTGTATTTAGTATTTATTATATGGAAAATTGTTTACAATATTGTACTGATGCAGACTCATATCAGTACGCAGGCATATACCTGCATAAGGCTACAACCCTCTCTTTTTTTCCAGCTGCTACTGGAAGGGAGATACCACCCCCTAATCTTGTTTACCAACTACTACGGAAAGGGAGATTCAACCCCATGATCAGAACACTAGCTTCTACTAACAAGAAGCTTATAATTCTATACTAAAGGCTTCAACCCTCAGAACCACTGCAGACCACGTTTCATCAATTTTTATACTGGATCAAAACATCATCAACACAACTCTTCATAAACATTGGCAACCATAAACTTTACCCAATAATTCAATCAGAATAGTGAGACCACTGTAGCCAGAACTCAAAAATATCCCAAACTTCAGAATAAATATGCAGATACAAACTCAACCCTGAACATTCATCAACTTAAAAATCATATACTACTTCGCTTTAATGAACCCACGTGTATACGCTCTTTCCTTCACACTAACTTGTGTATAGCTCTGTGAATACTGTTTTTCAGAATGTAATCAGTCTCATATCCAGATTTGAGGCTTTCAGTTAGATATCTTTAGAAATGTAGAACCCTTCATCAGTTAGTCACCATAAACCATGTTTATTCTCTCATTGATCAGATTTGTACATAATCAACTTAGCAGCATATATAATATTCAAACAACCTAGATCTACAAGAATACTTCATTGATAGACAATAGACAAATAGTAGGAATAACAAAAAAAAACCTCTGTAATAAGCTTAAGAAAACCCTAACTTCCATACGCACCTTTTCTAAAGCCAACCCACGTATATACGCACTTTTACTGAGACGAACTAGCGTATAGATCTGTAAATATAAAGTTTGCAGAATGAACCAGATCCATATAACTTACCCAGATTTCTTCACTTGTCTTCAGAAAACTTGCACCAGGTCATAGATCTAATCATCTATTCAATGGATCATACAAGAGCATAGTCATTTCAGATCTAGAGATCCTGAACCATCATTGTATCCATGGGTGCATCATAGATTCAAACTGTTGGAAGAATACTGAGAGGGGGGGTGAATCAGTAATTAGTGCAGACAATAAAACTTTGATATTTCCTTCTTAAAAACCCATACGCTACTTTCCTGAATTCAACTCGCGTATATACGCGGATATCCTTTACAGAACTCGCGTATATCCAGTGAATTAATTATGCATTTAATTCATGACTTAGATCATTGCATTACTCATTTATCAGATGTTCAGAAAATAGTAAACAGGTGCAGAAAGAACAGAGTAATCATCACACACAATCAATCACACATGAACACCAGGATTTTTAGGTGGAAACCCAATTTGGGAGAAAACCACCGCTGTCATCGTCTCAGTCTTTAATCTTTATTATTAAGAAAACTTCTTACAACATGTACTAGCGCAGACTCATACCAGCACGCAGGCGCTCACCTGCAGAAGGCTACAACCTTCTCTCGTTTACCAGCCTTTCCTGGAAGGGAGCAACAACCCCCTGCTCTCGTTTACCAGCCTCTCCTGGATGGGAGCTACTACCCCCCTGATATTAACACCAGCCTCTCCTGGAAGAAAGCTTATAATTTTAGACTGAAGGCTTCAACCCTCAGATCCACTGCAGACCACGTTTCATCAATTTTTAGACTGGATCAAAACAGCTTCAACACAATCCTTCACTTATCAGCAAACGTCCTTTTCCCAGAGCATCAAACAGAACAGTGAAACCACTGTAACCAGAATATCAGAGATAACCCAGACTTCAGAATAGATAAGCAGAATCTCAATCAGCTTTGAGCAACCATCAGTTCAAATTACATACGCGCTTTTATTCAAACAGACTCGCGTATATACGCGCTTTTAATAAAGGCAACCCGCATATACATCTGTGCACTTTTCAGAAAAACCCTAACAATCCATACGCTCCTTTTTTTAAACATATCCGTGTATATACGCGCTTTTCATGAAATGAACATGCGTATAGATCTATAAAAGATAAACTTTGCAGAACAGATCAGATCTATGGACTTACCCAGATTTCTTCAATATCTTCAATAGATTTGCGCCAGGTCTGTAATACTTCTTTTGAGATCATCCTAGAGATTCATCATTTCCAGATCTAGAGATTTTGAACCTTCATCATATTCATGGGTGCATCATAGATTCAGATCTATTGATTAAGAACAGAGTTCAACCATACAGATAAACTTCAGAGTGAAGTATTCATTTAAAGCCCAGACACATGCACACCCTTTGCACAATGATTTTCTTCTCCTTATATAGGTTTACCCTTTATCAATACCATGATCCAAAACCACACCTCTTCCGATGGTATTCCTGGACGGGGTCAAATAGACAACCCAACGCTCAATACAATGGGTCAATACCATGGTAGTAACCCCTGGTTTTACACTTTTAGAGCGCAATTGAGCATACGCGACTTGGAACGTACTTTCCCACATGCATGTGCTACTTCTCCTAGACAAACCCACATATGCCTTGAGACACACACTTTTCATCATTGGTCTAGCACATACTGGAATTCCTTTCATCATTACATCTGAGCTGCTCTGTAGACACATCAGATTTACATCATTAATTAGTATATCAAGTCAGTTTCCATTAAGTACAACTTTCATCAAGTAGGTTTCCATCATCTTTATCAAGTGGGTTGCCATCAAGGACAACACTTTGCATCATATTGCCAACAATCTCCCCCTTTGGACTTGATGGCAACCACGATGGTGTTTGATCACAACAGGTAGATACATTAAGCATAATGATAGTCTCCCCATATTCAAACACCATGTCACTCTCCCCCTTTGACATCAAGGGCAAAGGGCGGATCAACACCAACACAAGGTTTTTCTCCTCATATCGAAAGAAGAGCGCTGGATATCCGATGTGCACTGAAGTTACCATGCTCTCCCTGAGTTCATGCCGGATCTTCAAACATGTTTTTCAATGAAGTACATGACTCTATGACCTTCCTATCACCAAGGACTCATACTTACATCAAAGATCCAACCAAGTGGATTTACAGATGAGACTCAAGTACCCAACCAAGTGGGTTTACACATTTTGACTCAGCTACCCAACCAAGTGGGTTTACACAATTTGATCCAATTACCCAACCAAGTGGGTTTACACATTGAACAAGTCCTTACATGACTGAATATTACAATTTACATCATAGGTCTCAACATGACCTTTTCATCAAATTAAAAATATGACCCTTCATACCCAAGACAAAAGGATCTCAAGAGAGAGATCATAAGTCAGAATTATCATAATGCCAACAATGCATTATTCTCAGTAAGGCTAATGCTCCCCCTGAATATGTGCATCCTGAACACTTTCAACAGCAAATCATCAAGGCATCTTCACCCAAAATCAGAGAACGAAACAGAAATATAAGAGCCGAAATACCACTAGAGACTCCAAATAGCATCAGAGATACCAAACAGCACCATAGCTTGTGCTGAAGAAATGCTGACCCAGAAAAAATTGTCAGCAACCACACATACGCGGTTTTCTGTGTATGAACTCGCGTATATAGGCGATTGTCTTTTAGGAGACCCGCATATCCAAATTAATCTTCAGAATTTTAATCAGATCTGATCCTCTGCATGGCAGAGACTACTCCCAGCTTGTGTCTGAGATATTCGAACGCTTCCCTGGGCAGAGGTTTGGTAAATATATCAGCAACTTGTTCTTTGGAGGGAACATACTCCAACTTCACCTTTTGTTCAAGCACTTGTTCACGTAAGAAATGATACTTGATGGGAATGTGCTTGGTCTTGGAATGCATAATAGGATTCTTTGAGATAATGATGGCACTTGTATTATCACACATAATGGAAATAGGAGGTGAACATTTGATTTGGAAATCTTGTAAGGTTTGCATCATCCAAAGAAGTTGAGTGCAACATGATGCTGCAGCCACATACTTTGCTTCTGCTGTAGATAAGGCAATAGAGCTTTGCTTCTTGCTGAACCAAGATACTAACCGGGGCCCCATATAGAATGCACCACCACTAGTGCTTTTCCGATCATCAACATTTCCATCCCAATCTGCATCAGTGTAAGCATGAAGAGTGAGATCAACATTCTTTGGATATCATAGTCCAAAGTCTTGAGTTCCTTGTAGATATTTGAATATTCTTTTGACAGCCTGAAGATGAGACTCTTTTGGATTAGCTTGGAATCGTCCAACAATCCCAACTGCATGCATAATGTCTGGTCTAGTCCCAGTGATATAAAGTATACTTCCTATCATAGGTCTGTATTCTGGTTGATTCACCGTGGGAGAATCATCATGAGAACTGAGATTACATCTGGTTATCATTGGTGTACTTACAGTTTGCACTCTTCCATGCCATACTTCTTCAGAATTTGCTTAAGATATTTTTCTTGTGATAAGAATATGCCATCTGTTGCTTGATGCACTTGCAAGCCAAGAAAGAATGTTAGTTCCCCAAGTAAAGACATTTCAAATTCTTGCTGCATAACAGAAGCAAATTTCTGACTCATAGATTCTTCATTACTTCCAAAAATGATATCATCAACATATACAACCACAATCAAAAGTTTATCATTTTCAATTTTTGTGTATAAGTTACTATCAGCAGACCCCTTTGAAAATCCTTGTTGATGAAGATATTTGTCAAGACGATAATACCATGCCCTTGGAGCTTCTTTGAGACCATACAGAGCCTTTTTAAGTCTACAAACAAGATTTTCATCATTTCCCAAAATGAATCCTTCTGGTTGTTCTATATAAACTTCTTCTTCTAGATCACCATTGAGAAATGCAGATTTAACATCCATTTGATAAACTTTGATTTGTTGAAAACTTGAAAAGGCAAGAAACATTCTTATGGCTTCAAGTCTAGCTACAGGAGCAAAATTTTCTTCAAAGTCTATACCTTCTTGTTGAGTATACCCCTTGCAAACAAGTCTAGCTGAAGGTGAGATTCTTTTGGATTAGCTTGGAATCGTCCAACAATCCCAACTGCATGCATAATGTCTGGTCTAGTCCCAGTGAGATAAAGTAGAATTCCTATCATAGATCTGTAATCTGGTTGGTTCACCATGGGAGAATCATCATGAGAACTGAGATTACATCCGGTTATCATTGGTGTACTTACAGGTTTGCACTCTTCCATGCCATACTTCTTCAGAATTTGCTTGAGGTATTTTTCTTGTGATAAGAATATACCATCTGCAGTTTGATGCACTTGCAAGCCAAGATAGAATGTTAGTTCCCCAAGTAAAGACATTTCAAATTCTTGCTGCATGACAGAAGCAAATTTCTGACTCATAGATTCTTCATTACTTCCAAAAATGATATCATCAACATATACAACCACAATCAAAAGTTTATCATTTTCAATTTTTGTGTATAAGTTACTATCAGCAGAGCCCTTTGAAAATCCTTGTTGATGAAGATATTTGTCAAGACGACAATACCATGCCCTTGGAGCTTGTTTGAGACCATATAGAGCCTTTTTAAGTCTACAAACAAGATTTTCATCATTTCCCAAAATGAATCCTTTCGGTTGTTCTATATAAACTTCTTCTTCTAGATCACCATTGAGAAAGGCAGATTTAACATCCATTTGATAAACTTTGATTTGTTGAAAACTTGAAAAAGAAAGAAACATTCTTATGGCTTCAAGTCTAGCTACAGGAGCAAAAGTTTCTTCAAAGTCTATACCTTCTTGTTGAGTATACCCCTTGCAAACAAGTCTAGCTTTATTTCTTACGACATCCCCATTTTCATTTAACTTGTTTTTGAATATCCATTTAGTTCCAATGACATTTTTGTTATGAGGTCTTGGTACTAATTCCCAAGTGTCATTTTCTTTCAATTTGATCAAGCTCTTCATTCATGGCTTGAACCCAACATTCATCTTTGCTAGCTTGATTGACATTGTGTGGTTCAATAGTGGATAGAAATGCCAGATAGCTAGAGGATCCTACAAGAGTCCTTCTTGTTTGTACACCTGATGCCTTATCTCCCAAAATCTGAGATTCTGGATGATTCTTTTGAACATATATGGAAGGAGCCTTTTCAGATAAATCATCTTCAGGTTCTTCATTGGATCCACCGTCTATATCATTCCTATTTGATGTAGAAGGACAATAGTCACCATCATCTTCTTCTGTCATTTGTTTTTCTTCTTTAGGGGCTGCAGGAGACTCATCAATGACAACATCAATACATTCAACAATCTTTCGAAGCCTTTTATTGTAACATTTGTATGCTCTGCTTGTAGATGAGTAACCAAGAAGTATCCCTTCATCTGATCTAGGTTCAAACTTACCAAGCTTTTCATCATTATTTTTGATAAAGCATTTACTTCCAAAAACTCTAAAATGCTTCACAGAGGGAGAATTACCATACCAGAGTTCATATGGAGTTTTGTCACTATTTACCCGAACATGTGCCTTGTTGAGAATGTTTGCTGCTGTATGCGCTGCTTCTCCCCAGAAAATGTCAGGTGTTCTAGAATCATCAAGCATAGCCTAGCCATTTTTTGAATTTTTCTATTCATTCTTTCTGCTACGCCATTTTGTTGTGGGGTGCCAGCTACAAAGAACTGTCTTTTTATGCCATGTTGTTCACAAAATTCAAGGAATTCATTTGATGTATATTCTTCTCCTCGATCAGATCTAAGACACTTGATTTTTAGATCTAATTCATTTTCCACCAGTGCTTTGAAGATCTGAAATTTTTCAAATGCTTCATCTTTGTGTTTAATCAACCCAATCCAACACATCCTACAGAAATCATCAATAAATAAGATATAATATTCTTCCCCATGTGGTGAAATTTTCCTCATAGGTCCACATATGTCAGTATGAATAAGGTCAAGAGGCTTACTTGATGATCCTTCTTTGGCATTAAATTGCACTCTGGTCTTCTTACCAAATTGGCAAGATTTTCATATGATATTCTCTGGTAGAGTAATATTGGGAAGACCACGAACAGCTTTAAATATGCTTGATTTATTGATTTGAGAGAAGCTCAGATGCCCCAGCCTTCTATGCCATAGCCAATTTTCTGAAGATTTGCTCAAGTAACATTGATCTTTTCAGTTCTTCAATACATACAGGTTGCTTGGAGTTCTTTTTCCTTTTATAATAGTTTTACCTGTATCAAGATCACGAACCACACATTCTTTTGATCTAAAGACAACTTCAGTTCCTTGATCACACATTTGACTTACACTTAACAGGTTATGCCTTAATCCATCCACATACATGACATTATTAGCCTTCACCTTTTCTTTTAAAAACACAGACCCTTTTCCTTTAATTACAGCAGGGGTATCATTTCCAAATGTAACTTTCTTTTCCTTTTCTAGAGCATTATATGCAAGAAGTTTTCTTTTGTCACCTGTCATGTGTCTTGAGCATCCACTATCAATGTACCATTGATTTTCTTCACCTTCTGTAAATAACGCTTATATGGTTCTTCAAACTCCGTAATTATTTCTTTCCATACTTGGAACTTGAAGGAAACTGCTTTGGCTGGACCTTGCTCCTGCATTCAGATTCTTCATGACCAAAATTATTGCAATAAGTACATTCAACTTCGTTTTGAAGAGGAGAAAAGTTGTTATAGGTGTTCCTTTTTGGTTCAATATTTATTCTTTTCTTTCTTGCTTCTCTTGTCATGATGGTTTTATAGGCAACACATTGAACAGCTTTATGACCAAAATTGTGACATGAGAAACATTGTCCATTGAAGTAGAAATTTCTTCGATCATGAAATCTTCTATTTGAGTTTACCTGTTGGTTGTAGCTTCTTTTGAAAGACATTCCCGTTAGTGTTCCTTGAATTGTGATGATCATGCTTTACCTGTAAAGATTCTTTATTCCCTTGCTGAGTGGCTGAATGTAGTAAACCAGCTGTAGCTACTTTTAGATAATTTGGTGCTGAAGCCTGAGAGGATTCTCTGGTATATCCAACACCTGTCTTTATAAGAGGAGAACGTTGTACCTTGATAATCTCATCTAAGGTTTTAGATCCTTTAGCAAATCTAAGATTCAGAGTCTTTTCTTTCTCAAGTTATTTTCTTAGACTTACTACTTCATATTCTAATTTTTCATTGTGTTTCTTCGCTTCTTCATTCTTCTTTTTCAGAGTCTCTATGGTAATTTTCCTTTCTTCTAAGAGAATCTTACATTCTTCTAAGCGAATTTGGAGTTGATTGTTTTCTTCAAGAAAATAATTGTCCTCTAGAGCATCCACAAAAGTATCCTTTTCATCTTGAGATTCAAATGCCATGAGAAGTCTAAGATCTTGTTCACATTCTTCCTCACTATCAGAGAACCCATTACCGTCTTCATGAGTGTAGTAACTTTTCCTAGTGCTAGACCGGTGCTTATTCCTTATTTCTACTTCCTTCCCTTTTGTAGATGTTTCTTTATAAGGACACTTAGCAGCATAATGACCGACTCTTCCACAATCAAAACATTTGAAAGGAAGCTTACCTCTGAACCGTCCTGTGCCAAGTTGATGTTTCTTTACAAAATTTACCTCATCTTCTTCTGAGATATATCCTGATCCTTCTGCTTCTTGTACTTCCTTCCCTTTTGTAGAAGCTCTAAAGATGGCTTCTTTGACTTCAGATGGTCCTCCTCTTCTCATTTCATAAGCAGTTAGCATGCCATGGAGTTGTACGACAATAAGATTTTGAAGATCCTGTTTTTCTTCAAGAGCAGAAACTTTTGACTCAAATTTTTCCGTTAGTGATCTTAAGATTTTCTCAACCAAAGTAGACTCAGCTATTGTTTCTCCCATGTTTCTCATACGATTTACAATATCATCAAGACGTAAGAAGAAACTAGCAACACTCTCATCATTATGCATATTCAATTCTGAGAGTTTGGAGTTTTTCACTTTTTACCTTTGCATCTCCTTCATAACTTAGAATGATTTTGTCCCATATTTCCTTTGCTGTATTTAGCTGCATAACCTTGACAAATTCTGATTTAGTTAGACTTCCCAATAGTGCATTGATCGCCTTTGCATTTGTTTCATAATTCTTCTTTTCTGTTGGATCCGTTGGCACTGCGGCTGTATATTGATATCCTTGTTCAACAATGGCCCATACATCTGCTCCCATAGACTGAAGGTAGGATCTCATCCTTATTTTCCAGAAGATTAAATTGCTTCCATTAAAGAGTGGAGGCTTGATAGATGTTGTTCCATCTTGATTGCTCATCTTTCTTGATCTTCCTTCTAGTGGCTAAGATTTTTCAGAAGGACCACCTCTGATACCAATTGTTGGAAAAATAGTGAGAGGGGGGGGTGAATCAGTATTTAATGCAGATAATAAAATTTTTTACTTTTCCTTTCTAAACTAGTACATACTGGATTTACTTTCACCATTACATCTCAGATGCTCTATAGACACATTAGATTTACATCATTACCAAGTCCATCAAGTTAAGAACAAACTTCATCAAGTAGGTTTCCATTAGCTTCATCAAGTGGGTTGCCATCAAGGACAACATATTGCATCATATTGCCAACAACAATCTCAACCTAATCGAATCCTCGATCAAGGAGTTAGATGAACACCATAGATGGAAAGTGGTGATATGATCAGCCGGGTCCTCTCCATTCTTGCCTTCAAACTTTGGAATGTCTGAATGTAGTTTGGTAGGAACCAGAGGCCACCCCGGACTATATCGTATTGGATCATTCCTCAATTTCGACAAATCCGGCAAGTTCAACGTTGCCATAAAATGTAAATGAGGAGCCTGAGGATTCCATCCTTGATGGCACGAATTCCCAACATTCTGAAAAGAATAACCTGGATTTGATGAGGCACCAGGTTGCCAGAAAGAATTCGTAGAAAATGTTGGGCCAAAAAACCTAGCATTTGGAGAAGGAACCCCTCCCAACATAGAGTTACCAAAGACCGGACCAGTTCCCCCCCTCGAAGTAGTAAATGAAGAGGAAAGCCCCTAATAGTGGTTCCAAGCATTAGAAAGAGGGGAAAAGGTTTGATAAGCACTCGACGAAGGGAAAGAAACATTCCCTTGTTGACCAGCGTAAAACTGATTCCCTGCCCCCACTGCTGTAAAGATAGGGTTCCAACCTATAAAGGTAGTCGAGCTCTGACCTCCAGACCAAGGGTTAAAACTCTGGGTCTGGGAAGTAAAAGGAAAAGACCCTAAGGAAGGATTTGAATTAGGAATATGCCCACTTCCGAAGGGGAACCTTTGAAAAGAAGCTGACCCACTAGCCATGGAGGACATGGGTGCAAACGCAGTAGTGGAAAAGGAGAACGAAGGAATCCCACTAGTGGGCATTCCAAAACAAAAGGGACCAGATTGAGAAGCTTGTGCTTGGGTGAAACCAGAGCCAAACACAGCAGTACTAGAAGAAATCGAAGATATATCAATTACGCCTCCTCCTTCTACTAAAGCAGGAGTCTGAATGCTTGCAGCACTCACAGCTGAAGTCGCGTTCCTAGTCGAGGCCATCGAAAGGTATGAATAAAATGGAGGATTTTCTGGTCTTTCTGACTCAGGTCCAATGTACTAAAAAACAAACAGATAATCAGAAGGAAGAGGAGATGGAAGTGATTGAGGAGACTCAGGTACTTCCTCTACTTCTATTTCTAACTCTCGCGAAAATAAGACTCTCGAGGCGAGCGGAACGCTCCTCTCAGAACCAACACCGGAACCAACTACAAAACCCTCAAGCCATGGTGGAGGATCTCTCTCCGCTGCGTCAGATACCACTGGGTGATATTCACCTGCTATATTACTCCTACACCTTCTTGAAGAAGGCTCAGCAGTCTCGGGAGATAACCCCCGGATTCTCGTCGATCGACGAGGCGCTTGATCAGCCACTTTAACAGATTAATTAGACTCAAAAAGTATAAATATAGGCAAGCTAGGAGCAAAGAGCACTCACTATAAAGATCCATAAGATACAACCAAACAAGTATCCTTCTAGTATTTCTGCTCTGGGTGATTAGGACCGGACACCAAAATACGAGAAAGCGAAATATAGGACCTCCCGAAAGTAGTCTGGGATAATTACGGCCCAGGCCTACTAGTGAAGGTAACAGAAATAGTTACGCCGACCTCCTAACAACAACCTTTGCTGGCACAAGTACCCAAGCTTCACTAGGGCACCCCCCAGAAGTACTGCTGGAAGTGATACGACGTCTATCTTAGGTACCATGGGTATTACCCCCCGCAGTCACCTGTGTGGAACCTAGGAATGGCAACTATGGGCACCAATCCGTGTCAGCAGCCGGGCGGAACGGTCTTGAGGCAAGATCCAACAAATCAGAGAGGGGGTATCTCTCTTCTCGGCCTTTACTTCCCCTCGCGCTTGACTCTCTGGAGGAGAGCTTTCCCGATCCACCTAACGGTGTTGGATTTCGCTCAATTAATAAACTTCTATGTTTTAGTTTGAGCGGCCTTGGAGAGTTAACTCTCCACTCACCTAATCCAAGGCCCTACAACCTAGCTAGTTGGTGTATGACG
Source organism: Pinus albicaulis (assembly GCA_034641835.2). NCBI lineage: Eukaryota > Viridiplantae > Streptophyta > Pinopsida > Pinales > Pinaceae > Pinus > Pinus albicaulis. Next base: position 996,982,303 of record CM076575.1, on the reverse strand, counting down.
CTTAATAAAAACTTGCTAGTTGATTTTTATTTTAGTTGGCTGTTATATTAAGTCAAGGGATATGGAAATGAAACTCGTGATGTTTTATGACGCAGAAAAGAAATTAATGAAAACCAAACTACACGCAAATGCAGTATTTTCCTTTCGATGAAAAGAAATTTCTACACGGGTTCTACGAGATTATATATTTTTTCTTTTCAAATATCAAACTCACACTCGCAAAAATTATGAAAAAGACTACAAATGCTTAAGTGCACCTAATGCAAATTACTAAGAGCATGCCAATTCTAAGATGAAAAATCTAACAAAGTAAAGAGAAACTTCCCAAAAATCCTTCAGTTCTATCACTTTTTCTAGCTATCCACAAAGCTAGTTCCCAAATCATAAACTCTCAGCATAAAGACACCAAAATATGCTCGAAGTAAGAGAAAGAAACCAATGAAAATTCCCTTCCCAAATCAAGTCAAAAATCGAAGGCAAGAAATATCACTAAGCTTCAAAAGATGAAAAGAAACCAAAAAAAAAAATGCAAAACAAAAGCAAATGGAAAAACAAAATGTTTTTGTGCTTTTGAATTTTATAAAAAGAAGACTTAAAAGAGACCAAGAAAACTATCCAATTACCAAGCCCAACACCCCGAATTTCAAGCAAAACTTCAACAAAAATGCTCCAAATATTATAGTGCTACTTAGTAGCAAGATTCATATGAACAAAAGGAAGACAAGAAACTCAGTAACTCAACCCAGAAGAATAGCAGAATCTTGCAGCAAACAAAAAATTCAAAGAACCAAGAATGACTCTTCAAAAATTGCAACAAGACCTAGTCAAATGAAATCAAGAAAACCAACCAAAAAGTAGGCAAATATTAAAGTGCAAGGAAAAACATAAAGTTAGGGAAGAGTATATGAGCAGAAGCTCTCTGTCCTGATTAAGCAGAACAGCCAAGGATCCCCGAAAGAGATCTTGGTACTCGAACCAGAAATGCAAGCACTAAACAACAAGATTTTCCAAGTAAACCAGTCTTCACGCAAACAAGAGAGAAAAAGACTAATAACCACTTTCAACGCAATCTAGAGACTATAAAGACACTGCAAGAATAGGTCACCACAGGCAGACGAGACCAAAAAGTCATAAAATCAAAAATTTCAAAATTTGCCCAGGCATACGCTACTTATCAGTTTTGCAACAAGCGTGCATACACGACTGTGGTAAAGGAAACCCGCGTATACGTGAATTCCTTTACAGAAAACAGTGTGTATACATGACTGTGTATAGGCAAACTCGCATATGGAAAGGTAAATAATGAAAAATAAAAATGATCAAGCCTAGATAAAGAACTAGGTCTTCAGTCTGACTGAGAAAAATCTAACTGGACTGGAAATGATGATTAAAACTGTCGGAAACCTTTAAAACAGCTGAAACCACCCAATAGGGGAATCACAAGAATGCGATCCCCAACGAAGTCGCCAGTTCTGTTTCGAGAAATAACTCCCTAGAGGTTTTTTGGGTTGAAACCTCCACAAATTAGGGCATGCTATTCAAGAAGGACTCACACAACCATATTTGTATGCGAAAAAATAGATAGAATAGATCGAAGAACTCACCCGTAGGTCCTACGTTTGATGTAGATCCTCGCGGGGTCCAAACCCCCAGTAACCTTTCTTCCTCCTTAACTTGAAAAACAAGGAGAAACATGCACGGAAATCTAGTTGCACAGCATATATCTACCCTAAATGTCAGTGTAATCCATGTGAAACATCGTATAAATAATAATAAATGCTTAAATAACAATCTTTTCACATATGCAAGCAGATATTGACACTTTAATTCAGAAATAAGATGGTTCTTCTATATTATGAATAGCATGTATAGTAAAAAAGTGGAGAGATCACCTGAATCGTTCCACGATCTTCGAATAGACCGTCATCCGGATCCGTCCCTCCCTTGCCTCGCTAAGATTCTTCCAGGACTTGTGCACACGAGATGACATATAGAAGGATGAACATCTCCAAGAAACAAGGGTTTCCTGTAATGAACTGGGAAGTGCAGGAGGCACGGGAAATCAGACTTGAATTGGGATTCCAACAGAGTATAATATCAATAATTTCTCTCTCCCTTAGGCCATGCGCATGAGGGGCTTTTATACTCCCTCAAAGTAGTTTCTATCAGTTGGAAACAGTTGGCCACAGGTTGGGGTGGTTGAATTACTGGAATAACCATCAACCCAACCTAAAAAATAGGGAATTTTATATATTTTTTAATGATTTTAATGGCATACGCGGAAAAGTATATAGGGACTCGCGTATACACGCGGAAAAGTCTGGGCATACCCGCGTATGGGATTTGAAACATTGTTTTTTAGTGAATTTTTATCCAAGTCTATGGGAATGGGTGCCCAAGGCCAAAAAGACAATCATGAATCACATGAGGGTGAAAAATGATGCTATAACAGTGTGGGAATTACAGTTGCAGATGATGAATTGGTGAGCTTGGCTCTCCTTGGGCTTATGAAGAGTTGGCATAGCTACAAAGACTTTGTCAATGGATGGGAGAAACTGTCGGATTGGGAGTGACTTTGGTCGGATCTTGTGCAGGAGGAGATAAGGCGGAATACCAGGGATGGCTCTTCATTGAAGAATTATGATGAAGATAATTGCACTTTGGCTGCCAAAGCAAGGAGAGGGAAGGGGAATAAATCCCATCCAAAATCTAAGGCTAAAGGCAAGAAGTTGGATTTGTTCAAGGTGAAGTGTTTTCACTGTCATGAACATGGGCATCTTGCCACTAACTACCCACAGAAAAAGAAGAACAAGAAGGTTGTTGGAGCTGTAGCGGGTGAGGCCTTAGCCTCACAATTTGAACTTGATTTCTTTTTGATCGCATGCTTGGTTTCAAGCGCAATGTGATCGGTGTGGTATCTTGATAGTGGTGCTTCCTTCCATATGACAAGAGACAAGGAGTTGTTTAGTGACTTGGAGGAGAAGGATCTCCAAATGCATATATAGATGGGCGACGATGGAAGATACAGTGCGACTGGAATTGGAACCATTACCTTTGAGAGGGAGTCAGGTAAACCATTTATGTTGAAAGATGTTATGCATGTTCCAGGTCTGAAGAAGAACCTGGTCTCGATCTCCATGTTGGAGGACAAAGGTTATGACGTTTTTTTCAGTGAGGGAAAATATTTCCTGTGACACAAAACAATGGGTCAAACCAAGAGGATACGTATGCGAGTTAAGAATCTCTACAAGATGGAGGTAGATGGCTGTGCTGCAACGATGTGCAAAGTAGAAGAAGTGGTGAGCCGGGATGCGGGCGAATTACAACACATGAGATTGGGCCATCTTCACCATGGCACCCTGAAGATTTTGTAGTAGATTTATATTGTACTTCCCAAGGGTAATCTTGCGTAGTTAGATCAGTGCAAGGGATGTACTATGGGTAAGTTTCTAAAGACCACCTTTCATGATAAGGAGAACTGTGCTTTAGTAATCCTGGAGAGAATTCACACAGACGTGTGTGGACCTCTCTCGGTTGCTTAAACATCAAAACACAGGTATTATGTTATATTTCTTGATGAATATTCTCATAGATGCTGGATCTTCTTCATGCAGAAGAAGAGTGAAACATTCTCAAATTTTTGTGAGTTTAAAGCATTGGTGGAGAAGGAGTCGAGGAAGAAAGTGAAGGCTTTGTGGAGCGATAATGGTGGTGAATATATCTCAAACGAATTCAAAGAATTCTGTAGCAAATAAGGAATTCGAAGAGAACTCATAGCACCTCATAACCCACAAAAGAATGGGGTCATGGAGAGGAAGAGCAGAATGATCGTGGGTGCTGCACAAGCTATGCTTGAGATGGAGCTACACTTGCACACAGAGAAGGAACTGCCAGTTCCGAAAGATGAGCCTCTAGATGTGGATCAACCACAGGAGGAAGTTCATGGAGTGGAGGATTCCACTCACGTAGAGCCAAACATAAAAACTAGTAGAAAGCATACCACAGAAGCTGAGAGACTAAAGCTTGATGCGGCATAGAATGTAGGAGTTCCTACATCACATCGCAGGCAAAGACAGACACCTGACCGATTTACTGGATACATGGCTCTTATGAGAAAGTGTATCATGATAGAGCCATATTATTTTGAAGAAGAAGTGCAGGAGCCCACATGGGTAGATGCCATGGTGGAGGAGTATGGCTCCATTGTCAGAAACAGTGCTTGGGAGATTGTTCCAAGGCCGGTGGGTAAATCAGTTGTAGGATCAAGATGGATCTACAAGGTAAAGCAAGCTACTGATGGGAACTTCGAGAAGTATAAGGCAAGATTTGTTGCCCGAGGCTTCTCACAGATAGAGGGGATTGATTATGAATAAACCTTTGCACCTGTTGCATGGTATTCTTCCATAAGGATCATCCTTTCTCTCTCAGCGCGGATGGGTTGGCATATTCATCAGATGGATGTGAAGACTACGTTCCTTAATGGGATCATTGAGGAATAATTGTAAATTGAGAATCCTGAAGGATTTGAGATCTTCAGCGGCGAGTTGTATGTGTGCAGACTCGAAAGAGCGTTGTATGGGCTGAAGCAAGCAACACATGCTTGGTACACTCGGATCGAAAGTTATTTCACTGGACTTGGCTTCACCAAGAGTGAGGCAGACGCAAACCTGTACCAAATTGTGGTGGAGGGTAAGATTTTAATCATTGTTCTTTATTTTGATGATTTAATACTAACGGGTGATGAGCAGTTGATACAATCATGCAAGGCAAATCTTGCAAAGGAGTTGAGATGAAGGATTTGGGCCTCCTTCATTATTTCCTTGGATTAGAAATATGGCAGAGAGAAGGTGAAGTGTTTGTGTCTCAAGGAAAGTATGCTCGGGAGATACTTAGTAAGTTTCACATGGAGGACTACAAGCCCATGGATACTCCTCTTCCAGGAAATTGGAGGAAAGAGGATGCTACATTGGTAGAGGTAGTGGATGCTACTATTTATCAACAGTTGGTGGGTTCACTCATGTATTTAGCTAATACAATACCAGACATATGCTATGCAGTGAACCGGTTTTCACAAGCGATGGTTACGCCTACCATGATATTTTGGAAGGCAGGCAAGCATGTCCTGAGGTATCTCAGGGGCACATCTGAGTATGGTTTATGGTACAGACAGATGGATGAGGTGAAGTTGCATGGCTTCATCGATGCAGATTGGGTAGGCAGCCCAACGGAGAGAAAGAAAACATCAAGAGGGGTTTTTAGTATCGGGTCTATAGCATTTTCCTAGTACAGAAGGAAACAAATATCTGTGGCACTCAGTTCAACGGAAGCAAAATACATGGAAGCAAGTCAAGTTGCATGTGAGGCTATCTGGATGAGGAAGATCTTGGTCGGTTTGTTCAGTTCTCATTTAGATCCTATAGTGATACATTGTGATAATAAGAGTTGCATTAAACTCTCGATTAATCCTGTGTTTCATTATAGATCTAAACATATTGATATCTGGTATCATCATACCAGATATTGTGTGCAACGGAAGATCATGTTGCTTCAGTACATATCTACGGAAGATCAGGATGCAGATATTCTGACGAAGGTGCTCAGTAGGAGAAAATTTGAATACAATAAAAGTAGGATCGGGGTGAAGGATAATCCCTATCTTTTTGAGAGGGAGTGTTGAGATTCAACAAGATGATGAGCTTAGTGAAAAGTAGGCACCTTTACTAAGTTGGGCCCGCAGGCTATTTTTAGGTGTATGTCTATTTTTAGACATGGTGAGAATATTCTATAAGTTGCAGGATGCTATTTGTAGATGGTTGATCAAATGTGAAAAATAGATGAAATTTTATTTTTAGAATATTGGGCGAAGTCTATTTAGAGATCGTCAATCTAAAAATAGGTGCACGTCGATTATTATTAGCCCTTAGTAATAATCCAACAATAAATATCAACTTATTCTCTTGGAGCACTTTATTTCAGTGAACAGATTTGGAAAATCAGTGGGCTAAAGGAATTACGAAATTCCTAGGGTTATTGGTGACTCATGCATGGAGGACTCAGTTAGAACTGAAGTGGCAAAGTTATGACAGAGTTGGAAGAGTAGTTACAGGAGTTGTTATTTAGTTTAACTCAGTTAAGTGAGTTAAACTCAGTTTAGCTAGTTGTATCTAGTCTAAGTGAAAGATACACTAGTGAGAGTTTAGTGAATTAATTATTTAATTAATTCATAACTAGATACTCACTTGCAACTGAAAAAATAGAACAGTTAACTACTTACATGTCAGTTCTAGTGTAGACCCAGTGGAGAGATAGGTGAAAGGGAGAGATGGACTATATGTTGTGACTATAGTGATGCATTCAATGCATATGACACACATTGGAGATGGCAATGAGGATTGTGTAGTCAAGGAAACACCAATTCGAATTCATTCAGGGGTCTTCCTTAGCAGGGATTGCACAGTGGAAGCAGGCTGTCAAGAGGCAATAAATTGGTTTATAGAGATGCAAATTTATGCATGATAGTGTGTAATGATTGTTGATTGTACTGAGAGCTTGATGTACTAAGATTTGTATGAGATTATTACATGATTTCATTGATATAAATAATATATGATAGTTGGGGTTTTTAGCTTCAATATTTCCCGTTAAAAAACTATGTTTATGTGCGATTGATTTTCTTCACGTGTTTGCAATTGAGTTTTAATTTCCGCAAGATTAACAGTGGAAGGATTATGTACTTAGCAAGAAGATAAATATTTTTAGATTAGGAGAATATGGTAATACATCATTATTAATAAATTTCTACATTCTTCGTCTTGGCAACCAAAGCACAATATTCTTCATCATCATGTTTAGATTAAGATCCATCCCTGGTATTCCACCTGAATTCTTCTTGCACCAAATCTGACCAAAGTCGTTCCCAATCTGGCATCTTTTCCCTTCCATTGACAGAGTCCTGATAACTATGCCAACTCTTGGGAATTCCTAGAAGGGCTACGCTCACCAATTCATCATCCGCGATAGTAATTCCAATGCTCCCAAACTCATCCCGACATTGGACAAACTTCGTTAAATATTTCGGCATAGTGTCACCTTTCTCCATTTTGATTTTCCTGAGCTTGTCCTTCAGTGCCATTTTTCTATGATCACTGTTGCTCTGAAATAGATCTATAAAATATTTCCACATTGCATATGGTGTCACTTTACCATGGAGGCTTCAGACAATGTGGTCTCATACTCCCTCCAGTAAGATCCTCCTCGCCTTTGCAACCTTATTTTTTCAAGCATCAAGATTTGCATCATCTTCTACAACGGGTTTGGGCACATCATTGTCAATGAATTATTTCAACCCATTGTCCTCCAGTACTGCCTCCATCCTGTCTTTACAAGCAATATAGTTAGATCTCCCCTCAAGTGCATACTCCAATCTCAAGCCATTGAAAGCCGTTACGATCTTGATTCGCCTGTAGCACAAAGAATACTTTTGCAAATTTGAATTCTATTCAGTCACAAACTCAACTTCTCCTCCACTATCGTGATTTCCTGTGCTCTGATACCATGTAGAAATTATACAAACATATGTATATCAATGGATTCAATCTGATCAAACAATGTACTAAAGCTAGATACTGAATCCTTCTACAACTCAATTGCGGAAATTAAACACCATTTTCAATCATAATAAGCAAAGAAAGAATCAAATCAAACCACAACACAGATAATTTCCTAGGGAAATCTTGCTACTCAAAACCCCTCTATCTTCTATTGTATATTCACCATGAAATCTTGAAACAATTACAATGCACTCTTCTCACAAGAGTCTCCCACACTCTCATTATTGTCTTACACTGTCTCGGACAAAATCGACCAACACTTAGCCAATTCTCAACCTCTAAACAACCTGCCTTTCTTGCACAATTCGTGATGAATGCAATCCCTATTATTTAGGAATTTTGGCCTTCTAAAATTGTGCAAAGATCATGGGCAATCCAATGGATGTCTGGTTCCATGTGGGCAACCTACTAATCACCCAACTAATAGTTAACATCCCTTTAACCTTTGTCTCAACTGGGTCTCCATGGAACTGACATGCATGCAGTTATTAATAGTAAATCATTAGTTGCATGGCAGATCAGTGATTGTGAATTAATATTTAATTCCTTTGATCTCTCACTAGTGCAACAAACAGTTACAATGAGTTAAAATGACTCTAACTCACCTAACTGAGTTAATTAATTACTCATGCATTAAACTAATGCACCAACTGCAATTTCAACTCCATAACTAATAGAATTACTCTGCATGCCTCACCAACCCCCCTCAACTCGAAATACATGAGCTAACTGAGTTTATCACATTTAATTACCTATTACAAATGATCATGAGATAAGATTAGATTTTATTGTCCAATTTAATTAAGGGAAAATTAAATTAGACGTTGCACCAATTTAATTAATTAAATTTGCCTTCACACTAATGTATCGCTAGGACATGTTGGTCCCACAATAGTGTGTGTGCTACAATTTTTTGTTGGACTTCAAAATTTCACTTTGCAAGTGCGATTTGAATTAAATGTGTAAATTTGTGACTATGCAGGTCGTGAAATGATATTTTCTCCTTCTCGAAGAGCCTCTCTAACAATAATTTGAATGTATTATAATTTTCCAGAGTCAAAAGAATTATGCCCATCGGAAGATGTTTTTGAACACACCGAGTTTTTGACACTAATTGCTTCTTTCTAGTCGAGGAGAAGCTTAAATAAATTGGCTTGTGATCTGATTTTAAGTCCCAAAGTTGATCTCCAATCAAAATTTCCTCCATTTTCTTACACAGACTATGTGAGAAAATTACATAATCTACTACACTTGCTCAATTGTAAGTATTGTTACACCATTTTTTGGTCATCTAACCTATTATCATTAGATGGACCCAAGTACACCATGTAAGACCAATTTTACCCTAAGTAAAATTGCTTTCACTATGTTAAAACAGGAAACCCCAAAAGGAAATATTAAACAAACCTATATTTGTTTGATTTTCCTCATGGAATAATTAATTAAACCATAATTTAATTATTATTCCCGGTCATGTTTAACCCAAAAACAAAGAAATTAATTAGATAAACCTTTATTTATCTTATTATTTTCTAGGAATAATTATTTAAATCTTATTTAGATAATATTCCTTGTTAAATATGACCAAATCATCCACAAATAATTAAATAAATCATTATTTATTTGATTATCCTTCAACCACTTCCTTAAAAGATAAATAAATCATTTATTTATTTATTATTGACAAATAAAGGGATTTGACCCAAGTCAAATACTTTTTCCCTCCAACAAATATAATAAAATATTCCATAAAAGGTGGATCTAGATTTGGTTAACATTATTTTAATCATGCACCAAGATCTAGAATGACCCAATATTTTGTTATAAATAGGAGGGTTTTTCCTACCATTGTTCACCTTTTGTTGCCTATTAGATCACTCTGGATCTATACACTTGGTCACCATTTTTTGCCATTTTCTGTGTGAGCTCCCTTTGAGTTCCATTCTTTGTGTGGGTTTTCTACACCAACAAGAGAGAGAGATTTTAGATCTGAAGTGCTGAGGACTTCCAAGAACCCATCCCACTGAGGAGAATTGGATATGCCTTCTTGTTTTCCTCCCAGGTGCCCGATTAATACAAAAATTCTTTCAAAAATTGTTCTTGTCTTGTCTATTGGTATATGGAGCAAACCCTTATTTTTACTACTTAATGTCTTTCCATGCATAGATCTGGTTTTTGCAGCTCTTTTCTTGTTCAACTAACCGCAGATCTGAAGATATTGGCAGCCACTTTTGCTGTTAGGGCTATTAGTTATGCGTAGCTAAAGAGGTCCTTTTTCATACACTTCGACAAAGGATTCATACTAACAAATGGCGACTCCACACGGGTTTTAAATTACGACCGTTGTCGTTTTTCCTATTCCTGCATATCCATCTACTTCAGACCCTAGGGTTTCTCTTCAGCTGTTTATTTTTCCTATTTTCATGTTGTTTTTCTCACATAAAACCCTAAAACATTAAAATTTTTAACTTCTGTGTGTTTCTGGCCCTATTGCGCAGGTAAGTGACACTAGCCGCAACTGAGACGACAAATTTTCGGAAAATCTGCCGCCGAGACAACCGGAATGGGGGGTCGCACTTTTTGGCCCATAACCTGCAACCTGGACCTCCAGGTCGTACTTTTCAGCCTGTTTCCTGTGACCTGCACTGAAATCAGGTCATAACCTACGACCTGCCAATTTTTCAGTGATTTTTCTGCAATTTTTCTAGGTTTTGCTGCAGCTTCTGTCAGGGTCTTCCAGCCTCTGTCTCAGCCCGCTTTGACCAAGTTCTGATCTATTCTTACTCATCTAAGTGGGAACCTAGCCCCCTAAGGCTTTAGTACCCTCCACTTTTTTTGGAAGGGTTTTAGTTGTTTCAGCCGTCTGTTTTTCAGAGCTTCAGCCTTCTGTTTTCCAGATCTGTTACCTCCTTTGCAGATCCCTTGTAATCAGCTCTTCTACCTCTCAAATCACCTCCTGAAGATTTGTTTGGATCTCCTTTTAGGGCCTCCTCCTTGCCCCCTCCGCTTTTTGCTGATTCCCTGCACCTCTTTTTCAGCAGCTTTATCCTTTAGATCCCTGTCCCTTTCGACCTTAGATCTATTGGCCTCTTTTTACGTGTGTTTTGACTAGATTTTTGCCCTCTTTTAGAGTAGTTTTGAGAGACCCGCATTTTTGGGTTAGATTGATGCATGGTTAGCTGTTAAATGTTCTGTTATTTCAGCAATCTATATTGTTCTCTGTAGATTTCTTTTCAGTTACGCGGCACACTTTTTCTTGCTCTCAAAATGAAAAGGGTTTAAAAATTAAAATTAACGCACACCACACACTGACCCTAAGTGAAGAAGCGCCTGGTTAACACCACCTGGAAAAGACTCTAAAATCAATTGTCACTACACCTTATCTGCCCTTGACCTTGCTTGATTCTGTCCCTTTCTGCCCTTGTCAGTTTCCTTCTTCCTGTCATCATTGCGCCCCCAAGGCACCTTTCCCGGAGAATTCTTGGCCTTCACCCTCAGTTTCCGGTTGATCGACCTGCTCCGCCCCGCCGTCGTTGAGCCAGTCCTCCTTCGAGTCCACACTCCGACTCCTCTCCTGATTCATCGGGTCCTCCTTCTCCTCCTGGTTCTCCCCCTGTCACCTTCACTATGTCTGGTCCAGGGCCTAATGCTAGCGGTTCTCCCGACCCTAATGCCGGCCCTACTACTAGCGGAACCACCACAGGAACTACCCCGGCCACCCCTGTGCTGCCATACATTGCAGGCCTCAGCCTCCCCGATTTCCATCAGTTGATCAATGACCCTATCCACCATAATGCTAATTGGCCTACTATGCCAACCAAGCTCCCTTCTGACATCCCTAAGTTCGAAGGCCAGGCTGGAGAATATCCAACCAATCACGTCCGATCTTTCCACATGTGGTGTTCCTCCAATTCCATTACCGATGACTCCATCCGTCTTCGTTTGTTCCAACGCACGCTTACCGGCGAAGCTTCTAAATGGTATGTTGAACAGGCCACCTCTTCCCATACCACCTTTGCGACCCTTGCCCAAGCCTTTTTGTCTTATTTCCAGCTCCCTCTCCGATACAATACTGGCACATAGCTCTTGACTTCCTTCAAGCAATCCTCTTCAACCCGCCTTTCTGCCCATGTTCAGGAATGGCGAAGAAGACGGAGCTTATCTCGAGCCCCTCCCTTCGAAGATCAGGTTTATATGGACTGGTTCCTTCGCACCCTTCCAGCTCCCATCGGCAAAGATGTCGCCTCCCATTTTCCTTAAACCGAAGAAGCTGCCCTCCAAATAGCCTTGAAATATGACCTGATCTATGCTCAATCTATTTATGTTTATATCGTTCTTCATGACCTCCCCAGGCCCGGCGGCGCTAACGCCCCGGGGGCATCTCATTCCGCCGACGGTATCGTTGGAGCCCTCTCCCACCCATATGCTCAACCTCCTGTGGGCTATGGTCTCCCTCAGGGAGGGGCCAGCACCTCTAGCACTCTCCCCCCTCCCGGTAGCATGTATCTAGGATACGGCATGCCTCCTCCTTTTGCCCAACCTCCTGCTTACTTCAATGTTGCCCCACCCAACCATTACTTTTATCCGTAGCCTGGTGTGCCAGCTCCTCCAGCATATGCGCTTCCATCTCCCTTGCCTCCTCGAAACCCGCAACAGCACTTACAGCCCCCTCCAAGGCATGTATTTGCACAGCAGGGTGCGACTAATCCCCCTTCGTCTCAACGAAGGCGGAGATGAAATCCAAACCAATTTGCCCCTGGTACCCGTGGACCCAATCCTGGTGTCGACCCTAACACTGCCAACCAGCAACAGGGCACTCAGCCCAAGCCGGACAGGCCGCTTCACACAAATAAGCCTTGTTCGTGTTGCGGTGTTTATGGTCATTACACCCACGATTGTTCCCTCTTACCCCAGATGCGGCAGATGTGGGAGTCTCAAGCCACATTGCGCGGACAACACGCCTACCCTCATGCTCCTCCTAATGTGGCCACTACTCAACCAGCTGTGTTTACTGATCCCTTCCCTCAGCAAGGATTCGTGGCTACCCAACCGCCTGACAGCCAGGTCGCCACTCCACCTTCTCTTTCTGGTTCCTCCGATTACCAGATCCTTATGATGCACTCCGATCCTTCCCTGACCGTCGACCTTCACCTTCAAACTCGGTCTCGCCAGTACCCCAAGCCCCCTGCTCAGTCTGCCTCCGAGCCTCCTTCTTTAGGTTCTACAGAGCCTCTTTCGACACCAAATGGCCCCTTACATATCCCTCAACCCAAAGTTGAGGTTCATACCAAGATTCCTAAGGGACCATTACGTCGAAACGCTGCTTCCAGTCGAGCTACTCATTCATATAGCATAGTAGATGATTTGGCACAATCTCCTGCTGCCATTTCCACACTGGAACTCCTCCAGTCGTGCCCTTCCCAAAAGAAGGCTCTACTATCTGCCATGGGCGTTGTAGATTCTGTTGATGACCAAATGATTGTTATAGCATCATTTCTCACCTTCATATGATTCATGATTTCTTTTATGGCTTTGGGCACCCATTCCTACAGACTTGGACAAATTCACTAAAAAACAGTGTAAAAATTCCCATACGCGGCTATGCCCAGTCTTTTCCGCGTGTATACGCGAGTTCACATGCACTTTCCCGCGTATGCCATTAAAATGATTAAAAAATATATAAAAATTCCCTATTTTCGGGCTAGGTTGATGGTTACTCTAGTAGTTCAACCACCCTAGCACGTGGCCAACTGTTTCCAACTGTTGAAACTACTTTGAGGGATTATAAAAGCCCCTCATGTGTATGGCCTAAGGGAGAGAGGGAAATCATTGATATTATACTCTGTTGGATTCCCAGTTCAAGTATGATTCCCCGTGCCTCCTGCACTTCCTAGTTCATTACAGGAAACCCTTGTTTCCTGGAGATGCTCATCTTCCTCTATCCAAGTCTGATTCCCTGTGCCTCCTGTACTTTCCCAGTTCATTACAGGAAACCCTTGTTTCCTGGAGATGCTCATCTCTTTATATGTCATCTCGTATGCACCAGTTCGGAAGGAATCTTAGCGAGGCAAGGGTGGGACGGATCTAGACGACAGTCTGCTCGAAGATCGTGGAAGGATTCAGGTGATCTCTCCACTCGTTATTTACAACACATGCTATTTATTAATACAGTACCATCTTATTCGAAATATACGTGTTAATGTACCTTTGCATACGTAGGAATATTGTTATTTAAGCATTCATTATGGTTTATCTAATGTTTCATATGGATTTCACTAACATTTAGAGTAGATATATGCTGTACAACCAGATCGTTGCGCTTGTTTCTTCTTGTCTTTCAGGTTAAGGAAGAAGGGTTGCTGGGGGTTTGGACCCCGCGGGATCTACTGCAACCATAGGACCTACGGGTAACTTCCTCGATCTACTCTATTTAGTTTTTCATGAACATGTATGGTTGTGTGAGTCCTTCTTAAGTAGCATGCCCTGCTCTGTGGAGGTTTAAACCCAACAAACCTCTAGGGTGGTTTTCCCCGAAACAGAACTGGCGACTCCACTGGGAATCACATTCTTGTGATTCCCATGTTGGGTGGTTTCAGCTGTTTGATAGGTTTCCAACAGTTTTAACTTTCATTTTCAGTCCAGTTTACTTTTTCTCAGTCAGACTGAAGTCCTGGTTTCTTATCCAGGCTTGATCCTTTTTGTTTTTCACTATTTACCTTTATATACGCGCTTTTTTCCGCACACAGTCGCGTATACACGCAATTTTTTCTAAAGGGAGTCGCGTATACGTGTGTTTCCTTTAGCACAGTTGCGTATGCACGCTTGTTGCTAAACTGTGAAGTAGCGCATACCTAGGCAGATTTTGAATTTTTGGATTTCTTGACTTTTTAGTCCATTCTGGCTGTGGAGACCTATTCCTACAGTGTCTTTGTACCCTCTGGATTGTGAAGAAAGTGGTCTTTGGTCTTTTCTCTCTTTCGTTTGATTGAAAACTAGTCTTTTTGGCAAAGTATTGTTGCTGGTGTTGGCACTTCTGGTTTGAGTACCAAGATCTCTTTCTGAGCATTCTTGTATGTTCTGCTTTATCAGAACAGAGAGCTTCTGCTCGTTTACTCGTTCCTATATTTGTGTTTTGCTTTGCACTACAATTTTTTCCCCTTTCTTGGTTGGTTTTCTTGAGTTCAGTGGGATAGGTCTTGTTGCAACTTTTGAAGAGTCTTTCTTGCTTCTTCGAAATTTTTGTTTGCTGCAAGGTTGTACTATTCTTCTAGGCTGAGAGGCTGAGTTTTCTTGTCTTCTTTTTCTCTTATTGATCTTGCTACTAGTTAGCCCTATAAGATTTGGAGCATTGTCGAAGTTTTCGCTTGAAATTCAGTATTGTTTGGCTTGGAATTTTATAGTTTTGCTTGGTCTTTTCGAGCTCTTCCTTTATAAAACTCAAAAGCTCAAAAAATATTTGCTTTGCTTTTGTTTTTGCATTTCAAAGGCTCAAAAACATTTTTCTTTGTTATTTGCTTTTGTTGTTGCATTTTTGTTTTCGCTTCATTATATCTTTTGAAGTTTTGGTGAGGTTTCTTGCCTTTTGGTTTTTGGCTTGACTTTGGAAAGGAGTTGTCATTGATTTCTTCCTCTTGTTTTTAAGCATTTTTGGTGTCTTTATATTAAGAGTTCTTGATTTCGGGAACTAGCTTTCTGGACGACCAAAAAGAGTTAAAACTGAAGGATCTTTTGGGAAACTTCACTCTGCTTTAGGAGATTTAGCATCTTAGAATTTGCATGCTTGTAGTGATTTGCATCAGGTGCACTTAAGCATTTAGTCATTTTCGTAGTTTTTGTGAATGTGAGTTTGTTATCTGAAAAGAGAAATACAATTTTTAGTCTCGTAGAACCTGTATAGAAGTTGCTTTTCATCGAAAGACAATAACTGCATTTGCATGTAGTTTGGTTTTTATTAATTTCTTTTTGTGTCAAAACACCATAAGTTTCATCTCCGTATCCATTTTACTTAACATAACAGCCCATTAAAATAAGCAATATAATTTAAAATCAACTAGCAAGTTTTCTAAGTGTCATACACCAACTAGCTAGGTTGTAGGGCCTTGGAATAGGTGAGTGGAGAGTTAACTCTCCAAGGCCGCTCAAACAAAACATAGAAGTTGATTAATTGAGCGAAATCCAACTCGCGTTAGGTGAATGGGAAAACTCTCTCAGGAGAGTCAGCGCGAGAAGTGAAGGCGAAGAGGATACCCCCTCTACGATTCGTGAATACGACCTCGAACAGTTCACAGGCTTCGATCGGATGGTGCCCATAGTTGCCACTCTAGGTTCCACACGGGTATTGCGAGAAGTGCCGTGGTACTGGTGACCCAATCACATCACTTTTAAACGGTATACGGGAGTGCCCTTGCTAAGCTTGGGTGCTTGAGCAGGCAAAGGCTGTCGTTAGGAGGTCGGCGTAACTGTTTCTGATACCTTCGCTAGTTGTTCTGGGCCCTAATCATCCCAGACTGCTTTCGGAAGGCCCTATACTTCGCTTTCCTGTATTTTGGTGTCGGGTCCTCATCACCCGGAGCGGAAATACTTGGAGGCTGTTTGCTTGAGCGCACACGAGGATTTTATTTTAGTAGTGCTCTGCTCTGGCTGCCCAACACTTACAGTCCTAAGTTTAAATACTATAATTGGCGTCAAATAGCCTTGTTGAGTAGGAGGGGAGAATCACAGGGTTATCTCCCAGAAACAGCCTTCCCGAGAAAAGGTGGGGTGTTGCAGAGGTGGTTACCACCTGTGGCGTCGACCACAATGGAGAGAGATCCTCCACATAGGTCTGAAGGTTTCATAGCTGATTCTGGTGTCGGTCTCGAGAGGAGCGTTCCGCTCACCTCGCGAGTTTTATTTCCTCAGGAAGAAGATTTTCAAATTGAAGAAGTACCTAAACCTCCTGCGTCAGGTCCATCTCCTCTTCCTCCTGATTATCCGTTCGTTGTTCAATACATCGGACCTGAGTCGGAGAGACCGGAAGATCTTCCGTATCATTCTTACCTTTCGATGGCCATGACTGGGAACGCGGATTCTGCTGTGAGTGCTGCAGGCATTCAGACTCCTGCTTCTGTTGAAGCAGGGGGCACTATTGCTTCATCTTCGATTGCTTCTAGTGATGCTGTGTTTGGCTCTGGTTTCACCCAAGCACATGCTTCTCATTCTGGTCCCTTCTGTTCAGGGATCCCCACTAGTGGGAATCCCTCTTTTTCCTTTTCCGCTGCTGCAGCTGGATCTACACCCATGTCTTCCATGGCTAGTGGATCAGCTTATTTTCAAGGGTTCCCCTTCGGAACTGGACACATTCCTAGTTCGAATCCTTCTTTAGGGTCCTTTCCATTTACTTCTCAGACCCAAAGTTTCAACCCTTGGTCTGGAGGTCAAAGTTTGACTACTTTTACAGGTTGGAACCCTGTATTCACTACAGCGGGGGCAGGGAATCAGTTTTACGCAGGTCATCAAGGGAATACTTCTTTCCCTTCGTCGAGTGCTTATCAGAACTTTTCTCCTCTTTCTAATGCCTGGAACCCCTATCAGGGGCTTTCCTCTTCATTTCATACTTCAGCGGGGGGAACTGGTCTGGGCTTTGGTAACTCTGCGTTGGGAGGAGGTTCTTCTCCTTTTTCTACGAATCCTTTTTGGCAACCTGGTGCCTCATCAAATCCAGGGTATTCTTTTCAGAATGTTGGGAATCCATCCCATCAAGGATGGAATCCTCAGGCTCCGCCTCGCTTACCTTTTCTGGCAACGTTAAACTTGCCAGATCTGTCGAAGTTGACTAATGATCTGATTCGTTATAGTCCGGGGTGGCCTCCGGTTCCCACCAAACTTCCTTCAGACATTCCAAAGTTTGAAGGTAAGAATGGAGAAGATCCGGCTGACCACATTACTACTTTCCATTTATGGTGTTCTTCAAACTCCCTGATCGATGATTCGATTAGGTTGAGATTATTTCAACGCACCCTAACTGGAAACGCTGCCAAATGGTATATCGAGCTAACTGGGGGCAGTTTTGCTACATTTGGAGAACTGGCTGTCACATTTCTAAACCATTTTTAGTTGCCTGTCCGATATGAGGCTGGGACGGAACTCCTGGCTAATTTTAAGCAGGATGAGGCAACCCACATTTCTGATCACATTCAGGAATGGAGAAGAAGGAAGAGGCTTATTAAAGCTCATATTCCAGGAGAATTCCTTCTCTAATGGTTTTTGAAATCTCTGCAGTCAGACATTTCAAAAGATGTATCCCTATCTGGGGTATTTTCTGAGGAGCAGGCCATTTTTAGGGCCCAGCAGCTGGAAC
This sequence comes from Pinus albicaulis, assembly GCA_034641835.2. NCBI lineage: Eukaryota > Viridiplantae > Streptophyta > Pinopsida > Pinales > Pinaceae > Pinus > Pinus albicaulis. The sequence goes on along the minus strand of CM076575.1, from coordinate 996,964,354 downwards.
TCATCTATTCTTAGTCTGGGGTCCTTTATAAATATTTTCCCAATGCTCCTTGCTCCAAATTAAATTTATCCAAAACTAAGCCTGGTCCGCATGGTGATGGGCTTGTCGGATCGATCAATAGTGGTGCAGCCAGCCTGCTTACTCAACTGCAGAAGTTGTCTTTGCAATCTGCTCCTTCTAGTCAGGCTGTGCCTGCTGAGTCATCACCTTCCCAGTCTTTGTCCATAAATGTTGTCCAAGCTTCTGATCCCAAAGTAAATCAACAATCCGATGGGAAGAAGAAGGGATGAAATAACAAGAAGAAGGGCAAGAACGGGAAGGGTAATGCAAATAAAACCAACGAGCGTGTTGGTGAGGGTCCAAAGGAGAAAAATAAAGTGAAGTTTCCATGCAAGCTGTGTGCTGGAGACCATCTCACACACCTTTGCCCTAAAATTCAGGATGCGCAGCGCTTGTTAGCCCAGCAAGTTTCTTCTAGTTCCCAGTCTTTGTTAACAAACCCTTTTCCCCAAGGGCAACAGTTAGTTGTTGGCGCGAACCAAAATCCTGGGGCTTCCTCTGGGGGCACCCAGGAAGGGGAAATTCCATCGAACATTTTCATGATGAGTGCTCACGCGGATATCGCTACGAGATCCCGTGATTATGGTGGAGAAGAGTCTTCGAAAGCTAAGGAAGTCCCTGATGCTACTGAGCCGCTTCACATTACGAAGCCTACTGTCGAGTCTATGCCTCGGATGCCCAAAGCATCTTCTAAGCGATCAACGATTAATCCAAATGCGAGGGCTGCCCAGAACTACTTGATTGTAGAAGATCTGGCGTAGAGTCCTTGTGCTATGTCGGCTTTAGAGGTACTCCAGCCTTGTCCGGCTCAGCGCAGTGCTTTGCTCACTGCCATTGGGGCTATTGATCCGAAAAATTCTCTTCTGATTACTTTTGATATGATTAATTTTAATAAGAGACTTCCTCATCACATGGCTTTTCATATTAAATCATCGTATCGGAAGTGCAATATCTTTCGAATGGTTGTTGATGAGGGTGCTTCCACATGCGTGATGTCTCTCGCATGCTGGAAGACACTTGGATCTCCCAAAGCTGTTCCATCTAGCACTGTTCTGACTGCGTTCGATGGTCATTCTCACAGACCCCATGGTATTGTCCCAGCTTTGCCCATCTGTGTTGGGGAAAAACTGTCAATATAGAGGTTGAGGTAGTGGATGCAAGCTTGGACTACAACCTTCTGTTGGGGAGGAACTGGATTTATGAGATGGATGCTATTTCATCCTCATTATTTCAAATTATATGTTTCCCCCACGAAGGGAGGATCGTTATAGTGGATCAACTGGACTGTCCTCCTGTAGACCCGAATGCGTCTACTGACTCATCTGTTCCAAAGTTGGATAATACTAAGGCACCTGTTGAGAATTTAGGAGTTGGAATGTATTCTTCCTTGATGGGTACTTTCGATCTTCCTCCTCCTACGGTGCATATAAATGCTATTTCATCCTCCAAGGCTCCTCTTCGAAGAGAGTTCTTCATAACTCATTATTTTTCGGACCCTTGGACCTTGCCTTCCCCTACTACCACATTAGCGGAAGGACAAGTGGGCGGAATGGAATTTCCTATTTCTGTAGCTGAGATTGCGTATCAGTCTATTGTTGACTCTGCAGAAACTATCCCAGCTCCTCTTTCACCGGAAGAGTTGGATGGCGATGTGGCTCCGTCTTGGACACTTAGTTCTTCTTCTGCCCAAGATTGTCTTGATACCACTCTTCCATCTGAAGAGGCCATCCTAGAAGCCATGACTGGTATAGATAGACCGTGGGATGATTTGCATCATCGGTCTTACTTCTTACTTGACTTGAGCGAAGTTGAAACAAGTTTTCCAAGTCCTCCGTCTCCTGGTCCTGTTCACCCAGTCTTGAACCCTTTAGCACCAACACAGGTTTATGCTGAAGGGAACATGGCTGTGATTTCTCCTACTATCCCGGTGAACATTTCCAGGGATCCCAATCTTATCGAGAATGTCTTCATCGGAGCTAAATGTTCCCGTGAAGAGGTTCAAATTTACACCGAGCTCTTTAAAGAGTATAGGGATGTATTCGCTTGGTCTTATGAGGAAATGCCTAGTATAGACCCATCTATTGTCCAGCATGAGATCAAGACGTATGAAAACGCTAAGCCGGTGAGGCAAAAACTTCATCCGGTCAATCCTAGGAAGGCAGCAGCTATCAAAGCTGAAGTTGAAAAGCTGCTTAAGGCGGGATTCATTTTCCCTGTTCCTCTGACTGAATGGGTTTCAAACCCCGTTCCCGTAGATAAAAAGCAAGGAACGATTCAAGTGTGCATCGATTTCAGAGACCTAAATAAAGCGTGTCCTAAAGATAATTACCCCACACCATTTATCGATCAGATCATTGACGAGTGTGCCGGTAATGAGATTTTCTCCTTCATGGACGGTTTCTTCGGATATAATCAAATTACTATCCGTCCTGAAGATCAACATAAGACTGCCTTTATTTGTCCCTGGGGTACATTTGCATACAAGAAGATGCCTTTTGGTCTTAAAAATGCTGGGGCTACCTTTCAGCAGGCCATGTCTTATGCCTTCCACGACATCAAAAAGATTATCGAGGCATACTTGGATGATTTAGCTGCTCATTCTCGAAAGAGGATGGATCATCCTGGTCACCTCTGGCAAATATTTGAAAGATGTCGGTTCTATAAGATTAGATTGAATCCGAACAAGTGCATTTTCATGGTTACATCCAGTCGGTTATTGGGATTCATTGTGTCTAGGGTAGGGATAAGGGTAGATCCCTTCAAGGTTGAGGCAATACTTCGGTTGCCTCCCCCGTCCTCTATCCGTCAGCTTCAAAGTCTACAAGGAAAGTCTAATTTTCAGGTTGATTTTAAAAATGAATATGCACAAGTTACAAAGGAATTTTTGAGATCGAACTGAAGAAGTGGAGTTCTTTTCTTGAGATGACCTATGCTCTGATCGCTTCCATTCGATGCTTTAGGCCAGTTTTTACTGACTCCTCTGCTCCTTTATTGAGTCCACCTGATTATAGCAGGGATTTACTTTTGTATCTGGCAGCAACAGAATCTACCATTGGTATGGTTCTGGTTCAGGAGGATGATGCTCTTGCAGAGCATGTTATTTACTACCTAAGTCGAGGATTGGTAGGACCTGAACTCCGATATACTCCGATAGAAAAATTAGCTTTAGCAGCAGTTCATGCTGTGCAGCGACTCCGACATTACATTATTCTTCGAAAAGCTGATGTTTTGGCAGCAGCCAATCCATTTCAGTTTTTCCTTAGTAGGCGAGTGATTGGGGGCAAATACAATAGATGGATTGTGATTTTACAGGAATTTGATCTTGAGTTTATGTCTGCCAAATCCAAGAAATCATTGCTTTTCGCGGAATTGATCTCCGAGTTGCGCTGTGGGGAAGAGATGATCTATGATGAATCCTTCCCGGATGAACACTTGTTTCTTATCTCTTCACAGGATCCTTGGTATGGAGATATCATTGTGTATCTTCAGACTGTGAAGTTTCCCTCTACTTTTTCGAAAGATGACCATCGTAAGTTGCGTCACTTGGCCAAGAATTATTTGATTATTGGTGATGCTTTATACCGTAGAGGGGTTGATTCAATCCTGAGACGCTTCTTAACTTTCAAAGAAGCTGAGGCTGTGCTCAATGATTCCCACAGTGGAGCTTGTGGGGGTCATTTATTTGGGCTTGCTACAGCCCAAAAGATTTTGTGTGCTGGGTACTTTTGGCCCTCGATTTTCAAGGATTGTATCGAATCGGTCAAAAAGTGTCATCCGTGTCAGGTCTATACTCGAAAAATGCGCACTCATCCAGCTCCACTTTTTCCAGTCGTTACTGTCGGTCCCTTTACAAAGTGGGGTATTGATTATACTACTTGTAACCCGCCTTCAGCTAAAGGTCACATGTACATTATTGTAGCAGTAGACTACTTTACAAAGTGGGTCGAGGCTATGCCTACTTTTGGGAATGATGGTGAGACTGCAGCTCTTTTCCTTTTCAACCAGGTTATCGCTCGTTTTGGTATTCCTAGAGAGATTGTCACTGATCATGGCAGTCATTTTCAGAATAGTATGATGGCTGAGTTAGCTCTCAAATTGGGTTTCCGGCAGGAGCATTCATCTCCGTATTATCCTCAAGCCAATGGGCAAGTGGAAGCCGTGAATAAATCCTTGAAGACAATTCTTCAAAGGACAATTGATAAAGCTAGATCCAACTGGCATATTATGCTATATCCTGCACTTTGGGCATACAGGACGTCAGTGAAAACTGCAGCTGGCTTTACTCCGTTTCAGCTAGTGCCTGCGGTGGAATCCATTATTCGAAATTGAATCGCGAGATTCCTTCTCTTAGAATGTTGTTGAACTTCAAACTGCGACACTTCTAGTGCGGGATCCTACATGGAGGCACGGAACATCTCGATGGCGATGATAGGATGTACATACAAATGAATGAGCGCCTAAAGCTTGATTAAGTTGATGCGATAAAGGCGGTCAAACCCCGAGTTTTTCGGAAGGTGACCTTGTTTTGGTCCTATGCCCAAGAAAAAGATGCCCTGGGGCGGGGAAAGTTTAAGTCTATGTGGTATGGCCCCTATATCGTTAAAAAAGTCCTTAAGAAAGGAGCATATACCTTGGTTGATTTCGAAGGGAACGAGTTGCCGGAGCCCCGAAATGGGCTCTATTTGAAGAAGTATTATGCCTAGGCTTTGGCCTGGCATGTTGCTTTTGTATATAGTAGTTTTTGCTTTGTACATATTTGGTTGATTTTCGATCTTTGATGAGTTGGTGATGTTTTTGATTTGCTTTGGCAGGTTGTGTTGGATGTCATGAGTCATTTTGGTTTCGCCGATGGTGCTAGTAGACACACGCGGAACTTAGCTTCCGCGGCTTGGGTGCTTCATTATCCATCCGGTCAGCTGTTAGTATCAAGAGGGGTCTGCATTGGTCCTGCTTCCAATAATATAGCAGAATACACTGCAGTTGTTCATCTACTATCGGAGGAAATATCTTTGGGTGTTGATTCGTTGGTAGTTTTCTTGGACTCTCAACTGGTGGTGTCGCAGTTGAACAATACTTATCGGGTACAAGATCCATTTTTATTACGATTGTTCTTGAGGGTACGTTTGTTACAAAGGTCATTTCAATTTTTAACTTTCATTCATATTCCTCGAGCTGAAAATTGGTTTGCTGACTCATTAGCTAATCAGGCATTGGATTGGCATATTAATCATTCCATACAATAAAAATTTAATCATCAAGAACATCATACATTTGATACATTTATCACATCACATCAAATATCGTTGTATATATATCATCAGAGGGTTCAAAAAATTTACAAAATTTGGATCCATAAGGTCATACAAAACTTGGGCTTATGCCCGATCATGTTCAGTCTCAAAAAAGAATATACAGTCATCTAATACATAATATCTGTCTACTCCTGAGGTCCCTGCCCAGAAGTCGTGTTCCTATAGAACGTGACCGCGGTGGCAACTCGGCAGAATAATCGTACCCAGTCTCGGGGCACTCCTACCACCCGTCTCTGGATGGCTTCCGGCAAGTCTTCCATGGCAGCCATAAGTATTTGGCAGGTTAACCCCTCCAAGTTCCTCTGCACAGCCTGGAGAGTCCTGTCTGAATCCACTATCTCTGCTTCGCCCCTGCGACGCTTGTGGCGCGGGAAACCCTCAGGTCGTACTGGTCCAACATCTGAATCATGATCATTTTTACGTTATCAGTCATTATGAATCCAATCAAAAACATGTTTGTTTTTCATTTTTTCATACATATTTGAAAAAATCCAAAAAAATTATATAAGTCAAAAAATTTTGCAAAACTTACCGACTGTACCCCATGCTGTGCCTGGTGGAAGAACTAGATCTGGATCTCCACGAAAGTCCATCCCGGCATAGGGATAGTCGTCCACCGTGATGATTTGTTCTCCCCACCAAAGGAAGAACTCATCGTCCCACGTGGTCCGGGGTACTTCACTACCCCCCAATCTCTTCATCATGTCTGCCCAACGGGCAATTCTTGGGTCCCACGGGCTACTGATGGTAGAGATGACTCTGGGTCTCAATGCTAGTATCTTCTCAAAGAAGAATGTCATCAAAATAGTACCATAGCCAAAGTGTTTGGTCTTTTCTTGGTGGATTGAGGTCAAATGTTGCTTCATGTTCAGTAATAGGGCTGTGCACCAATCATACACATGAGTCAAGCATTCTACTGCTATGCTCATTTGTGTCCTGGACACCTGATGTAGGGAGGCAGATCCTGCCACTCTACCGATGGTGAAAAGGAGGATTTTCATGTGCAAATCCCGTAAATCTTTAATTTCAATCTGAGTTCCAACCTTTTTGGAACCCTCTACGCAATACACGTGGACATAATCTTCCACGGTTAACCCTCCCAGGGGCTTCCTGTGCAAGTCTACTGGTTCTCCCCTCTGGGAGAGTCCAGTGATAAAGTATATGTCTTCCACTTCAATGGGTATTGGCATCTGATCAATAACGAAGCAATCTTGGTCTGGTTCCCAGTAATTGACGAGCATTTCTAGCAACCGTGCATTGCTTTTCATATTTGGCATTTTGAAAAATTTGAACAATCCGCAATTCCGAAGGATATTTTGCGCTGCTCGATCTTGCATGACCTCTTGATCAATTGCGCTGTGCTCACGCTCTCTCCATGAGATTTTCATCCTGTCAAATTTTTATGAATCATGCATTAGCCACGCATTTTTAGATTCGGGCCTGCGCATACGCGACTTTTTCTTTGCACAGTCACGTGTATACGCGACTTTCCTTTTACCAACCCGCGTATGCGCAAGTCCGAGTTTTTTAGCAAGGGTTTTAATGGTGAAAATCACTAAATTTTAATTTCTAAACGGACAAAATGATTTGCAAGGATGATTGAGGAGCCTACCTGACAAATTCGGTGCGATTCGACGGTCGGTTGTTCCTGATTTTACGAAAGAAGTTTTTTGCTCCAGAGCACTTTTTTCCAAATCAGCAATGCAATAATGAACCAAATATGAGGTAATTTGTCTATTTATGCCTAAAAAGTTGAAAATTTTCGCAAAAAATCATTATGCTCATTTTTTCGATCTATCTTAAGCTGCATAACTCGAATGCTTGGAAGTGCCCGGTTTGGTATGTTTTCAGGTACATTTTGACGATTTTGAGATTTTTCCCGGTTTTTGATCCATGATTACCGACTCGTCACGGCAGGTATATGATCTTCACTGGCATATAGGTTAGGGAAATCACTTTCCGTTGCATCTTGCATTCTAGCCTCCATACTGATCACTTTCCATAGGGTCGATCCCATCGGGTCATGAGTATTACACCCATTTCACTCGCCGATTATTTAATCATGACTTGATGGTAGAGCCTTCCTTTACATGGGCTTCCTAGTTAGTTCCTCGCTATCACTTGTTGCCCATGCTGCGTTTTATGTAGGCTCGGGAGTCCTCTTTAGTCCCACCATGACTTATGTGTTGAAGCTTCATTCTTCTTCTTCCTCACTATCATTTTTTCTGGCTATTACCCTAGAGGCTCCCTGGTGTTGTTGAGTTGTATTATTGCATTGCATATTGGCTACTTGTTTATCCTGGCCTTTAGCCGGCTTCATTTGGACTCAGTGTTTAAGCCAAATTTTGACCTTGACTATTTGTACAAGTTAACCATTGCATGCACTTAGCTATCACGACTTGACACCCTTTTACCCATGGATGGAACATTCCTTTGAGTATCGCTTACCAGTTTCCGCCACCTTGCATTGAGCATAGGATTGTTCCAATCCCAGGAACTAGTGCATCTGATTTTTTGATACTCGTTCTATCCATTGTACCATAGCATTCTTTTATTCTTTTTCAAGCTTATTATATGAAAAAGACAAAAAAATCAAATATAACAAAAAGAGCGGGAACGGGATGTATCTTCGTTGTTTTGATGGCAGTACAGAGTCAGTTTGTCGCCCTTGAACAAAGCACATATACTTATATATATATCCTTCATTTGGGATGGTTTTTAGTTTTGACCTAGGTTCAGCCTTTACCATGTTTCACTTGTCAGTTCTCCCCCGGTTGGTTATCTCTTCCAACCATATGGAGAGTTTGTTTTGCCTCCTGCATAACAGACTTATATAGTGTCATTTTTACTGCCATGGTCATCATGAGTCGTGCTTTTGTTCAAGGGAAGTCTAACCAGAGTCGGCCATTCTGCGGTGTCTCTTGACTCATTATTTAGTCGACCTTCCTGGTCTTGTCAGTATCTTGTTCTATCACATCAAATGTTTTGGTCCTTTGCTCGTGCTGGTTTGAGAAGGTCCCCATTGACTTCTTGCCGGTGGGTTTGTCTCTTATCGACTACGACACATTGCTCTGAGAGCAAACCTAGAGCCGCACCCTGGCCCTATTTCCATCACTAGTGACCTTGCGCTCTCGCATTTGATCATCATCATGGGTCTTCGACCGAGTGGGAGCCTCCTGCTGCCCAAGCACGCACGCTACCACACTGGACCAAAAGACTTTGATTTCCATTTGACCCTATCGGTGGATTTCTCGCCTCTGTGTCAGTTTTCATTATTGGTTGGTTCAGAGGGTTTCTTCCGTGCGCTAGCTTCATCTTGTGCACGTCGGAAACGTACTTCGGTTTTGGTTCCATCACTCTCCTTCGTCCGATTCCTTCCAAATCTTGGCCTGCGGGTTACACTCGCGCTGGACCGATGTGGGATGCCTTAATGCCTTCCTTCCAGCAGATCTTTTCCCATCGACTCCAACTCATTGCTCTGGGAACAAGATCTAGAGTCTTTTTGTCAGTACCTTAGGGTTTTCAGTCATCAGTGGCAGACTCTTCGCTATCGACAGTGGGGATTCATTATTGCCTCCTGATTGGTAGATTCTTTCAAGTGTTCGACTTCAACTCATTCATTCGCACTTGTTAGATTGTACTGGGGCACCTTGACACTCATTATCATTATCGGTGGGTTGTCTCGCGTTGGTTAACGGTATATATCATTGACCGGTAATCCAACGATTTCTCACATGGTCGACTTCAGCTCATTTATTCCCATTGTGTAGAATTGTGCCATAGTGATCGGTGAAGACCTTGGGTTGCATCAGCATGTTTCGGTTCACTTTTGACAGTCCTTTCAGTATCTGCCAGTGATGCCGCCCACCCTTATATGTTGTAGTTCAGTACAACATCATCCTATATGTTGGTCCCCGAGTTGCGTGATTGTACCGTTTGATCCACCTCTTATGATCCGGTACTTGGAGATTCAGTTACTTATTTGATCAGACATCCAGTTGCACCATCTTTGATCAACTTTCTATATGTGATACTTGGACATTGATTCAGACTTACACTTTCGGGCCATGCTCAGATGATTCATTGTGTACTTTCAGTTCAGCTATACTTGTATACATGTTGGATCTATTCACTACTTTCTATATGATGTATTTTTGACTGAGCATGGGTATGCCCGCCTCAGCATGAGTTGACTCTCTGTTTCTTTCATTGGTTTTTGGCAGGCTGAAATCTGGTGAAGTCCTCTCTTATCCTTGCGAAGTTCTTTCTATGTGCATAATACATTTCGGCCATCATGTACCCCTTCTGACCTCATATATTAGGGGGCATCTGTTATAGCATCATTTCTCACCTTCATATGATTCATGATTGCTTATGGAGCCAACAATCTATTCCGCGTACTTGGACAAACTACCTAAAAATGAAGAAACCTCATACGTGACTATGTCCAGCCTTTTTCCAGGTATATTGTTCAGTATGCAATTTTCCGTATGTTATTAAAATTGCTAAAAACATATATAAAAAATCCCTACCTTTATGCCTGGTCGATGGTTACTCAAGAGTTCAACCATCCAAGATTGGCCAACTCGTTTCCAATCGTTGAAACTACTGAGGGAGTATAAAGCCCTGTGCATGGCCTAAGGAGATAATTTATCGACATTATACTCGTAGATATTCCCCATCCAAGTCTAATTCCCCCATGCCTCCCGCATCTTCTCGGGGCTCGCCTCCGTAAACCCCGAGCCCGAGATGCTCATCTCCCTATATGTCATCTCGTATGCACCCGTTTGGAAGGAATCTTAGTGAGGCAAGGGCGGGACGGATCCGGACGACGGTCTGCTCGAAGATCGTGGAAGGATTCAGGTGATCTCTCCACTCGTTATTTCTGTACATGCTATTTATAATATAGAAGAATTGTCTTGTTCCCGAAATGTACGTGTTAGTGTCTACTTGCATATATGAGAATATTGTTATTTAATCATTCATTATGGTTTATCTAATGTTACAGAAAAGGATTTCACCAATATTTAGAGTAGATATATGTTGTGGCCAAATCCAAGCTCTTTCAGGCTTGTTTCTTCTGTTCTTCAAAGTTACATGAAGGACGGTTGGGTCAGTCAATCTCTGCGGATTCTCTTGAACTTAGTGAATTGCCGCTGTAACTTCCTCGATCTACTATATTTAGTTTTTCATGAACATGTATGGTTGTGTGAGTCCTGCTTAAGTAGCATGTCCCTACTCTGTGGAGGTTTAAACCCAACAAACCTCTAGGGTGATATTCCCCGAAACATATACTTAATACATGGTTTATCTGCAATGGTAATAACCAATCATAATTATATGTAACAATATATAAAAATAATTCTAATGGAATTGAACCAACAACATGAAAATAAACACCACTTGAAATTACTTTTCCAAGGTATCAATTCCTTCAATGCCAATAGATTGAAATTGAAATCTATCCTTTTCCATTGATTGTTGAGTGAATTATTTAGGTGTAGTGATATTTTGAGATACATTGGGAACACTCCCTTATGATCTGGGAACAAGATATTATATATGAATATCAAGAGTTATCCTGTTATCGATCATCATACAAACATGCAACAATACAACCCATACATCTCATAATATTAACATTTGGTTACGTGCTTGGAGATGCATAGAGATAGGACATAATGAGCTACCACACATTTCTTTAATGACTATTCCTCTTATTTATCTACAACAAATGGAAATTTCTATTGTTTAAGAAGTTCAATATTTTCTTACCCATTCCTTATAAACACTTTATACACAATGCCTTATGCTTATTAAGAATTGTCATATTTTTGTGTTTAGGGTTTGAGGAACTCATTCAATTCAACTCAATAAGTTATGAATTTATGTTTTTTGGTTCATCACTAGAAACATATGACTATACCACCACCAGTGATCATTTCAAAAACTCTCTTGTGACTAAAATTTCACGAATCTAACACACACAAAAATCCTCTTTATTAAAGCCAACACCTCCTTCCTCATTTGCTACAAATATTTTAGGAGATACAACATACTACAAAAATCATGAATCACCATTTTTTATGTTAAATTTCCCAAACACACCTTAGGTCAAACAAATTTCTTATTTATATTCGTTGAGATGGGTTTTGGGGGCCAATCTGTTCCCTAGATATTTCCATAAAATATGGGATCTTGCTAACAATAGAAGAGTTATAAGCTGACCCTTTTTGGGGCACTTTAAATTTTCAAAAAATCATTTTTCCTCGACTAAGAGGAATTGGGAGATGTTCCATATACTATTGGAAATGTAATGGAATGAAATATATGATGGCGTAACTTTCTTTTGCATCTGAACTGAGTTTCATGACCTTTTTCATGAATTTGCAGAAGGGATGTTTCTGGATTTCATCTCTAACTTTGAGGGTTTAAACAATTATGTTGGATGATTCCTTCATCTATTGGGTTTGACATCATTACTAGGAACTTGGTGGGGTAAAACACTTCTACTACCTTGGAGGGATAAATTCTATTAGTTTTGACATCAATGAAAAATTCATTCAACAATCCCCTATTGGGTTTCTAATTTTCTTATGTCAGATATTTTCAGCAAAGAGATCATGTTATGGTGCCTATGTTGTAGCATTAACTTACAGAAGAAATTTATGTCTTTTTTCCCCTATTTTAGCCACCGAATGAAAAACTTTTGTTTCCAAAAACAATCTTCCTTATTTCTTCATTCCTCCAATTCCTACAAAATTTCAACCTCATCCTTGAATAGGTTCTCCAGTATTTCATATAAGAAAGCCTCTTGTTGGATCTATGCCATTTTTTGTTCCATTTAACTTTTTTCTTCCAAGGTGTTATTGAACTATCACTTGGTCCAATAGTTTAGTCTCCACTTGATTTGTTTAAGTTTTTTATATTGGGCGGACATTGCTAATCCATCTATACTCTTGAGCTACTCCCACCACTGTCGGATATTTGAATGGAAATATAGGTGGAAAATACATAATTTCGCAAATCTAAATGGGAGATTTTGATGGCGAGCTTCTAAATCAATGTTTAGGCCTATGACCTAATGATCCAATCCATGGTTGGGGAGAATGGAGGATTCAATGGGCATGTACCAACTCATGAAATTTTATGAGCATAAGAAGTGATCCAACCATGATGCAACTTGCTACTAGCGACCTCAATAATTATTCCAAATATAAATTCCATCATTTGCATCCACTTTGATGAGGCGAGATGAATCATTTTCTTCCTTGAAAAATATTTTTTCCTCTTATAGCCTCTAGATCCCAGCCTTCTTCTGAGCAAGTGACTTAATAATGTTGAAATATCCTCTAATAATCCATGGAGAAGGAGAGATTGAGTTTCCAACCTGGATAATATATTTAAGGAACAATGAATTGTCATTTGCGATATTTAGACCATAAACATTTGAGAGATGATAATATTCCCCTAAATTGATTATCTGGAACTGAATGGTCAGAATGTGAAATGTGGCATACATATTGGTGACTCAAATATATTTATCATCCTAAATAATTTCCAAGCCTCCAATGTACCCCTATACATATAACATTACTAGAAATTTGTTCCTCTAGTTTTTGGTTATTCTAGATAGAACCTCACCTGCTATTTTAGTTTCCTGGATCATCATTATTGATAATTTCTCCCTAACCCATTTATCTCCCTGCGTCCTTTGATTACCTTTACTGCTAAGGCCCCTCATATTCCATGAAACTATTTTCATGATCGAGACTTGATAAATCCTTGAAGTACTTCCATGATAATCCTAACTCATACTAAATTAACCAACATGCCTTCCAATTCATCTAGTAATTGTAAATTTCTCGTTTGGACCCTTTTCTTCACCTCCTTATCTAGATCTCCTATATCATTTAACGATTTCATTTGGAACCAAAAAGACCCATTGTTTCGGTTTCCCAAGTTTGATCTTTCTGCTACATGATTATACTTCAAATGAGCTTGACCTAATAAGTAGAATTAATGCTCTAGGAGAGTGAAGATATATTTATCTTTCCATGCCTTCACTATTTCTGGAATATTGAGTGTGTCGAAATCCATGTCCCTAGCTTGAGCTAGGAGATCTTTGACTCCCTGAGGCATGGATTGGAGGATGATAGGAGGAAAAGAAAGTTTTATTGAGGATTCAGGGGGAGGAGAAATGGAGTATAAAGGGGTTACTGGAAGAAACATTTGGGATTCCATAGAAGATAGGGAAAAATTTAAGGAAGAGGGGGGGCTTGATGGATCTTTCATCTTGATGTTAGTTAGTTGTGCCATAATTTTGTTATTAGAAGAGTATGGAAATGCAAGTGGCCCATATTGATCCATAATTACCTTAAGTTGGTGATCATTTCATGGTTTCATTATGTATTAATAGTGGAAAATTGTAGTATTTTTTCTGTATTCATGACACCTCTAGTACTTTCATAAGCAAGCACTTTCTTCCATAGTTTCTCTTGGTAATAGGTATCTATTGATTCTTAGAGAGGCTGAAATTTTTTCATGTAACACTTATGAAAACATAAATATATACTCTGCTTGCTTAGTTGCTCCAATACCTTTAACAAAATTCCCAAGGGCATTCACTATTATGTCTAGAGTCTCCTCATCCCAAAACACCCGCAATAGTGAGTACATTTAGATCCATGTCGAGGCCAATATGAAATCCTCCTTGTTAGGTACAAAGTGTGAAAATTCCTAGGTCTGAATGATCTCCAGAATCCTACTGCAACCAGCTGAATTTACTTCTCCTATTTGTATATTATATTACAAATTTATTTCATATTTCTTCATGAAATATCGAAGAAATTACCGAAGAAACCTACACTTAATTACTTATGACTCTAAAACAAGGAAACTGATAAAAGAAAAATATACACATAGGAAACCGTTATTTTTGGACAAAAGTCCCCGGAAAAAACCACTTCGGGAAAATCGGTGCAATAGATCTGAGGGTTTTATTTTATTAAGCAGTAGCAGTTTCTGAATACATATTTGAATACCACAAGGGTAATTAAGTTACAGAGAGATAAATATTGGCAACAAGGTTGTGAGTTTTACCTCACTCAATCACTAGAAGATCCGGCCGATCCAGACATTGGATGAGATACACCTGGAGGTCCCTGCGCTGCCTCTGCATAGTGACTACTTAGGCACTGCATCACCTACTCTTGGCACTATGTCACCCAGGAAATAGATCAATTTGCCTCCAGGAATCTCTTATATCATCCTCCTGGTCTCAAACCCTGGCTCCAGGCTTTTGAAACTGATCCAAAAACAAAATATTAGAAACCCTCTTGGCCTCTGGCTCTACGTTGGCTTTGTGTCAGCCTCTCTAGCTCTACGATGGCTATATATGTTATATCTCTCTCTGCCTCTCTCTGATAATTATTCTCTAGATGAGAAAATCACTCTCTCCCCTGAAGCTATCTCTTTGCCTCTCTGCGATAGAATCACTTAGATCGATTTCTTGCCTTGAGCACTACTCACTTCAGAAATTTTGATCTCTAGATTCACTTGGTGTGTCTTTCCAAATGGTCGTCAAGCCTTCCTCTATAGCCTTCTCATTGAGACTTCAACGATCGAGATTAGATCTCCAATCAATGACTAAGGCTATAACTTTACTTGATCAATATTCTCTAGAAGATTCACACTCTATTTTATTAATGCCCTTTAATTATTTAATTTTCCTAAGTTTAAACTTAGGGTCATATAAAAATAGTTAACTATTTTAATAAAAACACATTATGAGTGGAATTTTCATAAACGATTTATGGGTTCTTTGGAATACATGTGCCTAAGGCTCTCCAAAATTTTTGAGACTTAGAGCACTTTCGATGCTACCAAAAATCAACACTACCTCTTAGCGAGGAAAGTGCTCTAACAACATGCCTGCTACACATTACTCTGACCCTGAAGAATCCTCTACATTGCTGAAATTTGACAAGTTGTCCACCAACCACTGTGATGCTGATGTAGCTATACTACTGCCCTTGACACTACCACTGCCAATGCTACATCCATAATAAAACTCCCTCTCAAATGCTTCATCTACTATGTTGATAACACTACCACTACTAGCACTACATTCTGCATTGCAACTAAGTTGATGAGGGAAGCAACTGAAACCACCCAAAAATGAAGAAGCGTTCAGTGGATGCACCTTGGTGCTGAAGATCCAACTATTGCTAGTCCCACACTGCCCTCTGAAGCCACTGAATTGTGCCTCTACGCACTATTGCCTCTCTGCTCTACACTACTCAGATTCTAACACTGCTAACCACTGCATTTTTCACTCGATCACTCCTTGCATCCCATTGAAAACTCCTCCATCATGCTACTACTGATCATGGGCTCCCGTAGCAAGGTGATGATCGATGATGTGTGTTCCTCAAGGATCCTACCCAACTGAATTTCAAGGTAAACTACAGTTCCATGTCACCCCATCTCCCTCCTGGAGATGCGTGGGCACTCATGGAATACTCATCCTCCTTGACCTTCATGGCTACAACCTTTGGATCGTGATTTTCATCCTTATCCTTTTTCTACTAGGGAAACTGTGATGCATAATGGCCCATCCAAAAACAACTTAAAAACTTCACCTTGGAGACGTCCTTCTTGGATCTTGGTTGCCCTTTTTTCCCCTTCGATGCGAGGGATCAATTCTCTCGCTCCTTTGGATTCTTCCATCCGCTGCCACTACTACCATAGAGTTTACACTTGAATAGATCTCTTCTCAACTTCTCCTTCTGAAGAACTGCCCACATCACCTCCCAAATCAGTAATGTTTCCCAGCCTAAGATACTTTGAACAAAAAATTTCCACTCCTCTGTGACTGTGTTAAGGGCCAATCTCACCATATTTTTAGTAGTTGGGGTAGATCCCATGACTACCAACTAATCACGGATATCCTAAAGTCTCGTTAGGAATGGAACAATGTGCTCACCCTTCTGCATTTGAATCATCTAGAGCTTCTTCTCCAAGTACATCTTCCGCTGCTCGGAAGTTCCTTCATACAACACGAACAAGGCCTCCCATATCTGCCTAGTTATGTCCTTTCCAACTATATGAGAGACACCTTCAAGGATTAGCCTCTTGGCCTTTGCCATATCGGACTTGTAATTTTTATTTTGATCTAGATCTATAGGTACAACAACCACGTTTTCTACGAATTCCTTGAGATCATACTCGTCCAAAAGGAACCTGATTCTTTCCTTACAAATCATGTAGTTGGAGGATCCCTCCAACCGATCCTGATCTCTAAGTGTGTGAGCTGCCATGTCAACCAAAAACTGTCGAAATACTCCCTCTTTCTCCCTAATGTGTAACTTATATGCTGGCTTACACACTCCCTGATGGAGCTGGTAAGTCCTTTGCTCCTCTGCTACACAGAAAATGAGAAAAATTGAATTCCTTGAAAAGGAATTCACTGAGGATGAATTCCCTCACTACGTGTTATTCTTCTTCATCTGATGCTTCTCTGCCCAACAAATACTTGTAGAAAAACTACATCCCTATGGCTTTTCATGAAGTCACTTTGCTAATCCCTCTACCTCCACAAGATCTCAATCTAAAAGTCTTACCTCTCTATCGACTCACTCAGAGAGATGCCACCTCGAAAATTCATACCTTTTGGCTATAACTGTGCAATCCCTTTGGGGATTCAATCTGCTGCTGTTGTAGTAATTCGACCTTCACTTCAGTTCTAGATCTAGTCTTCCTATTTCACATCAAATGATCTGATACCATGTGAAAATTCATAGATCTAAATGATCTCCAGAATCCTATTGCAACCAGCTGAATTTACTTCTCCTATTTGTGAATTACATTACAGATTTATTTTAGATTTCTTCATGAAATATTGGAGAAAATTACTAAATAAACCTAAACTTAATTACTTATGATTATGAAACAAGGAAACTGAGCAAAGAAAACTATACACATAGGACACCGTTATTTTTTTACAAAATTCCCTGGTGTTGAGCCTAGCAATGGGTATGTATTTACTCTTAATTATCGTCCTTTTTCCTCTTCTTCATCCATTTTTTTGTCATAATATAATAATATCATGAATGGATTTTGATAAAGAATGAGTGAAATAGTCCTGATATGGTTTAACCATTCAAACTAATTTCCATTATTTTTTTGATGAAAATAACAAATAAAATCATAGTTGTTCCCAAAAAGGAACAGCGGGATCTAATCAAAAGGAAAGAAGGCACGATAGCGATGGTAAAATAAGAAACTGAATCCGTGAGAACGACCAACTGTCTGAAGATAGTAATTTTTTGTGAATCCTTCAAGATCCCCTGATCTTGAGGGATCAAATTTTCCTCTCTTCTAGCTATAAAAGAATGAGCAAAATACGAAGACGCAGAGTGGATACAAGGATATAGAAGAGCGAAGAATGTAAATCAGACTGTATTACATAATGTATTATTTATATTTCATTTGCGTATCATTTGTAATGAACAGAACATAGTTCTGAAAGATAAATTTGTATTATAATGGTTCTGATGATTAATACATAGTTGCGTTGTCATCCATTCGATTATTCTGGAGTAACTAATTAGTGTTCGCTGGCAGCTAAGGGCCCATTATCTGGTGAATCTCGCTGTTGTTCTTTGTGCTATACCTTTCCCTTTACTACAAGTATAGTATGCTTTTCTTCTTTACAGTGAATTTCCTTTGATCATTTAGATCTCTGTATTTATTCCTCTGCGTGCACATTTCCAGTTTATTAAATTTGTTTGTTAAATGAATTAGTTTTGATTAGTTAAAGCATAGCTTGTTATTTCCATTTACTTTCCTTTTTTTCGATTGTTTAGATCCAACTGAAAGAGCTTGGTTATTGTTTCTGTGCTCTAGGTTGATTGAATCATTTGAATTAAAGAATGAATCATAGTTTTGGATTATAATGCACAGATGAATCCTTTTCTTTAAGCTTCAGATTTATGATTGCATCTATATTCAATGATTGGCTTTAGCATTACTCCTTGTATGAATAAGCTTGCACATACTGTGTACACACTTAAAATAAAAGGACTTACCCTGTTTGATAATTAATGTGAGGCAATTAGGAGTTTTTAAAGACACCTTGTAGAACCCAACACCTGGAAAAACCCAATGCGGGAAAACCAGTGCAGCATATTTAATGGTTTTATTTTATTAAGAAATAGTAGTTTCTGAATAAATACCTTAATACCAAAAGGGTAATTGAGTTACATAGAGAGAAATACTAGCAGAAAGATTGTGAGTTTTACCTCACTTAATCACTGGAAAATCTGGCTGATCTAGACACCGGATGAGATGCCCCTGGAGGTCCCTGTGTTCCCCCTGCACATTGACTGCGTAGGCACTGCGTCACCTCCTATTTTAACTATCACCTAGGCAATTGATCGATTTTCCTCCTGAAATCTCATGTCTTAGCCTCCCCGTCTCACACCCCGTGATCAAGTGCTCAAAATTATGCTAAAAAATAAAAGTTTTTGAATCAGTGTCGAACCTAAATGACCTCGTAGATATTTTCGTTCTGAATGTAGTGCAACTCGTTTCATGGAAAACTGACACCGTATGCTCCTAGAAATACGTTCTTCCCACTTTGTCAAACATTGGAATTTTGGAAAAAAATTGCAGGGATAGGCCAGTGGCTGGATGACAGTTTAATGGAATTTTCTTCAACCTATGATTTAGTGCCAAGTGGTAGGATGATATTGGTTCATTTGTGGCAGTTTTTTATTGGTGGTTTGGTGGCCAACCAGAGGCTTGCTCCATTCAGACTTAACCAAATATTTTGGTGGCCCTCAGGTTACCACATGGCCCAACCAGGGGCAGTCACGTGGCAGCCTGAGGGCCACCAAAATATTTGGTTAAGTCTGAATGGAGAAAGCAGGGATCTAACTTGCAACCAACTAACACCAAGCACCAAGACAAACCATCATGCCACACACATGAGACTTAACATATATGGTAATGCATATGGTTTTGTATTAACATTGATTTCATGTTGGGGGCAGGGGGTCAGGGTTTACCGCCAACCCTCGTCACTTTCGGAGGTGGGACCATGAGCGGGAGGCTACCCACACCCTTGCTTGTAACCATTAATATATAACTTTTTCAACAGTCCTTGTGACTACACCAAAGCCGGGAACTGCTAGTTGAAGCTGGGAATTGCGGAGCCACAACCACCAGGGTTAACCGCCAATGGAGACTACAACCCTGCCACATGTGCCCACGTCTTGGGATTAAGTCTGGTGAATAGCCTTAAATTTTGACACATTTATATAAAAAACTTTTATTGAACCATATTCTATATGGTTAGAAATCCAGATTTTAGGCCTCATTGGGCAAATTAACGCGACGAAAATTTCGCCCAATTTCGGCAAAATTGGTGCTCGTTAGCTGGATTTCGGGCAGATTTCTAGGATGGTCATATATTTTGGGGAACATTTGGAGCGAATAGTGGAGAAACTAGGGTAAGTCACAAATTTTATAGTTTTTGGCCAAATTCGATGCATTAATAAGCTAGACAAGAATGTTTTAGCATTTTGGAGTTGATGGAATAGGTTTTAGAGCCATTTGAACATTGTAAACACATGTAATCATAATTTTGAGCATAATAGAAGAGAGCCAAGCCATTGGAAGCTGGACCAAGGAGATGTAGCCCAGGTGGGGTGAAATCCTTAATTATATTGTGTAATGTGATTTTTATGGTGATTTTTGTTGGGTTTGTGTTGTATTCTTTCCACGACTAATCACGCGTGGGGGGGTCATAGGGGTGGCGGTAGCCCCCGCTGTCGAGGTTTGGGGTAGCGCCCCGGAAAATTTTTTTGGTCCTTATTTTCTGGTGGGCGGATCCGCCCATGGTTTTGTGCATGGGTTTGCACATGGTTTTGAGGTACGATGGTTTTTGGCCCTTGGTATTTTGTAGATCCTGTTATTGCCCAAATCCACCTTAGGTTGAAGGAAGGCGAGATTCAGGGTAACACCAAACCACGCTCAGTCTGGTAGCTAGCCCTACCAGAGCAGGAGAGGGCTCTCTCCGGGTCAATCTCAGCGAAATTATTCAATGGGGCTTGAGACGACTGAAATGAGTGCTAATTTTAGGCTAGGTATATGAATCAAGGAGTTTGGAATGATTTTTTAGGGGTTGGAAAAAGGGAAAGGCAGTTTTGGGCTTGGGGATGAGGCCAAATTCTTGCAGAGTTCAAGTTGGGGCAGGGAAGGCAATAGTTTTGATGTCTTAGATTCAATGAATGGATAGAAAAGACTGTTGGGAAGCTCAAGAGGGAAAGAGGCTGCAAGGATCCTCTTCAAACAGATGAAAACACATAAAACTAAACACAAGTTTAAGGTAGAGCACCAACAAACTAATGAATTCTACCTTAGTTACTCATTTGTTTAATTCAGAAGCAAAGAGAAGGGAAATGGAATACATATAACATTAATGAAACTTATAGATACATGGAGAAAAACATCATCAAAACTTAGAGCCACAAGGATCCCAACAAGTGCTGCAAAACCCTGGTCTTTCCTTTGCCAAAAATTTGAAATGAATATACAATGAGGTGCCAAACTATTCCCAAGAGTCCAACCCTGAAAATGACTAAGAAAATACATAATATAGACATGTCTAACCCCTACCCATGCCTCTAGGGGTCGATCTAATCCTTCTAGGAGCTGTTTCAACCAATTCTAAACTAGGAACTGAAATCTAGGCAATCAAACAACTTGCCTCTATATGCTAGGAAACTGATTCATTCATTTAATTTTCACTTTTTAGTGAATGAATCCTCTAGAACAAGTAAAAATGTGCCAAATCTACATCATGGTCATCAAATTACATCAAGGTAGATCAATAGTTACATGAAAAAGTGAAACTAGTCAAAACTGGGTGAAATTCTGAGCTGAAGGATGAAAAATAGGCGAAAGTCCTCTATGCGCCGCGCCCAAAAACTCTATGCATCGTGCCACTTTGGAGCTGATTTTGAGGAACTTCCCGAAGTCCAAATTGAAATTATGATAGCTCGTTGGAAATCCCAATCTGTCTACTATCCAACCCAAGTGGAATTTTTGGAGTTGGATGTCATTTACCCTCCAAAACTTCAATCTCCCGAGACTGGTTCCTGTGTGTGCAAAAGGTGGCAGAAAGGCCATTTTCAAGGTGTTTTTGACCCTTTAGGCCACCCAGAACTTGATGAAATCTCTCGTCCATTCCTGAGCATGCATAATTTATCATAACAAACCCAAAAATATCAATTTTTCCTCTAGAAGATGTCCCCATCATAAGCGCACGCAAAGTGGTGCGACGCGTCGGGCAAAAAAATCTGTTTTGCGACCAAAATTTCAAAAATGACAAAATTTTCCCCAAACTTGCTGAAATTTGGAGTGAAGGTTCCCCATCAAGTATCACGCTCAGCCAAAGAATTTTCGGCCAAGATTTGGAGTGGATCATGCTTTTTGTGACGCTTCAGTGCCCTCCTGGTGCATGCAGTTTCAGTGGTTGAATCATTGTCTTGGTCATATGATGAATCAGTGTCTGTCTCCATAATGTTTCAAGATCTATGTTGGATTGAATGAGATGAAGAATGATAATTTGGTGTTTTTGTTTCAATTGCCAAATATGTGCCAAAGGGAAGGGACTGTGGGAGAAATATGGACAGTGGGAACAAGGGAGTCTTGTCAAGTGGTAGTTTGCCCTTTGAGAATTTGACAAAATTTGTGAGAGGGGAGAGCCGTTGAATGTTTGGGAAAATGAGGTTTTGGGAATTTTTACACATGAAATGGGAAAATGAGAATGAGAGGAAATGAAATGACTTGGGAGAGGGAGATGGAGCTTAGGAGTAAGTGACTTTAGGGATGTAGGGAATAGGATTTTGAGTTTTTTGCATTTAAATTTTCATACCAACACCAAACACTTGTTAAGAGAAATTAGGAAGTGGATTTGAATTACTTTAACAAGGAGAGACTAAGAAAAATTTGATGGGTGAAAGGAATGGAAAAAATCTTGTGTTTTGGCCCAATGCGCCGCGTACAAACCCAATGTGTCGCGCATTTTTCAGGAGGATTTTTGAGGCCTTCCCGGTGTCAAAATTGGGCGTGGGATAGCTTGTTGGAAAGCGTATTGAGACTAATTTCCAACCCAAGTGGAATATTTCAATTTGGAGTTCATTTGCCTTGTAAAAAGTCAAATCTCCCAAGACTGGTCAAAATGAACAGATTGAGGCTGCCTCAAGGCAGAGTGCTATTGCAGTCAACTTTTGAAAGTCTTCCTCAGCTCAAAATTGAGCTCATGATAGCTCATTGGAAATATCTTTTTGTCTAGTTACCATTTGACACATCAATAAAGTCATTTTTCCAACCAAGCTAGGAGAAATCTTGATTTTCCCAAGGTCACTTCAGAGGTGCATTCAATTCTCCCGAGGCAACGATATTTTTGAAATTTATCTAAAACCATGACACCTGTGTAAAAAGTGAAGGATTTTTTTCTTCCTTGGCATATTTTTGACAAAAACCTCTCTCAGTTTTCCAAAATTCATCTTTTATTGCTCAGAAACATCATTTGAGTGAAACCAATCCCGATGTGTGGAACAAGGGATTTGTCGAAATGAAGCGTAATGAAGGGGATAAGGGGCTTCTAAATTCTTGAGAAAATTTTTGGAAGTAGGGAGGGATGTTAGCAAGCAGAGGAAACTAGAATTTAAAATATTGAGTGAGGGGAAGGGGCCCAAAAGGCAAAACACAGGCCTAGCCTAGAAAATTGCCAAGTTGTAGCAAGAAACTAGGGTTTGTGCGAAAATGAGGAATTTGGGGAACCTCAGTGATGGGAAGTGTTTAATAAGTTACATTAAGGATAGGATAAGGTGTATGAACATCCAGATACAATTTTTACTGATGATTTGACCATCCAAGAGAAATTACCTCCAAAACCCTAGGAGAGGGAAATGAACCTTACCTAGGCACAAATGAAGCATGAACAAGGTGTAAAATGACCCAGTGGAAACAGACATGAAGATGAAAACCCTATGAATGATGGTACATTCAGCTGAATGGTGGCATGGACCGACATTTGGACAACTTTGAAAGGAGTGAAAGCACACCCTAGACCTAATACCTAGTGACCAAATTTTTCTTGAAGACTCACTGAAATGACAAAATTTGACCTTGACATCTTAAAATCACCTTGTAAGAGCATGTTTGATCACTGGAGGAAAGCTGCAAAGGCTGACACTAACATTGGCTCCAATGGGGATGGTAGCTCCTTGGAGGTGCCAAGGACTACAGATCTTTGGAAAGCAGACAATGCCTTCATCCATTGGGCAATGGAATAAGAAACTCAAGCTGAAATGCATGACTGACTCTGACTCAAGGCTAAAACTGAAAATCAAAATAAAACCAAACATGACTAAAACATAACTAACAAACTGGAAAGATGCTCATAATTGAGCTTATTCATTAAACCTATTCTAATTGTTCTTTTCACCACCCGATCAAGTGAAATGGAACAGCCAATGCAACCATGTAAGCATCCTGGCTGCTATTTGATTTCTTCCCAAATGCTTTCTGATACGCAGGAAAAGGGAATAATTGAAAGGCAAATCCCATGGAAACTTGGAATCAAGTTGACTGCTGATAAACTTGCAAAGCATGAATTGACTGGAGGACTTCAAGAATACTGCAAAAGGATCTTCATAAACATAGCTATTGATTTCCATTAACACATTACTACTCTGGTCCAAGTAATCTTCATAGCCGGATATTAATATTTTTCTCACATCTGCGCTGGCTTTCTTTGGTGACTACAACAAGCTATCAAAAGGATCTTGAATTTCGTGAATAACCAAACTCTGGAGCTGATTCCAAACAGAACAAAAGTCTCCTTTATCAATCTCCTCATATGACTGCAAATCTTGAAATGGTCTTTGTAATGAATTTTTTTTTAAACAAGACAATAAAGGCGACTTTTGAATAAGATTATCATCAACATTCTTTTCTGGCACATGGTTAGTCAATGGGGAAGAACTTTTACAGCAAACCTTTTCCAACACACGAGTAATAGGATCATCAAAAACATGAGAAGACTGCTGCGATGTATCCATTGAAACTGTATGACATCCTACCAGCTGTTCATGTTTTTCTTTAGAGATATTATGAAGATTCTGCTTTATAAACTGAAATGCTTCGAAACAAAATGGTACATAATCCTCTTGCATCATTAAATCATGTATTTCAGCTTCCACGACTTCATCTGTAATCTGACCTTCAATTTCGTTTGGTGGCTGCAAATTTGGTGCTAGGCAGGGTTTTGTATCCAAAATGATTTCATCAATCATTTCATGGGAAGATTTCTCATTAACAACTTTCTCAAGAATTTCGCTATCTGTCTCATCCTCAACATTAAAACTGAGAGATTGTTGATTTCCTATAGGCTGCTCATTTGAAGATTCACTATGCAATTTACCCTTCAAAAACTGAAATGATTCAAAACAAAATCGAACGGAATCACCTTGTAGCATTTGATCATATGTGCCAGCTTCCAAGTCCTCATCTGCAACTTGACAATCAATGGATTTTGGGGACTGCAAATCTGAATATGAGAAGTATTGAAAAAGGTTTTCATTGCGCTCAAGATGGTCCAGATCAAAAATTGTTGGCAGTTGATTTCTGATTGCATGGAAGTTTTCTTTGATGAACTGAAACGAATCAAAACAAAAAGGCAAATATCCTTCACTTACTTCAAGATCTGCTGCACTTTCCTCATCATTGTCATAGATGATATGCATCGGTTGATCACTGTACTCAAGATGCTGAAAGTGAACTTCATCCTTTCACAAACTAGCTGCTGATTTGTTTGCAAGATTAGCTTCTGTTTGGAGAACATAATCATCATCATACTGATCAAACTGAGTCAAATCATCAGTATAAAACACATCATCAAGCATACATGTCATATCAACAGCTCTCTATTCTTCAAGATGATCTATAAAGTAATCACTATGACAACTGGGATAAGAAACAAAATGTTTGGGATCAGCTACTTGTTCGTCTTCAATCAGCAAGTCATGGGCTTGAACATTATACTCATTCCTTATGGTGATATTTTGCATCATCTCTTCTACTACACTTACCAACATGTCAAGATTTAACTCTAGAGATATCGATTTCTCCGGATCTATGTTTTTCGTCTCTTCTTCCTTCAACCTTGCCCTTCGGATCAGCAAATGAGCCTCTACATTTACTGCCTTGTTCTGCATTTCTTGAAGTGTTGCAATATTCTTTTCTCTTAGCTGAAACTCCATTTCCGGATCAAAGGCACCCGGGTAGTGCAAGAGAGAAGATCTAGGAGAAGGTCTTATATCAACTGGCATCGAAAAATATACTTGGTTAAATCTGGCAGAAAACTATTGTACTGTCTCCCCTGGTAGTCTTTTCAGCTGGTTATACTCTTCTATAATCAAGAAAAGGTTATGTATGATCACCCACCTATCAAGGAAAACTTCGACGAACTGCTGGAAATCTGAGATGCTCGCATCAGGAAAGGTTTTGAACCAACTCTTCACTTGGCCTTAAAAAGAAAGAGAAAAAAGTCTAATACTAACATCTTCGTCATCAACTTCAAAAAGGTCTAGAAAAGTCTCAACATTCTGCACATGTTTCTCAGCGTTGACGTTGTTACATTCACCATCAAATCTTAGTAGATATAGGTCATAATTTTTAGGGAAAGCATGAAGAACAGAAGGTAAAACAAGAGGTTTATACCTATCTAGGACTATAAAAGGTGTAGGAGTATATACAAGAGCTACAGGATCAGTCTCGTTTTCTTTAGGCTCATCACTCTGAAAAGAGTCAACATAAGATGTGGGAAAATTAAGGAGGCCAGGATCAAAGGGAAACTCAGTATATACACTTTTTGAATAGGTCGAGTGAAGATTTTGACCACCTTTCTCATACAACAAATTCTGAAAAATTTTCAGGACAGCTTCAAGAACAGCAAAGAAGTAATTTACAACAAAGCAAACTAGATCCTGAATACCATTCCACTTCAGATACCTGAACTTTGTGTAAGATCCTTCCATTATCTCAGAGAAAAAGTTAGTCCTCCAGTGGAGTTTCTACATTGCGTTGGAGTCACTAGGTGAATGATTTCAGCCTTCTTATGTCTGATCGTTGTCCACCATCAACCATCAGATCTGAACTTGATACATGTACTGGGGCAAGACAATCCACAAGTCAAGTGTCACGTTCACAAGCTAGACCGGAGATTGACTGAAGCAGTGTTTATCTACTTTCGCTAATGAAAAGCAAAAGCGTTTCGAAGGCTACCTGGCTAACTTCAGGCTCCATCTGTAGCTTATAAAACAATTAACACCAAAAAGCAAACCATTTTCTTCCCCAGTATGGTCGCCACTATGTTATTGCCCAAATCCACCTTAGGCTGAAGGAAGGCGAGATTCAGGGTAACACCAAACCACGCTCAGTCTGGTAGCTAGCCCTACCAGAGTAGGAGAGGGCTCTCTCCGGGTCAATCTCAGCGAAAAGTATTCAATGGGGCTTGAGACGACTGAAATGAGTGCTAATTTTAGGCTAGGTATATGAATCAAGGATTTTGGAATGATTTTTTAGGGGTTTTTGTTGGAAAAAGGGAAAGGCAGTTTTGGGCTTGGGGATGAGGCCAAATTCTTGCAGAGTTCAAGTTGGGGCAGGGAAGGCAATGGCTTTGATGTCTTAGATTCAATTAATGGATAGAAAAGACTGTTGAGAAGTTGAAGAGGGCAAGAGGCTGCAAGGATCCTCTTCAAACAGATGAAAACACATAAAACTAAACAAAAGTTTAAGGCAGAGCACCAACAAACTAATGAATTCTACCTTAGTTACTCATTTTTTTAATTCAGAAGAAAAGAGAAGGGAAATGGCATACATATAAAATTAATGAAACTTATAGATACATGGAGAAAAACATCATCAAAACTCAGAGCCACAAGGATCACAACAAGTGCTGCAAAACCCTGGTCTTTCCTTTGCCAAAAATCTGAAATGAATATACAATGAGGTGCCAAACTATTCCCAAGAGTCCAACCTTGAAAATGACTGAGAAAATACATCATATAGACATGCATAACCCCTCCCCATGCCTCTAGGGGTCGATCTCATCCTTCTAGGATCTGTTTCAACCAATTCTAAACTAGGAACTGAAATCTAGGCAATCAAACAACTTGCCTCTATATGCTAGGAAACTGATTCATTCATTTAATTTTCACTTTTTAGTGAATGAATCCTCTAGAACAAGTAAAAATGTGCCAAATTTACATCATGGTCATAAAATTACATCAAGGTAGATCAATAGTTACATGAAAAAGTGAAATTAGTCAAAATTGGGCGAAATTCTGAGCTGAACGATGAAAAATAGGCAAAAGTCCTCTATGCGCTGTGCCCAAAAACTCAATGCGTCACGCCACTTTGGAGCTGATTTTGAGGCACTTCCTGAAGTAAAAATTGATCTCATGATAGCTCGTTGGAAATAAAATTCTGTCTACTATCCAACCCAAGTGGAATTTTTGGATTTGGATGTCATTTACCCCTCCAAAACTTCAAGCTCCCAAGACTGGTTCCTGTGTGTGCAAAAGGTGGCAGAAAGGCCATTTTCAAGGTGTTTTTGACCCTTTAGGCCACCCAGAACTTTATGAAATATCTCGGCCATTCCTGAGCATGAATAATTTATCATAAAAAACCCAAAAATATCAATTTTTCCTCCAGAAGATGTCCCAATCATAAGCGTGCGCCAAGTAGCGCGACGCGTTGGGCGGAAAAATCTGTTTTGCGACCAAAAATTCAAAAATGACAAAATTTTCCCCAAACTTGCTGAAATTTGGAGTGAATGTTCCCCATCAAGTATCAAACTCATCCAAAGAAGTTTCGGCCAATATTTGGAGTGGATCATGCTTTTTGTGACACTTCAGTGCCCTCCTGGTGCATGCAGTTTCAGTGGTTGAATCATTGTCTCGGTCATATGATGAGTCAGTGTCTGTCTCCATAATGTTTCAAGATCTATGTTGGCTTGAATGAGATGAAGAATGGGAATTTTTTTATTTTGTTTCAACTTCCAAATATGTGCCAAAGGGAAGGGACTGTGGGAGAAATATGGACAGTGGGAACAAGGGAGTCTTGTCAAGTGGTAGTTTGCCCTTTGAGAATTTGACAAACTTTGGGAGAGGGGAGAGCCGCTGAATGTTTGGGAAACTGAGGTTTTGGGAATTTTTACACATGAAATGGGAAAAGGAGAATGAGAGGAAATGAAATGACTCGGGAGAGGGAGATGGAGCTTAGGAGTAAGTGACTTTAGGGATGTAGGGAATAGGATTTTGAGTTTTTTGCATTTAAATTTTCATACCAACACCAAACACTTGTTAAGAGCAATGAGGAAGTGGCTTTGAATTACTTGAAAAAGGAGAGACTGAAAAAAATTTGATGGATGAAAGGAATGGCCAAAATCTTGTGTTTTGGCCCAATGCGCCGCGCACCAACCCAATGCGCCGCGCACAAACCCAATGCATCGCGCATTTTTCAGGAGGATTTTGGAGGCCTTTCCGGTGTCCAAATTGGGCGCGGGATAGCTCGTTAGAAACATTATTGAGTATAATTTCCAACCCAAGTGTAATTTTTTAATTTGGAATTCATTTTCCTTGTTAAAAATCAAATCTCCCAAGACTGGTCAAAATGAGCAGAATGAGGCTGCCTCAAGGAAGAGTGTTGTTGCAGTCAACTTGTGAAAGTCTTCCTCAGCTCCAAATTGAGCTCATGATAGCTCATTGGAAATATATTTGTGTCTAGTTATCATTTGAATCATAAAAAAATTCATTTGGCCAACCAAGCTAGGAGAAATATTGATTTTCCCAAGGTCACTTCAAAGGTGCATTCAATTCTCCCGAGGCAACGGTATTTTTGACATTTCTCTAAAACCATGACACCTGTGTAAAAGGTGAAGGAATTTTTTCTTCCTTGGCATATTTTGGACAGAAAATTCTCTCAGTTTTCCCAAATTCATCTTTTATTTCTTAGAAACATCACTTGAGTGAAACCTATCCCGATGTGTGGAACAAGGGATTTGTCGAAATGAAGCAAAACGAAGGGGATAAGGGGCTTATAAATTCTTGAGAAAATGTTGGGAAGTAGGGAGGGATGTTAGCAAGCAGGGGAAAGTGGAATTTCAGAGATTGAGTGAGGGGAAGGAGCCCAAAAGGGAAAAACACAGGCCTAGCCTAGAAAATTGCCAAGTTGTGGCAAGAAACTAGGGTTTGTGCGAAAATGAGGAATTTGGGGAATATCAGTGATGGGAAGTGTTTAATAAGTTACATTAAGGATAGGGGAAGGTGTATGAACATTCGGATACAAGTTTTACTGATGATTTGACCATCCAAGAGAAATTACCTCCAAAACCCTAGGAGAGGGAAATGAACCTTACCTAGGCACAACTGAAGCATGAACAAGGTGTAAAATGACCCAGTGGAAACTGACATGAAGATGAAAACCCTCTGAATGATGGTACACTTTGCTGAATGGTGACATGGACCGACATTTGGACAAATTTGAAAAGAGTGAAAGCACACCCTAGACCTAATACCTAGTGACCAAATTTTGCTTGAAGACTCATTGAAATGACAAAATTTGACCTTGACATCTTAAAATCACTTTATAAGAGCATGTTTGATCACTGGAGGAAAGCTGCAAAGGCTGACACTAACAGATCCGGTCAAGGGAACTATGGTTATGTTCTAATCCAGGGTTAATGGATTGGGGTTTATGTATGCTTTGGCATTTATATATATGTGTTGTAACACTAAAAGGAATATAATGAAAAATTAAGTTGGTCATCCTGATTTGGGATCCAGGGGAAAATATTTTTGTTTATATATTTTATGTTTTATGCTCTCGCTACTGTTTATTTTCTATCTTTAAGATTCGTTTGCAGTTAATTTATGTATAGGGTTAAAACCTACATTTGGTATCCGAGAAGTTTCGGCTTCAAGGGGACGCCTTTGCTGCTGAGGGGTTTTTTTTTTCTCGGGCCTGAGGTAGACCCTGTTCAGTTGGAGATCTGCGAGATCGATTCTTGTGGTGAAAGAAGATGGCGAGTAGCGGGAAAATAAAAAACGAGAAATTTATTGGTCAGAGTTTTGAGTTGTGGAAGCTCAAGATGGAGGATCTGCTGGTGGATAAAGATCAGTGGATCGCAGTAGATCTGGGTACTAAACCAATGGAAATGTTAGATGAAGACTGGAAGAAACTAGATCGGAAGGCAAAGAGCACAGTACGGTTGTGTGTCTCAAATTCAGTATTGTTGAATGTATCTTGGGAAGCTACGACGAAGACCTTGTGGGACAAGCTAGGGACTTTGTACCAATCTAAGTCTTTGGTGAATAAATTTTCCTTGCGGAAAAAGCTGTATAACCTGAGGATGAAGGATGGAGACTCGGTGACAGAGCATTTGAATGCCTTCAATACTGTGTTAAGTCAAATATCATCTTTTGATATTAAAATCTCAGATGAAGATAAGTGCATCAGTTTTTTGTGTTCTCTACCAGATTCGTGGGATAGTCTAGTTATTGCAATAGGTAGCAATACAACTACCTTGAATTTTGATGACATTGTCTCAGCCTTGCTGTCGGAGGAAATGAGACGGAGAAATATGGAGGGTCAGAATGGAGATGCCTTATCTGTACGAGGAAGGTCCCAGAACATAAGCAAGAATAAGGTTTTGAGTGGGAGATTGAAATCTAGAGGGAGATCTAAATCTCCTGGAAAGTTTGTAAAGGTGTGCTGGAAATGCAGAAAGGAAGGGCACTTCAAAAAGGGCTGCAGATCTAAAGCTCCTGAGAAAGGAAAGGAATCTGATGATGCTCCTTCTGCAGAGCCAAAAACTACCTCTGATGAAGGTGGGGATGTTTATTTGGCTTCTTCTTCAAATACACATGTAGATCATGAGTCATGGTTGATTGACTCGGGTGCATCCTTTCACTTCACTCCCCATAGGGAGTGGTTCTGCGAGTATGAGAAATATGATGGTGGTGATGTCTTCCTATGGGATGATAGGAAGGCCAGAATCGTCGGACGTGGAAAGGTCAAGATGAAGCTACAAGGTGGAAGGATTAGAACACTTCCTAGTGTTCTCCACATTCCTACATTGTCCAAAAATATGATTTATGTAAGCAAGATGGATGATGAAAGTGTAAAAACAGTGTTCGAGAAAGATACCTATAAGATGGTTCAGGGAGCATTAGTGTTAATTTGAGGAGTTTGGATTGGAACTCTGTACAAGCTTCAGGGCAGCACTGTTATTGATGGGTGCAATAGTTCTGTGGTTCCTGAAAGTGGAGTGGAAAGCCTAGCGGTCTTTGAAGAAAATACCATGCTATGGCATCAAAGGCTTGGAAATATTGGAGAGAAGGGCCTTCGGATACTACATGGAAATGGTATGGTAGAAGGTATGTCTAATTTCTCTCTGGATTTCGATTTCTGTGAACATTTTGTATATGGGAAGAAAAATCGGGTGATTTTTCCTTCTAGTGCTAAGAGGGAAAACAAGATATTAGAGCTTGTTCACAGTGATGTGTTTGGACCTGTGTCAGTTCCATCACTGGGTAAGTATGTGTACTATGTTTCATTCATAGATGACTTCTCAAGGGATACATGGATATATTTCTTGAGGAAGAAATTTGAATTCTTTGACAGATTTAAAGAATTTAAGGCTCTAGTGGAAAGCCAGACAGAGAAGAAGATAAAGGTGCTGAGGACAAATAATGGTGGGGAGTTTTGCAAGAAGGAATTTGAAGAGTTCTGTAAGAAGTGTGGTATAGCACGAAAGAAGACTACTCCATACACACCTCAGCAAAATGGAGTTGCAGAAAGAATGAACAGAACGTTGATGGAAAAGGCAGGAAGCATGCTTAGTGGTATCGGGTTAGGACAAGAATTCTGGGCAGAGGCAGTGGAGACTGCATGTTACTTGGTTAACATATCACCTGCATCAGCGTTGGAGGATAAGACTCCACATGAGGTATGGACTGGTAAGAAACCCTCTCTTTCACATCTAAGGGTATTTGGATGTGATGCATATGTACATGTTCCAAAGGAGAAAAGGACCAAGTTGGATAATAAATCTGAAAGGTGCATCTTTATTGGGCATAAGGATGGTTTAAAGGGTTACAAGCTTTGGAACCCAGAAACAAGGAAGGTTGTGTACAGCTGAGATGTGGTTTTTAGAGAGGTGAAATATGATTTTAAACATGAAGTCCTACCAAAGTAACATGAGAAGATAGAGTTTGAGCTAAAGGAGGATGAATCAGACTCTACAATAGAAGAAGACTCAGAAGAGGAAGAGCCACAAACTCCAGCTGTGAGAAGATAATTTCGAGAAAGAAGAAAACCAGAAAGGTATAGTCCATCTGCTGTTCAAATTTTTCTTTAAATATAACTGATGATGATCCCAGAACTGTCAGGGAGGCAGTGTATTCAGAGGATGGAAAACTCTGGAAGGAGGCCATGGTTGATGAAATGGCATCCTTGCATAAAAATGAGGCATGGGATCTAGAGGAGTTGCCGACTGGAAGGAAGCCCATCGGGGGAAAATGGGTGTTTAAGAAGAAGATGAATGTAGAAGGCAAGGTGGAGAAATACAAAGCTTGGTTGGTAGAAAAAGGTTATTCCCAGGTGTCGGGAATTGATTTTGGTGATATTTTTTCTCCTGTTGCCAAAGTTACTTCTACTAGATTACTTTTATCTGTTGTTGCTACATTTTATTTTGATGTAGAATAGATGGATGTGAAGACAAAATTTCTTCATAGGGATCTGGAAGAGGAGATCTACATGAAAAAACTTGAAGGCTTTATGGTGAAGGGGAAGAAAGAGCTGGTATGCAGGTTAAAGAAGTCTATGTATGTGTTAAAACAGTCACCAAGGATGTGGTATCAGAAATTTGATACCTATATATGGGGACTTGGCTTCACCAGAAGCAAGGAGGATCATTGTGTTTATTTTAAATTAATTGGTGACCGTGTTATTTATTTGGTCGTGTATGTGGATGATATGTTGTTGATTGGAAATGACAAAGAAATTATCCAAGATTTGAAGACCCAACTATTCTCCAAATTCGAAATGAAGGATCTTGGTGCTGCAAAATATATTTTGGGCATGGAAATTAAGAGAGATTGGGCAAAGAGGAAGCTCTGGTTAAACCAGAGTAAGTATGTCGAGACTATATTGCAGAGGTTCAATATGCAGGAAAGTAAACCGGTGAATGTTCCGATTCCTATAGGTACAAATTTGTCTGCTAAATAGTGTCCCAAGACACAAGAAGAAGGGGAGGATATGTCCCGTGTTCCATATGCAAGTGCAGTGGGTAGCTTGATGTATGCAATGGTCTATACTAGACCAGACATTGCACATGTAGTGGGAGTATTGAGCAGGTTTATGTCAAACCCAGGGAAGGAGCATTGGACATCAGTAAAGTGGGTTTTCAGATATTTGTGTGGCACTAGTGATTACGGATTGTGCTACCAGGGAAGACCAGGATTGGAAAGAGTGTTGGACATTCATGGTTTTGTTTATGCAGACTGGATTGGAGATCTGGACCAAAGAAGATCTACTAGTGGGTATGTGTTTAACCTATTTGGAGGTGCAGTCAGTTGGATGAGTAAAAGACAGTCTGTAGTGGCTCTTTCAACTATAGAGGCTGAATACATAGCAGGCACTCATGCAAGAAAGGAAGCAGTTTGGTTGCAGATATTGTGTTCAAGTATGGGGTTGGTGCAACAAGCTATAAGGATAGACTATGATAGCCAAAGTGAAATTTTCTTGGCTAAGAACCCTGCTTAACATTCAAAGACAAAGCACATTGATGTTCAATATCACTTTGTGAGAGATATGGTTTAGGCTAAAAGGGTGTTGTTCATAAAGGTGGACACTTTGAAGAATGTTGCAGATGCATTGACAATTTCTGTGAGAACTCAGAAGTTCTCTTGGTGTAGAGAAACAATGGGTGTTGCAAAGTTGGGCTAATGACTCAGCTCTCCTGTGGGCCCCTACGGAAAGAAAACAACAAGTTGGAGAATATTGGGTTTGTGTTATATTATTTCCACGACTAATCATGCGCGGGGGGGTCACAGGGGGGGTGGTAACCCCCCATGTTGGGGTCCGTGGCAGTGCCCCGGAAAAAAATTTTGGTCCTTATTTTCCAGTGGGCGGATCCGCCCATGGTTTTGTGCATGGGTTTGCCCATGGTTTTGGGGTACAATGGTTTTCAGCCCCTGGTATTTTGTAGATCTGGTCAAGGGAACTACGGTTATGTTCTAATCCAGGGTTAATGGATTGGGGTTTATGTATGCTTCGGCATGTATATATATGTGTTGTAACGCTAAAAGGAATATAATGAAAAATCAAGCTGGTTGTCCCAATTTGGGATCCAGGGGAAAATCTCTGTGTTTATCTGTTTTATGTTTTATGCTCTCGCTACTGTTTATTTTTTGTCTTTAAGATTCGTTTGCAGATAATTTCTGTACAGGGTTAAAACCTACAATGTTCATGTTTGTTAGATGCTATTGTTCAATGTTTTATTTCTGTCAATTTTCTCATGAAATTCACATAAAAGACATAAAAACTCATGTTAAACTTACAATTAGCTTCATCATCCTCAAGTACTTTCGTTAAATTTTGAATTGGATCTTAGCACAAAAAAACTAATATTCCCATTTAGATCAAGTTTGTGTTAGAAAATTATATATTACAGAGCAATGCAACACATAAAATATGTGGAAATTAAAAGCACACAAAACACATAAAACTAGAGAGACACAGATATACGTGGTTCAGCCAGTTTGGGCTACATCCACCCCGAACAGCCAGTCCTTCCTTTATATTATCCAACAAAATGAAGAGACACAACCTACATCAGATCCGCTGTAATATCCTTTTTTCTCTCTCACAGTCTCCTATTTATTTCTCGTTCTGAGAATACACATACAATAGACAGCTGCAATACAACACCCTCATATAAGCGAGGGGTTGCCTTCTAGGGCAAAAAAAACTTCTACCATTAGATCATCCACCTAATGAATGGCCCAGATTGACCAGATATTACTATACTTTTACAAGGCAATTTTACATATGTTTTTAGCTTCGGGGGCACCGCCCCCCCCTGGACCCCCCAGGCAGTGTTTAATTACGGGAGGCGTTGCCACCCCATTAAGGTATAGGGGTCCAACACTATGATACAAAATAAACAATATAATCAGGCTCCACACCCAATAGTTTGTATCAAAGCATTAGGTTTACTTGTGCAAGGAGGATATAATTTTTTTTGCAAGTGTTTAAATTCTTACAAGGTTGAAACTCAGGAGAGGAGGAGGCAAGCTTATGGGTGCAGGTTCTCTAGTTGGAGCCAGGAGAAGGAGGGCATAGTTGCCACAATTTCCACCACAAGAGTCACCTCCAGTTGCAGTAGAAGCTTCAGTAAGCATGTATCATGAAGGAGGAATTGATAGCATGTCATAGGAAGAGAAGGATTTTAGGAAGGCTTTCTTTGACATGACATATATGGTGAAGGTCCTCTATGAAGAGAGGGATAGAAGGTTGCAGGGTGAAAGCTCTAGGCCTCTAAGAGGAGAGGGTTCTCCAGGAGGAGGAGGTAATGAAAATGGTTATAATCGACCATCTACTCTACCATCATCCTCACCACCATCTTCACCTTCATATTCATCCTCTTCCACTACTATAACGCTTACACATACTCATCACCCTTCCTCAAAAGGAATTGGTAAACAAACCTTGTTAAAACTTGATATTAAATTTTAGCTACCTATGTATAATGGTGAAGTGAAGGCAAAGAAGCTGGACAATTAGGTTCATTAGTTTCAATTCTATTGCAGAATTCAGAACCTTCAATATGATGACAAAAAAATACAACTAGCTTCCTTGAGATTGGAGGGTGCAGCACTAGTATGGTGGGAAGCCAAGACACAAGATGAGATAAATAAACATGTTAATATCTCACTCACTTGGCCTAATTTCATTTCTACAATTAAAATACAATTTAACCCTCTAGCATATATGCAAAAAGCCATCATGAATTGGTAGAACTTCAGACAACCTAAGGGTCAAAGTATGCAATATTACAACCAAAATTTAGAAAAAGAGCTCTTATGCTAGGTGTTGATTTGCATTCACAAGATACATTGCTGAAGTATATAGGGGGTTTACATAGCTACCTAAGGCATACTATCATTATGTTAAATCCCACTCGCTTAGATGAGGTTTGTGTGCAAGCCACTCACCTTGAGGGAAGAGGGAAAAATATTCCAGAAGAGGGTAAAAATAAGCTATTTAAGGGTGGAGAGAAAGGAAATGGTTTCAAAGGAAAGGGAAATAAAAATGCTCTTGTTAAAAAGGAATGAGATAAAATGACATGCAAACATTGTTACAAAGAGGGTCATGATGAAGACCGCTATTGGAAGCTTCATCCAGAGATGAGGCCCAAGAAATTTAACAAGGGAAAAAAAAACAACTGCAACCACTCAATAGGATTTGGGATATGACTCAGGTGATGAAACTAAAATTACAGCCATGGTTATGAAGGGAAAATAATCCATTGCTATCACTAGTTCATCAAATTTTCACACTAGTACTCCAAATAAAGAAACAAGAATTGAATTATTTCATGTGATGGTTACATCAAAACATACAAAAATCGACACAATATTTGATAGTGGATCTAAAGCAAACTTGATATTTGAAGACTTAGTGAAGAAAATTAATCTTGAAACCATTCCTCATCACAAACCATATCTATTGGGTTGGATATGCAAGAACCAAAATTTTCAGGTTACAAGAAATTGTACTCTTCAGGTTGCAATCACAACAAACTTCATTGATGAAGTTGAATTAGATTTTGTATTGCTTGATATTTTAGGAATTTTTTTGGGTAGTCCTTACCTCTATGATAGAAAAGCTATCTTCTATGGACATGAAAACAAGTACCACTTGTCAAAAAACGGTGTGGAATATATTGTGAGAGCTCATCGCAAGAAACTAAATCTTTCAATAGTTAATGTAGGGAAAATGAAAATACTAGTGATTTCAAGAAAGAATTTTGTGCTTCTTATGATTAAACTAAAGAATGATGTTGATTATGAATCATTCCAAGGTTGTGATCCAAAGTTGAAATCTGATTTGATTGAGTGGTTAATCAAAATAGTGAGATGTTTCAGGAGCCAAAGGGGTTACCTCCCAAGAGGGGAATCCAACATGAGATATAGTTGCAGCAATATTGTCCTCTTCCTAACATTGGCATGTATAGGATGTCGGTGATGGAGAGTGCTGAAGTCAAAAATAAAATCCAATAGTTTTTGGACAAAGTGATCATCCAACCAAGTGCTTCACCATTTGAGTCACCTATTGTGTTGGTTCCAAAGAAGGATGGAACATGGCACATGTGCATAGATTTCCGTGCATTGCACAAGATTATGGTAAAGAACCTTTATTCACTTCCTAGAATAGATTATTTACTTGATCAATTGAAATATGAAAAGTATTTTACTAAGTTGGACTTAAGGAGTGGCTACCATCAAATTAGATTTTCTGAAGGTGACATTTGAAGACGACATTCAAAACAAAGCAAGGTTTGTTTGAATGGCTTGTTATCCCTTTTGGTTTATGTAGTGCTCCTGCTACCTTCATGTATGTGATGAATGATGTTTTAGGGCCATTTCTTGATGATTTTGTTATCATCTACTTAGATTATATCTTAATTTTCAGTAAATCACTTGACGAACATGTCATGCATGTAAGAAAATTACTTGATGTCTTAAGGAAAGAACAGTTTCTAAATGTCAAAATGTGAGTTTGATAAAACTACTTTGGTGTACTTGGGCCATATTGTTGGAGGAGGTGAGTTGAGGATAGACCCCTCTAAGGTTGAGGTCATTGTGAATTTTCCAACGCCCAAGACAGTCACTGAGGTAAGAATTTTTTTGGGAGCATCCCAATATTGGAGGAAGTTCATTGCTAACTTCTCTTTTATCACAACTCCTTTGCTTACATTGACTCGTGTGAAAAAATTATTCTAGTGGGGAGGAAAGAAGCCAAAATAATTTGATGCTTTGAAAGATAATATTAGTTCAGCCCCAGTACTTTCATTACCGGACTTGAGACAACCCTTTGAGATTCAAACCGATGCAAGCGACTATGCCATGGGCGCAGTCCTTATGCAACATGGTAAGCGCATTTTATTTCATTTGGAAACTTTCAATGGTGCAGTGTTTAACTATCCTACTTATGACAAGGAGATTTTTGCATTGGTTCAGTAGTGTGAAAAAGTGGAAACATTATTTGATGGGAAAGGAAACCATCATACACACCGACCACCAACCATTGAAATATAGTGCAATCACAAACTAAGTTGCAATAGTCAACGGAATTTCGATGGATGGGTTTCTTACAACAATTCTACTTGGTCATCACGTATAAGAAAGGTATTTACAACAAGGTTGTTAATATGCTTTCTTGGCCTATTATTAGTGCAACTAATTTACTCAAGCATAATTTTGTTTTGCATGAAAGTTATGTTGAGCAATATGCATGTGATAATGAATTTCAAGATGTTTATCCAAGCTTGACTCAAGGCAACTAAGTAGACGAATTGGATTACAATGTAAATAATAACTTGTTGTATCATTTGGGAAAACTTTGTATTCCACAGGGGGAGAGAGTGAATGTCATAAGGGAAGCACACACTTCTCTTATTGTTGGACATTTCAGTGTAAGAAAAACAATGGCACATCTTCAGAGGTATTGTTATTGGTCTCATATGCTTGAAAGTGTGTCACGTTTCATTAAAAGGTTGTTCATTATGTGAAGTCAGTAAGCCTAGCAATAGGAAGTAAGGATTGTACACACCACTTTCTGTACCTTCACGTCCATGGAAGAGTGTTTCTATGGATTTTGTAGGAGGTCTTCCTTTGTCAAAAAAAGGTCATGATTATTTATATGTAGTCGTGGATAGGTTCAACAAGATGTGTATATTAATTCCATGTAAAAAGAAAATCATAGCTGAACAAACAAATCACTTATTCTTTTAGCATGTTTGGGCTCATTTTAGTTTTCCCACATCCATTTTTAGTGATCGAGATTCTCGATTTGTTGGGAAATTTTGGTCAAGTTTTTGGGACTTGATGGACACCAAGTTGAAGAAGAGTACAACCTTTCATCCTCAAACAGATGTAAAACCGAGGTGGCCAATCGAACAATCATACATCTTTTTCAAGGACACTGCAACAAGCATCCTAATTTGTGGGATGAAAACCTGCACTACATTGAGCATGCTTACAACTGTGTAAAACACTCCTCTACACAAACATTGTCATTTGAGGCATGTATTGGACACTTGCCTAGATCGCCATTGGATTTCATTTTTGGCAAGGATGTATCTATTGATGGCCATAACGACATAAACAAAGCCAATAAGTTCATAGAAAAAATCTAATTTATACATCAAACAGTTCAAGATCGGCTTGAAAAGAGCCAAGAGAAGTACAAAGAAAGACACAACAAGCATCATGTAGATCACAAGTTCTAATTTGGTGACGAATTTTGGCTTCATATTAGCAAATATAGGCTTCAAGGGGAAGGTAAAACACTAAAACCAATTTGTTATGGTCCTTTCAGAATTTTGGAAAAGATTGGTGAAAATGCCTTCAAGTTAGATTTGTCTTCATATTTGCAAATTTACTCTGTTTTTAATGTTGAGAACTTAAGGTTGTATGAGACTTCATTGATTGAATATCAAGGAGAACAAGTTCATATTCCTTCTATTATCACCAAAATAGGACCCTGATAGGCTGCTCATCAAGTCAATTTCAGTGTAATTATTTCAAACCAATCTTTTGACTGAGGCTTAGCCTCCTCAACCTAAAAGGGCTCTCTCAAGGGTTAAAGATACGGAATAAAGATATAGATAGATGGCTAACTCTATGAATTAAGTATTTATTTTGTATATTTTTAGGTTAAAAAGATGAAGGCTAATACTACCATTGGGCTTATGGAGTCAACAAATCAGTAGGTTCAGTGGCAAGGTTTATTGACATGAAAGCTAAGGCAAATAGGGGTCTTAAACAAAGATAATTCACTCAAGAAAATAGGTCAACACAATCATTTCTTTAATAAAGGAATTCAAAGCATAGAGTTATGAATTCTGAGTAATAGTAATGAAATCTACTGCTAGTGGTTCGAAGGAAATTCACTCATAAAACATAGAAAAACACAGTCACCTCATTACTAAAGGAAGTCAGAGCATAGGGTTATGAATTTTGAGTAATATCAATGAGATCTACTACAAGTAATTAAACATAATAGGTAGATCAATAAATCATTAAAACCCCATGAGAATCTCAGGTCTTTCAAGAAGACAACCTTTCTGCATTACTGATCATAGCCAATTACATAAAGAAACAAATTTTGCCAAAAAGTCTCCAACCATTTTCTAATTCGACCACTTGCTTCATATATAGATTTTACAATATTGGATTCTATGATCCATCATCAAGAGAATTCGAATTTCTATGATTGACACCTATTCTACTCTTAAAACAAAGTCTTAATTACATTGACAGCTAACTGTCTCTTCTAGGAGTCCTAATACAAATAGGAGTGAAACTCCTAAAACATGTTTCAACAACCTTATCTAAGACTTAAATACTTCCTTTGACAACTGCAACCTCATGAGGTCGAATTTGGTGATGCCTCCAGCCTTGTTATGAAATCTTGCTTACTCGTGTCTTATCTGCCCTAAAAACCAGGAAACCTGTTTTATGCAATTATGCCTTTACCCTCATTGATGATCTTCAAACCATTTTGCTGGAAATTTCGACTTCTCGAAATAAGTGTCATGTGTTTTTACCTCCATGAAACCATACCTTTCACCTGTAAAGAAGCCAAGCCTTCGAAAAAGTAAAAGGAGAGATGGTATGGCTGTGCTACGAAATGAGCAGTTGTTTTCGTAGCGCGGAATTTGTATCTTTGTAACCTCTCTCAATGATCCAATTTATTTTTCTTTAAGACTTGGAGCTTCATTTCTGAACCCTTTCCAACCACCACCAGCAACCCAATTTGGAAAACAAGTGTTTTTACCTCTCAAACCCTTATAAAAATATTCAAAACTGCACCTATAGCAGTTTCCTAGCACGCTACGAAACTGTTGTGTAAGTATTTTTTACACAGTTTTTCACAATTCTCAAACTTTAGGAATATTTGCACCTTTAAATTATTTCCATAGATCTTAACAAGAAAAAAAATTTGGCTTTTAAATGTCTTCAAACAAAATAACTCCCTTCTCAATAACAAAATTGTTCTAATGACTTGTCATTTACTGCTCTGTTCTATCTTTGCTGTAGCTTATCTTCAGATTTTGTCAATTGAATTTCTAGGTCTTCAATATTCCTCTTCAGCCTCCTGTTAGTAGCCCTCAATTTAACATGCATCATTCTTACAAATCTAGCCTCAAAATCATAGCCTTCACAAAATTTAATCCTCATTTTCCATTTATGAATTGGTCATTTTACCTCACAGTTTTTACCTGAAAAATAGGTGTTGAGACAGAGCTTTTATCTCCTCATCAAAAATTTATTTTGAGAAACTGAAGGAAAATTT
Organism: Pinus albicaulis; assembly: GCA_034641835.2. Lineage (NCBI taxonomy): Eukaryota > Viridiplantae > Streptophyta > Pinopsida > Pinales > Pinaceae > Pinus > Pinus albicaulis. The sequence continues at coordinate 996,922,253 of CM076575.1, read as the reverse complement.
TGAAAACCATGATTTATTTAACAAAAACCTCTCTTGGTTTTTTGCAATACCTCTCCTACTGCCCAGAAATTGTCTTTGAACAACATGTGTAAAACTGGAAAATTCTGATTTTTGAAAATATGGCTTCAAAGAAAGCCTGGTATCTCCCAACTGGTAAACCCTTGTGAAAAACGTGAGATAGTTTATTGTAGATGGAGATTTTATGAAGAGAAACCTCCTTCATAATTCCAAAATAATTTTTCATGTGGCCAGAAACTGACCTTGAAAAAGACTACTAAAACCAGAAAACAAAGTTTTTCTCTCAATGACTTTCAACAGTTTCGTAGTGCAAGTTAAACCATAAATTTCTCCCACCTCATAATTAATTTGAAGAAAAGGAAAGAGGTTTTTTTAATTCAGTATGTTAGGAAGAAAAGCCTCTTTCATTTTGTAAAAATGAGTTTTCAGTTTCTCACGAACCCCTCTGGAAGTTGAATACCTAAAGCAGAAAAACAGGGTTTTTTTGCTGGAAAAGGCTGTTTCAACCATTTCGTAGTGCGCTATGAAAATAGAAGAGTTTTCATAGCACAAAACAGGTTTTCTACACTTTCTGTGCTATGAAAACGTGGTTTTGTAGCTTAAACAATTTTTTTCAAAATGGTTTAAAATTTGACTTTCCAAACATGGTATAAGACTGTCAATGTATGAAATAAGGTTGCTAGACTTCATTTTGTGAATGGAAATGAGACTCTAACCCTATCACTTCACCCCTAAAAACTTAACATGACTTCACACCTATCTAAAAACCATGACCAAAAGCAAATTTGACACTATGATGCTTTGAAAATTTAGGGTGTGATAACACCTTCTATTGACAAATTTTCTCTTGAATACCTTGATGAGCTTTAGCAAGACACCATTCTTGACAGAATAAGAAGGGCATCAAAAAGAGGGAGTATCAGCTACCTTTGTGTGGGGCTTAAAGTCAAAAATCCTTCTAAGGACAAATGGATCAAGATTGGAAAGGTGAGGGAACTGTAACCTCATCTGCTGAACAACTAAAAATGATCTTTTGGGGTCCAAAAGCTTCTAGTTGGGAGGAGTGATCAAGTGCTCAAAATTATGCTTAAAATAAAAGTTTTTGGATTGGTGTGGAACTTGAATGACTACATATATCTCGTGTTTCTGAATCTGGCGCCACTCATTTTGCCAAAAATCAACATCGTATGCTCCCAGAAATGTGTTCTGCCCACTTTGTCAAAAAGGAAAATTTTTGGAAAAAAATTTGTAGGAACAACCCAGTCAGTAGTCCATACTGCTGACTCAGCATGCACAGTGGAAAGCTGACTAGTCAAAAAAAAATTCTTCAACCTATTTTTTAGTGCCAAGTGGCGCGATGGTATTGGTTTGTTTGTGGCAGTCTTTGATTGGTGGTTTGGTGGCCAACCACAGGCTGCCACGTGGCCTAGCCAGGGGCCACCATGTTGCACTCTGAGGGCCACCAAAAGTTTTGGATAAGCTTGAAAGGAGAAAGCAGGGGTCAAACTGTAATATTCCCAAATGGGGAAAACAACAATACAATGCAGAATGATAGGAAAATAATGCATATAATCATTTATATAGCAAGAGGCCAATATGGAGACCTTTCATTTGCTATTACAACCACAAAATATGTTTAAGAAGTGGCCCATAAGATGAATAACAAGAAAAGAAAGCCTCCAATGAAATAAATCCCTCAATATGAGGTGATGCAACCATATATAAAGACTGGAAAAGCCTTACAACGTTATTTTATTGGCTCTGCAACAACTGTAGATTACACATCATATCTAGAGAAAATAAGTGCATAAAAATTTAGATCTATATCAGATCCATGCACTATACAAGCTCCTCTATAGAACCCCCTTGGGGTTTTTAGCAAAACACCAAGTACAAGATGTAGATCTGAGATCTAAGACTGTAGATCTACTAAAAATTACAGATCTGGAAAGTGTGGCTGAACTGATATAGGCAATAGAATAGCCTCCTCCAATAGATCTCGAAAGTGAACGGAAGATCCCCAACACTTAGAAAATCACTCTCCAAATGGTGTGTTGAACTACCCAGTAACTGCACCTACGGGAATAACACAGATTTGGATCTAAATTGAATTGTAGGGATCAAAACATGGTTGGCTTGATGCCAAGATCTAACAATGAGGCTCAATGCCTTCAATATTGTCCTCCCAATGAAGTAGAAACCTCCTCCACCGAAAAGGAGCACTGAAATGGCCTAGATTTGAAAGATCTATTCTCCACTTGCTGCATCTTGCAAAAACAACCAAACCCTCAACAGGATCTGTGTTGTAGTTGAAACAAGAAGCTTGGCCGTAAGCCAGATAGTGGACAATGCAATACAAACTCTCCTAAGAGCTACTCAATGGGAAGAGGTGGGATTCCTGATCAGGAACACCCAATTCTCAATAGCATTCAATCTCAGCTAAACAACAAGAGAAATATATATGTCTAAATAGACCATATTCAAAATATTATAAACATCAACAACCTTCTAATGCTTCCATCCCATTACTTGTATAAGACAAGAGCTTGCAAACCCTAAACCACTTCCAATGAGATCACTTCTTTCACACAAGGCATCTCCATCTAGAACTGTGTTGTCCCTCATTGATGGCCACTCCTCCATGACAGCGCTGTAGATTTGGTCAAGGTTGACCCAGTCAAAATGTTCCAGCCCCTTTCACACCTAAGGGTGCTTGAATTAGCAACCAAGATTTAGCATTTTCATCTTTTGCATTGATTTATTCATTATTAAGGAGTGTTGTGGACCTCCTTTGTTATTTTATTCTTTAAACAAAGTAATAAAACAAAAATGAATATGCCAACTAGCTCATGACTAATTGGGAATATTACAGTCCTCCCTTCCCAAATGTTGCTTGTCCTCAAGCAACTGACAAGGTGAGTGCTGCAACTCTTATCCTCCTCCATTGGTGACACCAACATGTGATAATATTCCTCCATAAGCTAAGTGTTCACCAATCCATCCCTCCATGAATTGCTCCTCCAAAGTTCTCATTAGATGTAAATAATCCATCCCATAAGGAGACAATAGCTCAAATGAAACAAACATGGTTTGCCCAATGTTCTCCCTAAAACATGTAGCATAATGTACACAGAGAATCTCCATCCATAGGGCACATACATACCTCCCATCCTCACTCCATACAATCCCATAAAAAGTACAGGCACATCATCAATGTATGGGACCAAAACTATATACATACAAATATAAATTTATGCATATGGAGGTGGGTCATAGTCCCACATGTGGAACCAGCACAGTGCATCTCCTGACTGCATCATAGCATGATGTGGTAAGTGGTTTCCCCAACACTTAATTGCTGCCCAAGTCATCTCACCATGGATGAAAGTGTGAGATATATTTGGTGTCTTAGAAATGCACCCACAATGATACAAAATCTCCCTTTGTCCTTCAAGGGAGTGGCCATGTTTAGAAATTTTTGTGGCCCAAAGTTGGCCATGAAGTTTATATGGAATGATACTCCTTATTGGAGCTATGGCCTACATATACATGGTAAAATAATGCAAATGATCATCAAACAAAACGTTAGGTACATAAACATGTTCTTCACCAACATTTCTCCTCAAACACATGCAGTGGTGCATAGATCTATCTCCTCTCATTCCAAAAGAGGAAAGAGGTGGCTGAAATATCTCTTCAATAGAGTCATGTATCTCTTCCAACTCCACATGGTTCATGCATCTTTGAAAATGTTGATATAGTTCTTCTTCAAAGCCCTTCCAAGTGTAGCTTCCCATGATAGTATTGTAGGCCTTCATGGAATAAGTATGGCTGAAAAAGAACTCTTCATACGCCCTTTGTAGCAACTTCTCCTTGAGCTTGGAGGCTCTAGATAAGAAGATCCTACCATGATAATAAATTAATCCCTCTTGGATTGAATAGCCCTATTCATGTAGCTGGTCATCAAGTATCATGCAAGTGAAAATATCCTTGGAATAATCCACCAACAGTTGGGATTTCCAATATGGATCAATCTCCCATAGTGACAGCGTTGATGATCTATCAAAAAGAATGTCTGTCATATGGTTTTTATTCTCCTTAACATTTCCCATGCCAAAGGTATATGTTGGAAGGTTTCTATCCCCTCCTTGCTTCTCTTCTTGCATATGCACATGCTCAAAGGAATATTGAATCTTTTGGAAGTTAGTCTCCCATGGGATGTTATCATCTATCCAATACTTCCTAGGTTTAGTCAAAGCATGCATGTGTGGCCACCATATTATATCATGCATGGAAGATTTCTCTCGAAGTGAGATTATCTTCTGAGTCTCCACAACCAAGAAATGGTCTCCTTGTCCCATGATGGTGTCATCCTCCAATCCTACAACATTTCCTCTCAGCGCAGTATGATATGAGAGAGTGGGTAATGATGATAGTGGAAGAATATCTTCCTCCTCTTTGAGCCTACCCAAGACTCTCAATGTTGTATCTTGTTCTTCTAATGCTCCCATCCCTTCTGGATCTATGAATGGAGCATCAAGATGTGAGACATCTCTCACCAAATCTAGATCAGGTGGTCTCCCAGGTGGTTTACCACAAGATAGTCATGTCTCATAGACCATCCTCATATGCATAATAGATGGGATCATCATGTCCCTGATTCCATTGCACAAATTCAGTTTTGTTTCATGTGTGGAAGTTTTATGAAAGTTGGGTATCATTATTAATGATGCAAGAGTCCCTCTAGTTGGAGTAATTACTCCATCCTCACCTCCCTGTGGTGGTGGATCATCTCCTGCTATTCCAACGTTGTGACCCCTCTCTTGTTCTTCTTCTTTTTCCTTCTCATCATCTAAGAAGACCTATATGTAATGTGTCTTTCCAGCTGCACATTTATGTCCAGGTGCCCAAGCTTCTTGGAAAGTGAAGCAAAGCTTCCTCCTCCTCAAATCTTTCCAGACATCATCATCAAGAGGTTTTTTATATTGGCCCTCCTTTGAAGGAGGATCCTTCTCTTCTTTTCCCTTTGATGGAAAAGAGGGCTTATGCTGAAAAGTTTCCTTTGCTTTTGGAAAGGCATCTTGAAGGTATCTAGCCCTTTCAATGGAATCTTGTAGGGTAGTGGGTTTGGTAGACTTAAACAACCCATGAAGAGGTTCATCTAACCCATCAATGAACATGTACACCCTTCTTACTGCAGAAAATCAGGAACCATAACAGAAAGTCTTAAAAATTCAGAGATGTAAGTTTCTGCATTACCTGATTGTTTCAACTTTTCAAGGCTCATGAATGGTGCTTCAGGATCCCTTCTATCAAATCTTTCCACCAGCCTCCTAATGAACTCTAAATACGCAGTCACATTGGCATGACCTAATGTAGACAAGCCATGGAACCACCAATCATGTGCTTCACCTTCAAGGTGCAGTGATGCAATCCTAATGGCTTCCATTTTTGGAACCTTGTTCAACTGAAAGTAGATGTCAAGTTTTTCTACCAAAGATTTGACAGAACACTTGGATTACCCATAAAAATTAGGTAAAAATAATCTGCCCATAGTGTGGTGTCGATCATGATTCTGAATAAATCCACCACCTCTATGATGATGCCTTGGTCTTCTATTGTCCTTTATTTGAAAAAACTCCTGAAAACTCAAGTGATCTTTGAATCTCTGATTTTGAGACTCATATTCTTCAAAATAGTCTTCAAGGGATTCATGCTCTTGAAACCCTTCATTTCACATAGCTAAAAATGTATGCATGGTAGAGCATTGGGAAGCTTGTGGTTGGTGCACTGGTTGATCATTCCAGTGGTTAGACATGCCAGAGCCTTCTCTATGATGAAATCCTCTAGAAAATTCCTTGAATCTGTCCATTCTCATCACCTTGATCTCTCTAGAAATGTCTTGCATGGATTTAAGAAGGATATTAGGGAACTCCTTATGTTCATCTTCACCTCCAGATAAAGGGGCTTTACCCTTGTCTTCATTATCATTTTTATAATCAAACTTTCTATGCCTTCTCTTTTGATACCTCTTTTCTCTATCAGTGAGAGGCTTTCCTTCTTCAGAAGACATATTGGCTTTAGAATGCACAGGTCATGCCACAATGATGCTATGATACCACTGTAATATTCCCAAATGGGAAAAGTAGCAATACAATGAAGAATGATAGGAAAATAACACATATCATCATTTATATGGAAAGATGCCAATATGGATACCTTTCATTTGTTATTACAGTAGCAAAATATGTTTAAGAAGCGGCCCATAAGATGCATAACAAGAAACGAAAGCCTCCAATGAAAGAAATCCCTCAATATGAGGTGTTGCAACCATATATAAATACTGGGAAAGCCTTACAAAATTATTTTATTAGCTCTGCAATAGTTGTAGATTACACATCAGATATACAAAAAATAAGTGCATAAAAAGTTAGATCTATATCATATCCATGCACTATACAAGCTCCTCTATAGAACCCCCTTGGGGTTTTCAGCAAAACACCAAGTACAAGATGTAGATCTGAGATCTAAGACTACAGATCTACGGAAAATTACAGATCTGGAAAGTGTGGTTGAACTGATATAGGAAATAGAACAGTCTCCTCCAATAGATCTCCAAAGTGAAGGGCAAATCCCTAACACTTAGAAAATCACTCTCCAAATGGTGCTGAACCACCCAGCAACTGCACCTACAGGAATAATGAAGATTTGGATCTAAACTACATTTTAGGGATCAAAACATGGTTGGCCTTATGCCAATATCTAAAAATGAGGCTCAATGCCTTCAATATTGTCCTCCTAATGAGGTAGAAACCTCCTCCATTGAAAAGGAGCACTGAAATGGCCTAGATCTGAAAGATCTAGTCTCCACTTGCTACAGTTTGTAAAAGAAACCAAACCCTCAATATGATCTACGCTATAGTTGAAAGAAGAAGCTTTGCCCTAAGATAGATAGTGGACAATGCAATACACACTCTCCCAATATCTACTCAATGGGAAGAGGTGTGATTCCCAATCAAGAACACGCAATGCTAAACAACATTCAATCTCAAGTAAACAACAAGAGAAAGATATATGTCTAAACAGACCATATATTCAAAATATGATAAACATCAACAACCTTCTAATGCTGCCATCCCCTTCCTTTTATAAGACAAGAGCTTGCAAACCCTAAACCACTTCCAATGAGATCACTTATTTCACACAAGGCATCTCCATCTAAAATTGCGTTGTCGCTCATTGATGGCCACTCCTCCATGACAACACTATAGATTTGGTCAAGGTTGACCCAGTCAAAATGTTCCAACCCCTTTCACACCTAACGGTACTTGAATTAACAACCAATAATTAGTCTTTTCATATTTGGAATTGATTTATTCATTATTAAGGAGTGTTATGGACCTCATTTTCTCTTTTATTCTTTAAACAAAGTAATAAAAAAAAAATGAATATTCCAATTAGCTCATGCCTAATTGAGAATAATACACAAATCCATGACAAAATAACACTAAGCGTCAATCTAAACCATCGTGCCACACACATGAGACTTAACATATATGGTAATGCATATGGTTTTGTATTAATGTTGATTTTGCGCTAGGGGGAGGGGGTTGGGGTCTAGCCCAACCCTGGCCACTGCCGGAGGTGGGAGCATAGGTGGGAGGATAGCCTCGCACCCCCACTCATAACCATTAATATATAACATTGATGACAGTTCTTGTGACCACGCCTAAACTGGGAAATGTGAGCTGGCGCTGGGAACCATGGAGCCCTAACCACTAGGGTTAACCGCCAATGGAGACCACGACTCTGCCACTTGTGCCCACATCTCGGGGTTAAGTCCGATATTGAGCCTTAACCATCGGCACATTTATATAAACAAATTTTATTGAACCATATTGTATATGGTTAGAAATCTGGATTTTAGGCCTCATTGGGAAAATTAGCACGACGACAATTTTGCCCAATTTTCGGCAAAATTGGCACTTAGTTAGCTGGATTTCAGGCGGATTTGTAGGATGGTGCCATATTTTGGGTAAAATGATGAACGAATAGTGGAGCAACTATGGGAAGTCATAACTTCTCCAGTTTTTGGCCAAATTCGATGCAGAAGGAGGCTCGACACGAATTTGTGGGCATTCTGGAGATGATGGAATAAGTTTCAGAGCTATTTGAGCATTGTAAACACATGTAATCACACTTTTGAGAATAATAGAAGAGGGCCAAGCCATTGAAAGCTATACCAAGGAGACATAGCCCAGGCGGGGTGAACTCCTTCATCATATTGTGTTGTGTGACTATTTATGGTGATGTTCATGTCTATTAGATGATGTTATTCAGTGTTTTATTTATGTTAATTTTCTCATGAAATTCACATAAAAACACACAAAAAACCATGTTAAAATTTCAATTAAACTCATCATCCTCAAGCACTTTCTTTAAATTCTGAATTGGATCTTAGCACAAAAAAATGATATTCCCATTCAGATCACCCCGGCTCCCGGCTTCTAAAACTTATCCGAAAGCAAGATCTCGGAAACCCTCTTGGCCTTTGCGCAACTTCGACGTAGCCCTGCATGGCTCTACGCTGGCTCTATGTCAGGCTGTATGGATCTGCATTGGCTCAGTTGGATCTCTCTCTGCCTCTCTTTGTTGATGATTCTCCGGTTGAGAAAATCACTCTCTCTCTCTAGAAGCTATATGTGCCCCTCTCTACGCTGAAATCACTTAGATCAATTTCTCGTCATCAACACTGCTCGCTTCATAAATTTTGATCTCTAGATTCACTTGGTTTGTCTTTCCAAATGAACCTCAAGCCTTCCTTTATAGCCTTCTCGTTGAGAATTCAATGGCCAAGATTAGATCTCCAATCAACGGTTAAGATTATAACTTGACTTGATCCATGTTCTCTAGAAGATTCACACTTTGTTTTATTAATACCCTTTAATTATATAAGTTTCCTAAGTTTAAACTTAGGGACACATTAAAATAATTAATTATTTTAATAAAACACATTCTGAGTGAAATTTTCACAAATGATTTCTAGGTTCTTTGGAATACATGTGAAAAATCTTGTCCACAAATTTTGAGACTTAGATCACTTCCGATGCTACCAAAAATAAACACAAAGTGCTCAGTCCAAAATTACAAATAGAGTCTAGCTAAATTTAAAAAGCATGTCCCATTCTCGAAAACTCAGTTTTAATCTTTTAAACTAGAAAATACTATAGTAAAAAAATCCTTTGGCTCCCAACTCAAGCTTGGTGTGGCTCATAGGTTTCCATTTGTTGTAAACACATTGTGATGAATATTTTTTAGATGGCTAAATTCCTAGAAACTTTACCTAAGAGTGCATGATCCCGTATATACTGTATATTCTCTCCAATCATATTAGATTGAGCCTCAAACTTGGGGTGTGTAGTTGCTTTGGGAAAGCAACTCCATAGCCTCTATTTTGAATTGTGGCTATTTGATTGTTGTTGGTCTTGCTAGTATCCATTTGTCTTTGGGCCTAAGGAATTAAGAATGGACGCTGCATGTCATTTCAAGGCTTTTCCTTTAGAAAAAATACTACCATAAGAGGGATTATCACTTTTTCCATCATCATTAGCCATAGAAAAAATAGTTGGAAAGGTTAAATCTTCTGCAAAAATTAGGGTTTGCAAAATTTCCATCTAGGGTTTTTTAGAGCATGAATAAACATATAATTAGAAGTAATAATGATAATACTTTTCTTCTCAAACACTAAAATTATTTCCAATTAATAATATATTTAACAAGATTGATTTGAAATAAATACATTTTTCATAGTAAAAAAAAGAAAAAGAAAATGTAAATAGCAAAATAAGAGAAATATAATTAATATTTAAAATTAATTATGTATATAATCTTCACTCAAAAATACCACCAAAAATATTTTTAATTTTAAATAGGCACAATTATTTTAAATTTTCATTATTCTTGACACAATTATTTTTAATATCACCATAGTTATTTTTATTTTGATATTGACATAAGAAGAAAATGAGCATCTCTAAGATAAGAACTAATTTTCATGAGCTTCATAGTGAAACAAACATTATTTTGCTCACAAAATACCGTGGGAAGAAAGAGTTTGTCACCTTTGCGATACTAAGAGGGTTGAAGATGAAAACAACTCTTAGATTTCCTAGCTTATAGTCAAATCCATTCTAGTTTTCAAAATATTTGTCCCATTATCAACCTTCTTAACATATTAAGGTAGGAAAACTATGGTGATCTAAGAAACCTTTGGTGACTTGGGAATACTTTTTTCATTCTAATCAAGCATATTAATAGTTTTTATTGTTTTTTTACCTTCTTAAGGTGGGATAGGATAAATCATATTGGTCTTAGTGGTGGTGGTGGTCCTCATCGTCGTCGTCGTCGTCGTCGTCGTCATCATCATCATCATCATCATCATCATCATCATCATCATCATCATCATCATCATCAATTGATTTAATATATATATATATATATATATATATATATATATATAATTTTTCAAAATTGTGTTTCATTTTAAAAAGAATCCATCTTATCTTTTGATTTTTTTTAATTTAACAGAAATTTATCATTTAAATTTATATTATATATGTTATCAACTATTTTTTATTACACAATTAAATTAACATAACATAAAAATTATTTATATATATTTTTCATTAATAAGTAAATAAATTCAATTTTTTTAAATAATATAGGCTTATTTAAAGTTTAAATTTTCACCCACGGGGCTAGAATAGATGGTGATCAAGTGTACTATTAAGTCACTCTGTGATGTGAGGCTAGTGTGGCCTAGGCCGAGTGCGATCCTCGGGTGATTTTGACGGCTTAGATGCCCCTAGGTCACAGTTTCTCAAGTCACATGTCAAGCCTATTGTAATATATAATGAACCTACACCACTTACAAACAAAAAACAATCTAAATTTTCAATTTTTAAAATATTAAACTATAAAAATCAATTAATTAATATTTAATTTAAAAAATAAATATTAAACTAAAAGTATTTGTGTCGATATTGTATTTTGGTGATAATTATGTATATAATCCTTTCTCAACAAAATTAAGTATATAAACGTGATATCGACACAATTAAATATCTATTCATCTCTCTTCTTTCCTACTACTTTCGGAAAAAACCTCTTTAATATTAATTGGATTTTGTTAAATTTTCACTTTCTTTGACTGTTATCATCCTTTAGGTTAATGATTTTCTATGCATACTATTTACTAGCATAAATGGGTTTTGTTTCAGTTTGCTAAAGGATTTCAAAAGTACTCTGAAAGAGACTACTACTATTAAATTAGCACAGCAATATAGTTTTCCTTTTGGTTTGCTTAATCAATATATTAGCACCAATTTTCCTATGAATATAAAGATACTATCATTCTAAAACATTAATAAATGGTGAGGAAACCTAGCCCATGTAGGGTTGTTTTGATCTTATCTTCAAAGTTAAGCTAACAGTGAATATGTCAAACCATTCCCCTAGATCCCATAAAATAAGGTCTAAAGTGAAAAATCAATACTTATCCTCTTTATTTTAAAATAGAATTACAACATCTCGTTGACTATTTGCATGAAAATACTTGATCTTGAATATCGAGTGCCTAATGCTCTTCTGCCTCTGCCTCTATATATCTTTCACTAGCCAAAGCACTATGAACTTTTCATTTAATGTGTGTTCAAACATAATTAAATTTCTTTCCTTTGGTTCTATTAATAAATTATCTAACTAAGGAGATTTAGTTATTTGAAGATTATACTTTTCAAGAGATGAGTTTCTTTGGTTGGATTCACTAACGTAACTAACAACCTGAGCGCTTCGATTTCAGATTGGAAAAAAATCCCCGATTATCACTTGCACATTCATTCCTATCGTTGTTGTGATGATATCAAGATACAGAAATAGGAAGATTTTAATTTTTTTTTTTAATCAATTGAAGAAATTACGCCTATGCAGTTCTCAAATGTATATAGTCTTGCTTAAAATTAAGAATCAAACTTTATCATCTAATCATTGAATTACAATGAAAAAAACTAAAAAATTCTAATTTACAATTGCCAAATAAAACAATAAATGAGTGAATAATGATTCTATGATTTGAAAAAATATATATTATTTTTATTATATTACAATATGTAAATTAAAAATGGCAAAAAAAAATAAGAAAACAAAAAAACTTATTTTTTTTTAATTCAAATATCGTAAATTTATTTTTTAATTTAATATTTATTTTAAATTAAACACTATTTATTTTATTTTAATTTTTAATGATTTCCATAATTTAAAATTTAAAAATTAAATGAATTTATTTTATTGAATTTTTTTAATTAATGCATTTATTACTTTAATAAACATTATAAAAACACTGAGTAGTATTTTATTGGTATGAATTAATTGTTCAATATAAAACATATTAATATAAATTTAAATAATAAATTTGATATAAAAAAAAATTATGTATATAATTTTCACTCAAAAATATGTATATAATCTTCACTCAAAAATACCACCAAAATTATTTTTAATTATGTATATAATCTTCACTCAAAAATACCACCAAAATTATTTTTAATTTTAAATGAGCACAATCATTTTTAATTTTCATTATTCTTGACACAATTATTTTTAATATCACCGTAGTTATTTTTATTTTGAAATTGACATAAGAAGAAAATGAGCATTTCTAAGATAAGAACTAATTTTCATGAGCTTCATAGTGAAATAAACATTATTTTACTCACAAAATACTGTGCGAAGAAAGATTTTGTCACCTTTGCGATACTAAGAGGGTTGAAGATGAAAAAAATTCTTAGATTTCCTAGCTTATAGTCAAATCCATTCTAATTTTCAAAATATTTGTCCCATTATCAACCTTGTTAACATATTAAGGCAGGAAAACTATGGTGATTTGAGAAACCTTTGGTGACTTGGGAATGCTTTTTTCATTCTATTCAAACATATGAATATTTTTATTGATTTTTTACCTTCTTAAAGTGGGATAGGATAAACCATATTGGTCTTAGTGGTGGCAGTGGTCCTCATCGTCATCGTCGTCGTCATCATCATCATCATCATCAAAATATATTGATTTAATATATATATATATAATTTTTCAAAATTGTGTTTCATTTTAAAAAGAATCCATCTTATTTTTTGATTTTTTTAATTCAATGGAAATTTATCATTTAAATTTATATTATATATGTTATCAACTATTTTTTATTACATAATTAAATTAACATAACATCACAATTATTTATATATATTTTTCATTAATAAGTAAAAAATTCAATTTTTTTTAATAATATAGGCTTATTTAAAGTTTAAATTTTCGCCCACGGGGCTAGAATAGATGGTGATCAGGTGTACTATTATGTCACTCTGTGATGTGAGGCTAGTGTGGCCTAGGCCGACTGCGATCCTCGGGTAATTTTGACGGCTTAGATGCCCCTAGGTCACAGTTTCTCAAGTCACATGTCAAGCCTAATGTAATATATAATGAACCTAAACCACTTACAAACAAAAAAACAGTTTATATTTTCAATTTTTAAAATATTAAACTATAAAAATCAATTAATTAATATTTAATTTAAAAAATAAATATTAAACTAAAAGTATTTGTGTCAATATTGTATTTTGGTGATAATTATGTATATAATCCTCTCTCAGCAAAATTAGGTATATAAACGTGATATCGACGCAATTAAGTATCTATTCATCTCTCTTCTTTCCTACTACTTTTGGAAAAACCCTCTCTCGCTTTCTCTATTTTTTTCTACTACTACTAGAAAAAAACCTCTTTAATATTAATTGGATTTTGTTAAATTTTCACTTTCTTTGATTGTTATCATCCTTTAGGTTAATGATTTTCTATGCATACTATTTACTAGCATAAATGGGTTTTGTTTCAATTTGCTAAAGGATTTCAAAAGTACTCTGAAAGAGACTACTACTATTAAATTAGCACAACAATATAGTTTTCCTTTTGATTTGCTTGATCAATATATTAGCGCCAATTTTCCTATGAATATAAATATACTATCATTCTAAAACATTAATAAATGGTGAGGAAACCTAGCCCAGGTAGGGTTGTTTTGATCTTATCTTCAAAGTTAAGCTAACAATGAATATGTCAAACCATTCCTCTAGATCCCATAAAATAAGGTCTAATGTGAAAAATCAATACTTATCCTCTTTATTTTAAAATAGAAGTACAACATCTCGTTGACTATTTGCATGAAAATACTTGATCTTGAATATTGAGTGCCTAATGCTCTTCTGTCTCTGCCTCTATATATCTTTCACTAGCCAAAGCACTATGAACTTTTCATTTAATGTGTGTTCAAACATAATTAAACTTATTTCCTTTGGTTCTCTTAATAAATTATCTAACTAAGGAGATTTAGTTATTTGAAGATTATACTTTTCAAGAGATGAGTTTCTTTGGTTGGATTCATTAACATTAACATTTGTTTGATTTGATTGGAAAAAAGTCCCCGATTATCACTCGCACAGTCATTCCTATCGTTGTTGTGATGATATCAAGATACAGAAATAGGAAGATTTTAATTTATTTTTTTTATCAATTGAAGAAATTACGCCTATGCAGTTCTCAAAGGTATATAGTCTTGCTTAAAATTAAGAATCAAACTTTATCATCTAGTCATTGAATTACAATGAAAAAAACTAAAAAATTATAATTTACAATTGCCAAATAAAACAATAAATGAGTGAATAATGATTCTATGATTTGAAAAAATATATATTATTTTTATTATATTACAATATGTAAATTAAAAATGGCAAAAAAAAATAAGAAAACAAAAAAATTTATTATTTTTTTAATTCAAATATCGTAAATTTATTTTTTAATTTAATATTTATTTTAAATTAAACACTATTTATTTTATTTTAATTTTTAATGATTTCCATAATTTAAAATTTAAAAATTAAATGAATTTATTTTATTGAATTTTTTTAATTAATGCATTTATTACTTTAATAAACATTATAAAATTATAAATAAATGAAGTTACATAATATTGATTTCTTCAATAATATAGTATTGTGCATTAAAGATTGATATAATAATATAATGTGAGAAACACTGAGTAGTATTTTATTGGTATGAATTAATTCTTCAATATAAAACATATTAATATAAATTTAAATAATAATTTTGATATAAAAAAAAATTATGTATATAATTTTCACTCAAAAATATGTATATAATCTTCACTCAAAAATACCACCAAAATTATTTTTAATTTTAAATGAGCACAATCATTTTTAATTTTCATTATTCTTGACACAATTATTTTTAATATCACCGTAGTTATTTTTATTTTGATATTGACATAAGAAGAAAATGAGCATTTCTAAGATAAGAACTAATTTTCATGAGCTTCATAGTGAAATAAACATTATTTTACTCACAAAATACTGTGGGAAGAAAGATTTTGTCACCTTTGTGATACTAAGAGGGTTGAAGATGAAAAAAATTCTTAGATTTTCTAGCTTATAGTCAAATCCATTCTAATTTTTAAAATATTTGTCCCATTATCAACCTTGTTAACATATTAAGGCAGGAAAACTATGGTGATTTGAGAAACCTTTGGTGACTTGGGAATGCTTTTTTCATTCTATTCAAGCATATGAATAATTTTATTGATTTTTTACCTTCTTAAAGTGGGATAGGATAAACCATATTGGTCTTAGTGGTGGCAGTGGTGCAGCCTATCATCACGATAATTAAATGCTGCAGGGAGATCGTGAAACCAAATGCGTCGTCATCATCATCATCATC
The DNA here is from genome assembly GCA_034641835.2 of Pinus albicaulis. Taxonomy (NCBI): domain Eukaryota; kingdom Viridiplantae; phylum Streptophyta; class Pinopsida; order Pinales; family Pinaceae; genus Pinus; species Pinus albicaulis. Next base: position 996,906,397 of record CM076575.1, on the reverse strand, counting down.
ATCATCATCATCATCATCATCATCCTCATCATCATCATCATCATCATCATCATCATCCATCATCTGTCATCTTCATCTCATCATCATCATCATCATATATTGATTTAATATATATATATATTGGTGTGTTTCATTTTAAAAAGAATCCATCTTATTTTTTGATTTTTTTTTAATTTAACGGAAATTTATCATTTAAATTTATATTATATATGTTATCAACTATTTTTTATTACACAATTAAATTAACATAACATCCAATTATTTATATATATTTTTCATTAATAATTAAATAAATTCAATTTTTTTTAATAATATAGGCTTATTTAAAGTTTAAATTTTTGCCCACGGGGTTAGAATAGATGGTGATCAGGTGTACTATTAAGTCACTCCGTGATGTGAGGCTAGTGTGGCCTAGGCCGAGTGCGATCCTCGGGTGATTTTGACGGCTTAGATGCCCCTAGGTCACAGTTTCTCAAGTCTCATGTCAAGCCTAATGTAATACATAATGAACCTAGACCACTTACAAACAAAAAACAGTTTAAATTTTCAATTTTTAAAATATTAAACTATAAAAATCAATTAATTAATATTTAATTTTAAAAATAAATATTAAACTCAAAGTATTTTTGTCAATATTGTATTTTGGTGATAATTATGTATATAATCCTCTCTCAGCAAAATTAAGTATATAAACATGATATCGACACAATTAAGTATCTATTCATCTCTCTTCTTTCCTACTACTTTCGGAAAAACCCTCTCTCGCTTTCTCTATTTTTTTCTACTACTACTAGAAAAAAACCTCTTTAATATTAATTGGATTTTGTTAAATTTTCACTTTCTTTGATTGTTATCATCCTTTAGGTTAATGATTTTCTATGCATACTATTTACTAGCATAAATGGGTTTTGTTTCAATTTGCTAAAGGATTTCAAAAGTACTCTGAAAGAGACTACTACTATTAAATTAGCACAACAATATAGTTTTCCTTTTCGTTTTCTTGATCAATATATTAGCACCAATTTTCCTATGAATATAAAGATACTATCATTCTAAAACATTAATAAATGGTGAGGAAACCTAGCCCAGGTAGGGTTGTTTTGGTCTTATCTTCAAAGTTAAGCTAACAACGAATATGTCAAACCATTCCTCTAGATCCCATAAAATAATGTCGAAAGTGAAAAATCAATACTTATCCTCTTTATTTTAAAATAGAAGTACAACATCTCGTTGACTATTTGCATGAAAATACTTGATCTTGAATATCGAGTGCCTAATTCTCTTCTGCCTCTGCCTCTATATATCTTTCACTAGCCAAAGCACTATGAACTTTTCATTTAATGTGTGTTCAAACATAATTAAATTTCTTTCCTTTGGTTCTATTAATAAATTATCTAACTAAGGAGATTTAGTTATTTGAAGATTATACTTTTCAAGAGATGAGTTTCTTTGGTTGGATTCACTAACGTAACTAACAACCTGAGCGCTTCGATTTCAGATTGGAAAAAAGTCCCCGATTATCACTCGCACAGTCATTCCTATCGTTGTTGTGATGATATCAAGATACAGAAATAGGAAGATTTTAATTTATTCTTTTTATCAATTGAAGAAATTATGCCTATGCAGTTCTCAAACGTATATAGTCTTGCTTAAAATTAAGAATCAAACTTTATCATCTAATCATTGAATTACAATGAAAAAAACTAAAAAATTCTAATTTACAATTGCCAAATAAAACAATAAATGAGTGAATAATGATTTTATGATTTGAAAAAATATATATTATTTTTATTATATTACAATATGTAAATTAAAAATGGCGAAAAAAATAAGAAAACAAAAAAAATTATTATTTTTTTAATTCAAATATCGTAAATTTATTTTTTAATTTAATATTTATTTTAAATTAAACACCATTTATTTTATTTTAATTCTTAATGATTTCCATAATTTAAAATTTAAAAATTAAATGAATTTATTTTATTGAATTTTTTTAATTAATGCATTTATTACTTTAATAAACATTATAAAATTATAAATAAATGAAGTTACATAATATTGATTTCTTCAATAATATAGTATTGTGCATTAAAGATTGATATAATAATATAATGTGAGAAACACTTAGTAGTATTTTATTGGTATGAATTAATTGTTCAATATAAAACATATTAATATAAATTTAAATAATAAATCTGATATAAAAAAATTTATGTATATAATTTTCACTCAAAAATATGTATATAATCTTCACTCAAAAATACCACCAAAATTATTTTTAATTTTAAATGAGCACAATCATTTTTAATTTTCATTATTCTTGACACAATTATTTTTAATATCACCGTAGTTATTTTTATTTTGAAATTGACATAAGAAGAAAATGAGCATTTCTAAGATAAGAACTAATTTTCATGAGCTTCATAGTGAAATAAACATTATTTTACTCACAAAATACTGTGCGAAGAAAGATTTTGTCACCTTTGCGATACTAAGAGGGTTGAAGATGAAAAAAATTCTTAGATTTCCTAGCTTATAGTCAAATCCATTCTAATTTTCAAAATATTTGTCCCATTATCAACCTTGTTAACATATTAAGGCAGGAAAACTATGGTGATTTGAGAAACCTTTGGTGACTTGGGAATGCTTTTTTCATTCTATTCAAGCATATGAATATTTTTATTGATTTTTTACCTTCTTAAAGTGGGATAGGATAAACCATATTGGTCTTAGTGGTGGCAGTGGTCCTCATCGTCATCGTCGTCGTCATCATCATCATCATCATCAAAATATATTGATTTAATATATATATATATAATTTTTCAAAATTGTGTTTCATTTTAAAAAGAATCCATCTTATTTTTTGATTTTTTTAATTCAATGGAAATTTATCATTTAAATTTATATTATATATGTTATCAACTATTTTTTATTACATAATTAAATTAACATAACATCACAATTATTTATATATATTTTTCATTAATAAGTAAAAAATTCAACTTTTTTTAATAATATAGGCTTATTTAAAGTTTAAATTTTCGCCCACGGGGTTAGAATAGATGGTGATCAGGTGTACTATTATGTCACTCTGTGATGTGAGGCTAGTGTGGCCTAGGCCGACTACGATCCTCGGGTAATTTTGACGGTTTAGATGCCCCTAGGTCACAGTTTCTCAAGTCACATGTCAAGGCTAATGTAATATATAATGAACCTAAACCACTTACAAACAAAAAAACAGTTTATATTTTCAATTTTTAAAATATTAAACTATAAAAATCAATCAATTAATATTTAATTTAAAAAATAAATAATAAACTAAAAGTATTTTTGTCAATATTGTATTTTGGTGATAATTATGTATATAATCCTCTCTCAGCAAAATTAGGTATATAAACGTGATATCGACGCAATTAAGTATCTATTCATCTCTCTTCTTTCCTACTACTTTTGGAAAAACCCTCTCTCGCTTTCTCTATTTTTTTCTACTACTACTAGAAAAAAACCTCTTTAATATTAATTGGATTTTGTTAAATTTTCACTTTCTTTGATTGTTATCATCCTTTAGGTTAATGATTTTCTATGCATACTATTTACTAGCATAAATGGGTTTTGTTTCAATTTGCTAAAGGATTTCAAAAGTACTCTGAAAGAGACTACTACTATTAAATTAGCACAACAATATAGTTTTCCTTTTGATTTGCTTGATCAATATATTAGCGCCAATTTTCCTATGAATATAAATATACTATCATTCTAAAACATTAATAAATGGTGAGGAAACCTAGCCCAGGTAGGGTTGTTTTGATCTTATCTTCAAAGTTAAGCTAACAATGAATATGTCAAACCATTCCTCTAGATCCCATAAAATAAGGTCTAATGTGAAAAATCAATACTTATCCTCTTTATTTTAAAATAGAAGTACAACATCTCGTTGACTATTTGCATGAAAATACTTGATCTTGAATATTGAGTGCCTAATGCTCTTCTGTCTCTGCCTCTATATATCTTTCACTAGCCAAAGCACTATGAACTTTTCATTTAATGTGTGTTCAAACATAATTAAACTTATTTCCTTTGGTTCTCTTAATAAATTATCTAACTAAGGAGATTTAGTTATTTGAAGATTATACTTTTCAAGAGATGAGTTTCTTTGGTTGGATTCACTAACGTAACTAACAACCTGAGCGCTTCGATTTCAGATGGGAAAAAAGTCCTCGATTATCACTCGCACAGTCATTCCTATCGTTGTTGTGATGATATCAAGATACAGAAATAGGAAGATTTTAATTTATTTTTTTTATCAATTGAAAAAATTACGCCTATGCAGTTCTCAAACGCATATAGTCTTGCTTAAAATTAAGAATCAAACTTTATCATCTAATCATTGAATTACAATGAAAAAAACTAAAAAATTCTAATTTACAATTGCCAAATAAAACAATAAATGAGTGAATAATGATTTTATGATTTGAAAAAATATATATTATTTTTATTATATTACAATATGTAAAATAAAAATGGCAAAAAAACAAAAAAAAAAACAAAAAAATTTATTATTTTTTTAATTCAAATATCGTAAATTTATTTTTTAATTTAATATTTATTTTAAATTAAACACTATTTATTTTATTTTAATTTTTAATGATTTCCATAATTTAAAATTTAATAATTAAATGAATTTATTTTATTGAAATTTTTTAATTAATGCATTTATTACTTTAATAAACATTATAAAATTATAAATAAATGAAGTTACATAATATTGATTTCTTCAATAATATAGTATTGTGCATTAAAGATTGATATAATAATATAATGTGAGAAACACTCAGTAGTATTTTATTGGTATGAATTAATTGTTCAATATAAAACATATTAATATAAATTTAAATAATAAATTTGATATTAAAAAAAAAATTATGTATATAATTTTCACTAAAAAATATGTATATAATCTTCACTCAAAAATACCACCAAAATTATTTTTAATTTTAAATGAGCACAATCATTTTTAATTTTCATTATTCTTGACACAATTATTTTTAATATCACCGTAGTTATTTTTATTTTGAAATTGACATAAGAAGAAAATGAGCATTTCTAAGATAAGAACTAATTTTCATGAGCTTCATAGTGAAATAAACATTATTTTACTCACAAAATACTGTGGGAAGAAAGATTTTGTCACCTTTGCGATACTAAGAGGGTTGAAGATGAAAAAAATTCTTAGATTTCCTAGCATATAGTCAAATCCATTCTAATTTTCAAAATATTTGTCCCATTATCAACCTTGTTAACATATTAAAGAGCGGGGGATACCTATGGTGATTTGGGGGAAGCAACTTTGGTGACTTGGGAATGTTTTTTTCATTCTATTCAAGCATGTGAATATTTTTGATGATTTTTACCTTCTTAAAGTGGGATAGGATAAACCATATTTTTGTCTTGGTATTATAGCCCGATGGTCCTCATCGTCATCGTCGTACGTCATATCATCATCATCATCATCATATATTGATTTAATATATATATATATATATATATATATATATATATATATATATATATATATATATATATATATATATATATATATATATATATATATATATAATTTTTCAAAATTGTGTTTCATTTTAAAAAGAATCAATCTTATTTTTTGATTTTTTTAATTCAACGGAAATTTATCATTTAAATTTATATTATATATGTTATCAACTATTTTTTATTACACAATTAAATTAACATAACATCACAATTATTTATATATATTTCTCATTAATAAGTAAAAAAATTCAATTTTTTTTAATAATATAGGCTTTGTTAGGTCTCTGTAACAAGCAAGATTGGCAAAGTCCGATCACAGAGTTAACATCATTTCAACCAACTTTGGGATTCTAGGATCTAGCCCTCCTGAATCCGGAGAGGGATCTCTCCAATATCTACAAAGATGGATATTGTCTTTGAAGTTTAGGGTGATGATATTAGGCTAGTTATGAAGACCAAGGGTTTTGTTTGGTTTTCTCAGATGGTTGAACATAGTTGCTGTCTGAGACGGAAAGATCTATATGCAACTAGGTTCAAAGGTGAGAAGTTGCAAGTGAACAGAATAAGCTTTGATTCTAAAAAAAGATGATGGCAAGTTTTCAATCCATTGGGCTATGGAGTCATAAGAGAATTTAATTGAAACATCCAGGTTCAAGAGTAATCTATGGGGAAAGTCATCTAGGCCTAAGGATCTCTTTGAAGTTTGATTTATGGAATGGGGTGATACAAAAAGAAAGGGAATTAACAGATGCAGAACAAAGAGCAGCCCAGGATCTGGTAAGTACTTTGAAACTAGCCAGCCTTTGACCAGGCACTTAAGGAAAACATAGAAGGAAACTAGGATTTGGTAAGTACTTTGAAACTATCCAGCCTTTGATACACTTCTGATAGAACACAAATTAAAAAAACAAAGGGAAACTTGAAGGCAACCTTTGGAGCAGAAACTAGTCAGCTTTTGACACATCCTAAGGGAAACAGACAAACAGTTGAGCAAACAAGAAAGGGACTCAGGGCTAACCTTTGATTTCCTCAATTCATTCCTTACACAACATATATGAAAGTAACATTTAAAAATAACATTCAACAGTGACGAAAAGATGAGGGAACGCCAACATCTCTGTGCTTAGACTGAATTAAATCATTTCTAAATAACACAATTAGGAGAAAACATTGGGATAAAGATTTTTCAGCCAGAGAAGGTCACTGATATACAACAAGCTCTAACACTGTTTAAACTGTTCTTTACAGTGGAAAATGAAACAAATTGAAAACTGAAATAAAATGACAAGTTACAGTGAGAATAACATCACCATCAGCATAGACCAGGATCCCATAAATCAGCTTGTATTGATTGCTTCAAACTGGTTACAATCTTCAAATCCAATGTTTTAATTCACCTCTCTTCACAACCTAACCTATCTGTTACAAGCAGAGCTCCAAGGGCCCATGAAACCACTATTTACAGTCAAGAGTTTTCCACTCAGAAACAGCTACAATGCTTCAGCAATTACATTAACAACCAAAAATCCAACCCCTCACTCATCTTCTTCTGGAGTATTTATAGAAGGATGAGGAGGTGAGATCTGATAAAAAGATCTCAAATACAATCAATGCAGAATTAATGTCTTCCTGAACCCGTGAGGCTCGATGAAGAAATTCTACAGGTGTTACATTGCATTAATGTGTTTACACTGATGAAGTAAGCTCGAAGGGAGCTTGTGTTGACCTTTGAGGCTCTGCGTACTGTTAGGGTTACTCTGCAAACATTCTATCATTTAAATCTGGTGCAGTAATAACTTCTTTGGTTGTTCCGAGGCATAATATCTGATCTTGTTCAATAAATTCATCCTCTGATTGAGCATTCTGAGGCAATAGGTGGCACTGTGGTGGTTGAGGAATCAATTCTCCTCAAAGTATGGCGGTGGAGGCGATCTGTCTGATGAACACTTTTAGGTTTTGCTTTAATCCGTGTTCTGAGCCGGGGATTAGGCTTTTGATAACCGTCTTAGCCGTAATCCCCGCCAATTTATTCATAAAACTGATGCTCTGGTTCATTCTGTCTTCAAAGCCCGATACTCTTCCTCTGCGTTGTTTCTGCGGGTATTCTTCGCTAAGAAGGGCTGTGTAGGTAGAAAAAGGCATCAGTGCCGTTCGAAATACCGATGAAACGTGAAAAATGACCTTGCTGGTGATTTCTACAGAGAAATTTAGACATAGAGGATCGTCACCCTCCTGGTCTGAGAACCCTGTTTAAAACACGAAAAAACGACTTTTCCCTGCAAAATACGAGAAAAATGAGAAAATCCTACGTTATATGGATAGACTGCATCGGAAGGCGTGCGGGAAAATGAAGCGATCAGAGCCGTTGATCATATTACAATCAACGGTCGGGAGCGTTTTGAACAGTCAACGGAGGAAAAGATGAACCATGCGACGGAATCGGGAGAACAAATGAGAGCCGTCGATCTGCGGAGATCGACGGTGGGGATCGGCTTTCAAACGCGTCGAGGGAGATTTTAACAGGCGGGTGAGTTCGTTAAAGGGTGAGCGGAAAAGGCGATCAGGGACCGTCGGATTGGAGGGCCCAGATCCGACGGCGGGGGTGAATCCCGCTGCGGGGCCACGGGACGAGGATTAACGCGCGGGCGATGGGATTTTCACGGCAGTTTTGGAGTGAGGTGGAGGACACGTGTCGGCCAGCGGGCGGAATCGCTGGCCGACGGGAGAAAACCATTTAACGCGGAAAGCGGTGCGGGATACATACCACGGTTTTGAAAACGAGCGCGGGGGAAAAAAGGGGGGGTCCACCAGGGTATGGGGTACACTCCGCACCGTTGATCCGTGGGACAGATCGACGGCTGAGTTTCAATATGATTTTCTTTGGTGGAAAAATAAAATAAACCCGACTTTGCGTTTTACAAAGGTTTTCAATGTTTTTGGGTAATAAATAAATTCCAAGTGTTAAGCGCCCGTAGGACTTAGCACACGGTTCTGGCGTGGGGACATATGGATGGAGAGAAAGTAGGAGCTTAGCCTGAGGGGCTAAAGCCTAACGCATAGAAAGGTATGTTTTTCTATGGTTTTTAACTGATTTTTGAAAAAGGAGAAAGGTTCCGATAGGTCAAAAAGTGGGTTTTTAACCTTGGGAAAAAGAAATTAATGGAGGAATAAGGGGTAATACATGATTTAGTGGGATTTTTATGAAGAAAAGGCAATTGGAGGATGAAGGTAAAAAATGGAGGAAAGGGAGGGGAAAAAGGAGGAGGATGCAGCAATACTTGACTTGGATTTTCTTGGGGAATCAGAGGCTGGGGAGAAGGAAAAGTATGAAGAACCAACCAGCAATTTGTGATCTTACCAACAGTCTTCAAGCACCAACAAGTTTCAGGATTGAATTTGTTTCTTGAAGGCTGCAAAGAATATTTAGCCACCAACTGATATAATTGAAAAATATAAGTGGCTAACAGTGGTTCCACTTAGGGATGGTGTCTTCTTGAAGACATCAAGAATTCAGACTTGATTTCTCTGGGATGCTGACTGGTGTCTGACCCATCACTTTCTCTTGCTTCCTTCTGGAAAAAATAATGTCAGTCATGAAAGAGAGATGAATTTCATCAATACAACTTCTACCTACCCCAATCCTACTGATCTAACATTTTTTCTTCATCAGAGTGCACTTGGATTGGCAAACTCTTTACACAACATTTTATTCTTTTGAAAGCAGGAAATCTAATCTACTTCTACTCCTTATTTCTCCCTGAACTCAGATTAAACAGTTGAGCTCAGATATTCCTCTACCTATTCTACTATTTGTTGGGATTAAACAGTCCAACAAACTTTTATTCACTAAATTCTACAGCGGAAATTTTAAAAATAGTCAAGTCAAGATTGAGTTGTTTGACTTGCTATGATCTATGGCATAAAGACAAGCTGCACATAGATTATTATTTGCAGAAAAATTTAAATCAAAACAGAAGGCTTAAGATCTAAAAATTTTCTCATTATGGCCTTCTCTCATATTCACAGCTCTGTTTTTTCTTTTCAGTGAGCTATCTTTATGTTTCCTCTGGTTCAAGTTTTGAGCGAATTAGAACCAGGTCTTTTTTTCTTTGACTCAGAAATTAGAGTAGCTTTGAGTCATCTCTTTGGAAACTTTGGTTCATATTTTGATTTTGTTTGAACCTTCATTTCTACCCTACTCTATCTACTGATAAGCCGAGATTAAACAGTTTGGCAAATCAATTTTGCTATCCTATCAGCAGAAAATTGAAAGCTAATTAGTCAAGATTAAACAGTTTGACCAATTAGAAGTGTGTTTCAAGGAGTGGCATTTAGGCTTGCACACTTTCAGATTCATTTCTCTTTTTGGCATGGGGCCTTGCCTTTCTTGTTTTCATTTCTTCCCTCTTTTCTTTTTCTTTGTTTTTGTATTTTTTGACTTTTCATAATTTTGAATGCAATGATGGATGACGTATTTACAATGGAAAAAGGTAAAAAGGCTTCAAACATGAAATAATTTAAGACAGGTAATGCTTAAGCATCCTGCCATTGACAGAACCCCCAAATAATTCTGCTCCATTCAGCTCTTGTAAGAAAAATGCATTGTTTCCAGCAACTGAATGAATGGAGTAAGGACCAAGCCATAGATTGTCAAATTTACCATGCTTTCCCTTGTCTTCCCTCTTTGAGTCCCACTTTAAGACTTTGTCCCCAATCTTGAAATTGTTGGCCTTTGTTCTTCTGTCAAATATCTTCTTGATATTGTCTTGCTTCTGTAATGCTTTGTTGTACACTTCCTCTCTGGTTTGCTGAAGATGAATGGTCTGATTTATTCTTCTAATTATGTCATCTTCTTCAGTCTGCAACTCTTGAATTAACTTCATAACTGGTACACCAAGGCTGCTAGGAAAAATTTCATCTGTACCATACACAAGCTGGAAGGGTGACATACCAATGGATTTCTTCAAAGTCAATCTGTCAGCCCAAAGTGCATGGATCAGCTTTTTTGTGCCAAGACTTCTTGTTGCCTTCCAACAGTTTCTTTATTATGTTCACTAAGCTTTTGTTGGAAGACTCTGCAAGTCCATTACCTTGAGGGTAATAGGCTGTGGAGTGCCCCAATGTTATCTGGTATTTGTGACAGAACTCTACCATTCTCTTTGACCCAAATGCTGTAGCATTATCTGTAATGATCTTGGTAGGACAGCCAAATCTGGAGAGGATATTAGTTTCTATGAATTTAATGATAACTGAATCATTGGCCTGTCTACAAGGAATCGCTTCTATCCACTTAGTGAAATAGTCTGTGGCAGTAAGAATCCACCTGTGTTGAGCAGAAGATGATGGGTGGATTTCTCCTATGAAGTCAAGTCCCCACTGTTGAAAAGGGGCTTCAACAGTAATTGGATGTAGAGGAAGAGGTAGTAATTTTCTCTTGCCCTCGAACAATTGGCATTTGTGGCAAGTGGTTGTAAGTTTGTGCACATCAGGAAAAAGAGTAGGCCAATAGAAACCAGCCCTCAAAATTTTGTTGGCTGTTGACTTCCAGTACAGATGGCCTCCACACTCTCCTTCATGGAATTCCTGCTTAATATTTTCTGCATCAAACTCAGGCAAACATTTAAGCAATATACCACTAGCATTTTTCCAATAAAGACATTTATCAATAATGCAATAGTTTACAGCTTTTAACTTTAGGAATCTCGCCTTTGTTTTGGATAAACCAGGAGGTGTGTTTAAATTAAGCAAAACATAAACAATATTAGTATACCAAGGAGAATTCGCAAAATAATCTTCAACAATGGGAGTTGAGAATTCTTCTTGGTCATCCAAAGCATTAATCATATTAATATCAAGAACTTCACAATTTGATTCAGCCATTAATTTAGCTAGACCCTGACCTTTGATAAGCTTAGTGGATTTAATCTCTAAATCATATTCAAGAATAACAGCAATCCACTTACCTCTCTTACCATCTGGATCCTGGGTTAGAATGTCTTTTACAACTGAATTTGGGACAAAGGCAATGATATGTGAGTGAAGGATGTATACCCTGAAGTCTTTTAAAGCTTTTACCAAAGCAAAAGCCTATTTTTCCATAATATTATACCTCAAAGGGGCATCCCTCAATGCCTTGCTAAAGAATGCAATGGGCTGCTCTTGCCCTTGTGGATTTTTCTGTAAAAGGACAGCAGCTATAGTATGTTCTGATGCAAATGAGAAGATATAAAAATCCTTTGAAAAATCGGGACTTATGAGAACTGGTTTTTGGTTAACGCTTGTTTAACAAGTTCAAAGGATGTCTTTGCTTCTGAGGTCCATTTTACCCCTTGCTCCTTCTTCAACATGTTTGTGATATTCCTAAGGAGCTCAGCCAAGTTGGGGATGAACCTTCTCAAAAAGTTTATCTTTCCAATGAAAGACTGCAACTCTTTGATATTTCGAGGATGAGAGATTTGCAATATGGCCTCAATCCTCATGGGATCTATCTTTATGCCCTGCTCTGAAATGATATGCCCAAGAAGCTTACCTTCTTGGAGACCAAATAATGTCTTCTTGGGGTTCAAAGATATCCCAAACCTTCTGCACTTCTTGAAAACTTTCCTCAAATGTTCTAAGTGTTCTTCATCTATTTTTGAAAACACAGTTACATCATCAAGATAGATAATGATGAAGAAGCCCAATTCTTCCGAGAATGCTATGTCCATGGCTCTCTGAAAGGTCGCTCCAGCATTCATTAAACCAAAAGGCATTTTCACATACATGAAAGTGCCCCATGGTGTAGTAAAAGCTGTCTTTAATTGATCATCAGGGTGGACTAGGATTTGATTATACCCTGAATAGCCATCCAGCAAAGAAATTCTTTTAGACCCCACCACCCTTTGCAAAATATGATCCATCTTGGGCAAAGGGTAGTTGTCTTTTAATGAAGCTTTGTTTAAATTTCGGAAGTCTATACAAAGCCTGATTTCTCCAGTCTTTTTCCTAACAGACACCAGATTAGATACCCACTCAGAATATCTAATAGGGACAATAATGCCAGCATCGTGCATCTTCATAATTTCCTTCTTAACCAATGGCAACTGGACAGGGTTGATTCTGCGCAGTTTTTGTTTGAACGGTTTTTGGTTTTCTTTAAGAGGGATTTTGTGCTGTATTATTTCAGTATCATAGGATTTAAGATCTTCGTAACTCCATGCAAAAACATCAGAAAATTCTTTAAACAGCTCTAGGTATTTGAGTTTAATGTGAGTTGGTAAAGTTTTAGACAGTTTGATCAATCTCGGTTTTTCCTCACTGCCTATATTACATTCCTCCACTTCAGTTTCCACAGGTTCTAGTTTCGGTTTGTTGGCCACATCATCAAAATCAAACAGTTCTTCTAGAGGGGCCAAACCCTTGGGCAGACTATCACTGCTAGAATGCAGAGTTTCCATTTATTCTGTTTCAAGTTTCGAACTTAACTCTGTTTGGTGTGTAGATATGATAGTATGAAGGTTTATATCTACCAGCTGTGGAGATGGTTCTTCTTCACCAAGAAAATTTTCTTCACTGCAGTCTGTATCATAGTCTGAATCTGAATTATGGGGTTCAAACTCATTTCTGAATTGCATGAAGTCTTCTATTTGTTTATCTCCATCAAATACCTGCCAATATTTCTTTTTATCTGGGATAGCTGGTCTGAATTTTATCTGAGAGGTGTCATCATACAGCATTGGGCAGGTTCTAGCAGCAAAGGCTAAATTGTGGGCTGCAATATTTCTTTTTCTTGGGACAAAAGATAAAGAGGACTCCTCAAATGTTTTCAAAAGATCAATGACATCATTCCTGTAGGCCCTAAGTCTTGGGTGATTTGCATTATACTCCCCATTAACTTGCCTAATGATTAATTCAAAATCTCCATAAACATCGATTCTCTTGGCACCTAGTTTTCTCAAAAGATGCAAGCCTAAGAGAAGGGATTCATATTCTGCTATGTTGTTGGAACATTGAAAGTTTAATTTGCATGAGATACATTCTGTATGATTATTTTCAGTGTTAGTGATCCAGACACCTACACCAGCATTTGTTTTGGTGCATGACCCATCAAAATACATAGTCCAGAGAGGCAGATTTTCAGTTTGGTGAATGGACGTTGTATCATTTGATTCCTCAAGTTTCTCATCGAGTTGAGGACTGCCTTTCGGACTGTCAAGTTTTAAGTTCAAAGGATTGATAACTTGTAGTCCGAGATCTGAGTTTAGTTTGCTGGGATCTTCAGACACAATAGACCGTTTCGGCACTTCAGCGTTGTGTTCCTCCTCTTTTATTTCAACCATGGATTCTATTGAAACAATTTGTTCTGTGAGTGTTTCATTATTGAACATGATAAAAGAATCAAGGCTCGTGTTTATAGCATAGAGAGGGGAGTTTTGAGGCCGATCCTGACTTGTTACTGTGTACTGCATGTGGGATTCCCTATAAAGCCTCCTAGTTTGATTGAAGACAGGGATAGTTGCATAGGTCATGTCCATTTGCATGGTCCCCTGTAACTTAGCCCCCCAAGACCGTGATAAAAGAATTCCATACTTTGGGGGGACATCAGCCACAACAACATCCATGACTAAACATTTGGCTGGAATTTGGGCTAAATTAACACAGAGATCTTTAATCAATCCTAGACACTTAACTCTGCTTGAGTCAAAGGAGTATAGATCTTTGTAAGGTCTGGTAATTTCAAGACCCAGGCCTTCCATTACAGCTTTTGGCATTAAATTATGGGAAGCACCTGAGTCATGCATAGCATTATGCAGAATTTTGTCATGAATGTTTAGGCTTACATAAAAGGGAGGGACAGGACCTTCTTGGAACTTTCCTTCAATCTTAGGGCCAAAAATAAGCTCTGGTTGGTTGTCACTAAGATTGAGAGTATCTTCATTATCTTCTAAGTTTAAAGCCTTCAAAATTTTGGACCTATATACATGCTGGGCAGCTAACTCAGTTAAAGGAACAGAGATTTTGATCTTTGAGATTTCCTGCTCTAGGCTGAAAAGGTTTTGATTCTTCAAAGTATTGACTTCAGCCTTGTTTACTGCCACTTTATCAGCAATAACAGCTTGCTGATTTGGTTTATCTACAGTTGAAACAGTTGTTTTTCCAGGAGTACTAACTGAGGTGCTAGCACTACTAACGTTGGCACTCTATTTTTCGATGTTTTGAGTGTCTTTCTCTTTATCATTACCAGAATCAACAGCCACCGTTTTGTCCTTTTGTTTGATTGTTTTAAACTTGGTTGCAGTGCTATTTTGAGAAGGTTTGTCAAAGGTTTTATTGTTGGGGGTTTGTTTATTAGATCTACTTCTGAGTTGATATTCCCTTAAAGGCTCTATGACAGCGTTCTCCATGTTCTGATAGCTATTCTCATTATCATTTCTTCTGTCATCATAAGGTGTATAAAGACCTTGTTTATTATCATAATGAACCTCAAAGTCATCATCATTTACCCCAAATAAGTTTATATCATCTTCCTCTGTTATTTGATCTGTTTGTTCAACCTCACTCAAAAAGTTCTGATGAAAGGGAGGAATGACCTGCTGATCATCTTCCCTGGGTCTGTTTGGAGGCTGATTTCTTCTAAGATTATGATTATGGTTTTGGTTTTTGTTTTGAGGAGCGTTTTGATTTAGACTTTCTTGTGCTCTTTCTAGAATGCTCATTTTCTTTATCATTTCTTCCATCATTCTTTCCATCTTTGAGCTTGAAGTAGAAGGGGTGGATTCCTCTCTAAAAGATACTCTCTTTTCAGCTTTCATCCTTTCTCTTTTCTCCATGAGGTTCACCTCCACAGAAAGAGCACCTCTTTGCATATCTTCAAGGGTTGCAAAGATTCTTTCTCTGAGTGAATATGTCATGTCTGGATCAAACCCTTCCTGAAATTTGTTTAAGGCTGATCCCTGAGGAGGTTTCAGTTTAGGGGAAAGTGCATTATACACACTGTTAAATCTGGTACAATAAGCTTGTACACTTTCCCCTGGGTTCCTATGGAGATTGTTATAGTCGGCAAGGACTTGGAGAGGGTTTTTCCTTACTTCCCATTTGTTTAAAAATGTTTGATGGAAGGCTTGGAGGTCGTTAATACTATGGGGGGTTAAACCTTTAAACCATTTTCTCACTTCTCCCCCCAAACTTTGAGCAAATAATCTGATTTTGACATAATCATTATCAATTTCATTTCTGTCAAAGTAGTCATTCATCTTGTCCACATGTTGAGATGTTGTTATAGTATTACTAGCATCATATAATGGAATTTTGGACTGATAGTCCTGTGGAAGATTGACTAATGGTACAGGAAGGACTAAGGGAGCATACCATGCTGCCATGATATGTGGTGGGGGTGGATTTACAAGAGGAGGTGTGGGTTGAAGTGGAGTGTTTTGAACAGTGGATGAAAGATGAACAGAAGTGGATGGAACAACAGTAGATCTCTGAGCTGATCTCGGATGAGAGACACCTAGATTACGTAAGAAATGTAAATCAGGAGGTGTTGATTCTCTATTCTCAAGAGTTTCACTTGTTTCGGAGGATGAAAGTGTAGGCTCAGACTCTAACTGATCTAAATCACCAAATGACCTAGTTCTGAATGGGTTTAATAAGTCAATTTGTGATTCATGAAGAGCTGAAAGGTTTTCAGGGACTGAATTGGCTCTTAGGGGTGGTCTGAAGATAGTTGAGGATTGTATCCTAGGAGACTTCCTAAGAATTCTTTCTGGGTTGTCAACTATTTCAAGAGGGTTTGGGTCAGGATGGGCTCTAGTATAAATCTTTTTAGGAGCCACAATTTTTATATGTTTAGACCCAACTTAAACAAGGAAAGTTCAACCAGATATGACAATCTTTAGACGGTTAACTAATCTGTTTTCTCAATTCGAATCCTGCAGTCCTCTAACTGAGTTTGAATGTCGTTATAATGATAAGGGTTCTTCCCAGTGGAGTCTTAAGGTCTGTTCAGGATGGTGGAGTCGCCAGGTGGAAGGTTCAGAGTGTTTTCAAAGGAGTACACTGTCCACCATAGTGTTTGTGAAACATTCCTTTTCAAGGATATCTCAAAACACAACAAACTCTAACCAGAGATTGACTGGGAGGGCATTCACCAGATATGTCACCCCTAAAAGAGGGTGAGATCCAGAGGCTACCTGGCCCTTTCCAGACTCTGTCTAAGAGTATAGGGTAAAACACATCAAATACGTATACAAGATATCAAAACTAGTGTTTTACTACCAATCTGAAATGTTTTTGGTATTTTCTGAATTGTTTATATTTGTGGTTTTAAAAGAATGTCCTAAATTTGCCTCAAAACTTAGCTACGGTTATGAAACAAAGACAGTCTATCCTTATGGCTAAGCTAGCTGATTTTCCAAGGTTAGATAAAAACTTAAAAGAATCCTAGGGTTGACCTAGTTTGTCACCGATTCAATTGATCTTCATCTTGATTAACATTTCTTGGTAGTGCTTGAAAAGGTTGCTTTTGACTCTCAAAATGTTATGAAGATTTTGGGTAAGGGTCTCCAGCGGAGTCGCCAGAAATGTTAGTTTCTGGTGGCTCAAGCCAGCTAATAAAGAAAGTGCTCTATGAACCCTAACGCAAGCTTTTTATGAATAGATTGGAAATAGATTTAGATGCAAAAGACTCTGAGTTTTCCCCAGCGGAGTCACCAGAAATGTTAGGTCTCTGTAACAAGCAAGATTGGCAAAGTCCGATCACAGAGTTAACATCATTTCAACCAACTTTGGGATTCTAGGATCTAGCCCTCCTGAATCCAGAGAGGGATCTCTCCAATATGTACAAAGATGGATATTGTCTTTGAAGTTTGAGGTGATGATATTAGGCTAGTTATGAAGGCCAAGGGTTTTGTTTGGTTTTCTCGGATGGTTGAACATAGTTGCTGTCTGAGACGGAAAGATATATATGCAAATAGGTTCAAAGGTGAGAAGTTGCAAGAAAACAGAGTAATCTTTGATTATAAAGAAAGATGATGACAAGTTTTCAATCCATTGGGCTATGGAGTCATAAGAGAATTTAATTGAAACATTCAGGTTCAAGAGTAATCTATGGGGCAAGTCATCTATGCCTAAGGATATCTTTAAAGTTTGATTTATGGAATGGGGTGATACAATAAGAAAGGGAAATAACAGATGCAGAACAAAGAGCAGCCCAGGATCTGGTAAGTACTTTGAAACTAGCCAGCCTTTGACCAGGCACTTAAGAAAAACATAGAAGAAAACTAGGATCTGGTAAGTACTTTGAAACTATCCAGCCTTTGATACACTTCTAATAGAACACAGATAAAAAACAAAGGGAAACTTGAAGGCAACCTTTGGAGCAGAAACTAGCGGGCAGGGCTCACCTTTCTCCTCATCTTAGTTCTTCTTTACTTAGTTACTTCCAAGACAATCACCAAGATAACACAGAATGGCCCAAGATCTGATAAGTACTTTGAAACTAGTCAGCTTTTGACACATTCTAAGGGAAACAGACAAATAGTTGAGCAAACAAGAAAGGGACTCGGGGCTAACCTTTGATTTCCTCAATTCATTCCTTACACAACATATATGAAAGTAACATTTAAAAATAACATTCAGCAGTGACGAAAAGATGAGGGAACGCCAGCATCTCTGTGCTTAGACTGAATTAAATCATTTCTAAATAACACAATTAGAAGAAAACATTGGGATAAATATTTTTCAGCCAGAGAAGGTCACTGATATGCAGCAAACTCTAACACTGTTTAAACTGTTCTTTATAGTGGAAAATGAAACAAATTGAAAACAGAAATAAAATGACAAGTTACGGTGAGAATAACATCACCATCAGCATAGACCAGGATCCCATAAATCAGCTTGTATTGATTGCTTCAAACCGGTTACAATCTTCAAATCCAATGTTTTAATTCACCTCTCTTCACAACCTAACCTATCTGTTACAAGCAGAGCTTCAAGGGCCCATGAAACCACTATTTACAGTCAAGAGTTTTCCACTCAGAAACAGCTACCACGCTTCAGCAATTACATTAACAACCAAATAATCCAACCCCTCTCTCATCTTCTTCTGGAGTATTTATAGAAGGACGAGGAGGTGAGATCTGATAAAAAGATCTCAAATACAATTAATGCAGAATTAATATCTTCCTGACCCCGTGAGGCTCGATGAAGAAATTCTACAGGTGTTACATTGCATTAATGTGTTTATACTGATGAAGTAAGCTCGAAGGGAGCTTGTGT
Source organism: Pinus albicaulis (assembly GCA_034641835.2). Lineage (NCBI taxonomy): Eukaryota > Viridiplantae > Streptophyta > Pinopsida > Pinales > Pinaceae > Pinus > Pinus albicaulis. The sequence goes on along the minus strand of CM076575.1, from coordinate 996,887,590 downwards.
TGACCTTTGAGGCTCGGTGTACAGTTAGGGTTACTCTGCAAACATTTTGTCATTGAAATCTGGTGCAGTAATAACTTCTTTGGTTGTTCCGAGGCATAATATCTGATCTTGTTCAATAAATTCATCCTCTGATTGAGCATTCTGAGGCAATAGGTGGCACTGTGGTGGTTGAGGAATCAATTCGCCTCAAAGTATGGAGGTGGAGGCGATCTGTCTGATGAACACTTTTAGGTTTTGCTTTAATCCGTGTTCTGAGCCGGGGATTAGGCTTTTGATAACCGTCTTAGCCGTAATCCCCGCCAATTTATTCATAAAACTGCTGCTCTGGTTCATTCTGTCTTCAAAGCCTGATACTCTTCCTATGCATTGTTTCTGCGAGTATTCTTCGCTAAGCATGGCTGTGTAGGTAGAAAAAGGCATCAATGCCGTTAGAAACACCGATGAAACGTGAAAACCGACCTTGTAGGTGATTTCTACAGAGAAATTGAGACATAGAGGATCGTCACCCTCCTGGTCTGAGAACCCTGTTTAAAACACGAACAAACGACTTTTCCCTGCAAAATACGAGAAAAATGAGGAAATCCTGCGTTATATGGATAGACTGCATCGGAAGGCGTGCGGGAGAATTGAGCGATCAGAGCCGTTGATCATATTACAATCAACGGTCGGGAGCATTTTGAACAGTCAACGGAGGAAAAGATGGACCGTGCGACGGAATCGGGAGAACAAAAGAGAGCCGTCGATCTGCAGAGATCGACGGTGGGGATCGACTTTCAAACACGTCGAGGGAGATTTTAACGGGCGGGCGAGTTCGTTAAAGGGTGAGCGAAAAAGGCGATCAGGGACCGTCGGATGGGAGGGTCCAGATCCGACGGCGGGGTTGAATCCCGCTGCGGGGCCATAGGACGAGGTTTAACGCGCGGGCAATAGACATGGCACGGCGGTTTTGGAATGCAGTGGCGAACACGTGTCGGCCAGCGTGTGGAATCGCTGGCCGACGGAACAAAACCGCTATTCAAGGGAGGACGGTGCGGGATCCACACCATGGTTTTAGAAACGTACGCGGGGGGAAGAAAGGGGGGGGTCCACCAGGTGAAGAATTACTCCGCACCGTTGATCTGTGGGACATATCTACGGTCGAGTTTCAATATGACTTTCTTTGGCGGAAAAATAAAATAAACCCGACTTTGCGTTTTATAAAGGTTTTCAATGTTTTCGGGTAATAAATAAATTCCAAGTATTTAAGCGCCCGGCGGACTTAGCTCACGGTTCTGGCGTCAGGGCATATGGAGGACGAAACGGAAAGGGGCTTAGCCTAAGGGGCTAACACCTAACGCATAGAAACATATGTTTTTCTATGGTTTTTTACTGATTTTTTGCAAAAGGAGAAAGGTTCCGATAGGTCAAAAAGTGAGTTTTTAACCTTAGGAAATGAGATTATTGGAGGGGTAAGGAATAAAAAAGGGTTTGATGGGGTTTTTATGGATGAAAGGAGACTTGAAGAAATGAATGAAAGATGGAAGAAGGGGAGGGGATAAAGGAGGAGGATGCAGCGATATTTGATTAGGATTTTCATGGAACATCAGAAGCAGAGAGGAGGAAGAGTATGTAGAACCAACCAGTAGTTTGGAATCTTACCAACAGACTTCAAGTACCAACAATTTTAGGCCTGAATTTGTTTCTTGAAGGCTGCAAAGAAAATTTAGCCACCAGCTGATATGATTGAAAAATATAGGTGGCTAACAAGA